>SKCR01040857.1:0-369801 GCA_019454045.1 Zanthoxylum bungeanum | reverse complement strand
CAACTTTGTACTCTATTAAATATTATTTCATGAAATATTCCTAATATCTCTTTATACCCAAGAAAGAAATTATCAAACCTAAACATGATTCAATAAAATCCTTAAGAATATTACATTCTCTTCTCTATCTCCTATACTTTTCTTCTTCTTCTTCTTCTTTTTAGTTCTTTTTTCATAAATCTTAGAACACGAAATAGATATGTTTTAATGAATATGCATGCAACTCTATTATCAATACAATAATCATGCTCCCATAGCTTGAATTCATATGAAATTGGTTAGAGAGGAGATCAAAACAATGGATTTTAAAAGGAACCCACTTCTTATATTTTATTTATTTTACAAGTGTAATTCAGATTTCCTTTTTCTTTTTCTTTTTTTTTAAATAACTATTCTTAATTATTTTTTTTCCATTTTTCGTTATTTAGGAGAAATTATTTATTTACATCCAAAATATTCAAGCCAAGTCCAATTGTCAGAAGAACTCGGCCCAAGCCCAAACGAGTCAAAGATAAACATTATCCACAAAGTTAGTTACTTCAAAATTAAACATGTGCCATTTTATCAGTTTCCTCCAATCAGAATGAGTGCAGAATCTCACGCCCCAGTATGACCAGTAAGAGACAACGTAACCATCCCCTAAGCCTCAGACATAAAAATGCAGAACTTGTAATGCAGTATGAGACAAACCTTATATATAAAAATGAACTTACACATTTTGTCCATATATCTTATATCAAACATTTATCAAAATCATATATACATATCATCCACACACACACACACACATATATATATATATATATATATATATATATATCCTTATGTTCATATCATATCTACATGCTCTCTGATGTTCCTGCTAACTCTATTACACAGCCTCATGGCCTTCAACATATATACAAATGTGTGGATATGTATCATGTCTAACTCTATAACTGCAGTTGGCATCAATCTTCTTCATCCAAAGCATATGTCGTGAGGAAAACCTTAGATAACCTGTATCCAAAGCTAAATGCTGGTGAGTGGATATCAAAATAACAAAATCAAAATAAAACTGATTATAGAAAATTCTTCAGAAACTGAAAATAGAAATCAAAATCTTATATCATACTTTTCAGATAAACTCGTCAAAAATCAGCAGGCGTCCATTGCCCGAATCGCACGTAAAGACCGGGCAATGTCCAAACAAGATCATGTCGACAGATGGTAGTGGGCCAGCCATTTTGTGATGGTCAAGACCTCAGGACAGGCGTCACGAAGGGTTAAAAATAATAAAAATGTCAAACAAGTATCGTGGCGAATCACACATCATATCACATACAATCAGAAACATAATTATCCAATTCTTTTGCTTTCAAAACACTTTATAAACATAATCGAAATGTCAAAAAAAATATAGATAAAAAATAACATGAAATCGAAATATCAAATCATAAATTAAAATATCATAAATATCAACAAGGAGATATCCACTCATAGATTTTGGTAGATGACTTGGAAGCTCGCTACTGGATTGGTGACGATGTTGGCCCTTGTCATAAATCTATAATCAAATGAATTTGTTAGACTAATTGACGTAAACTAATTCTCGTATATCAAGTAGGCTATGTAATGTATGAGTACTTAAATTCATTGTAAAATCAGGGTGTTAGAGACATCTATGAATTTTACGGGGCTTCATTTTGGGTTACGCAAATATGTATGCAGAAACTAAAATTTTACCTTGCAGCTGAAAAATTTGATACTCAACGACTAACTTCAAAAAAATCACTATAATTCGGGAATGAATTAAGGGTTGAAATTTTAATAGAATGGACCTTGATATGTTTAGTTTATCTAGGTTCTTATGGATTTTGATTTCGATTAACGAAACTCAAGCTACAAACTGATATTTAAGGATTATTCAGACAGAAAATTGGATTCAGTGACTATCGAGTGACTAATTTTAAAAACAGTCCCCAATCCTATCCAATATAGCCGAATCCATCACTTCAGCATCTTAGCATTTTACTTTTCGAAAGCACCAATCTTAATCAACACTATCTAGTAGTAGTTTTAAATAAGGGGAAAATCGTAATAGTATAAAGCTAGCTAGAGGTGGCAATTTGGGTCATGATTCGTTTATTCGTTCGGTTCGATTCGATTCGCTTTAAAGCGGATACGGGTTTGAAAAAATGGATTCGTTTAATAAATGAGTCAATTCGATTCGATTCATTTATTAAACGAATCGAATACGAATTTAAACTCATTGATTCATTTATTCGTTTATGATTCGTTTTATTATTTTATTTTACTAGTAATTATTATTTTTCAATTAAGATTCGAGAAATTATAGGTAATTACCATAAAAAAAAATAATATTTGATATTTGGTGAGGTATTCTTAATAAATATATTAATTACATATTTTATATGTATATATTTATGAAGAATTAATGTAAATCAATTATAATAAATTATGATATTAAATAATATCATGACTAAACGAATATTTGTATTCGATTCGTTTATTAAACGAATCGAATACGAATCCTGATATTATGATTCATTTAATAAATGAATCAAATACGAATCCATCACATTTTGATTCGATTCGTTTAGGATTCGATACAAATTTGATTTGTTGATTCGTTTGCCACCCCTATATAAAGCTGGCAGCAAAACGCATATTTGACTAGGTTCTATTCCGAATTTGAAAAAAATATTCAATAAAAAATTATAGATCTCAGTCTAAGATTTCAGTCCATATCAAATATCACTAAATCGGACACCAGCAGCCTAAGTTATGGCCAAAATACTAAAAGTTATTTAGTACACGACAGAAAAATAATTGCATATCGGAACAGTAATAATTTGTCGGATGTTCGAAAAATTAATTTCGCAAGTATATTCACACTCATGTGTGATTTATATTTCGTATTACATCACACATGACAAAATGGTCAACGGAATTTACGTCGGAATGACTGGGATATTACATAGAACGTGAATGGCAGGAAGTGGAGAGAGTTGTTGAGCGGAGGATTATAATATAACACCTCGATTATTTACGGCATGTCCAGTTCTGATAATTGATCATGCATGACACATCATCATGCATGTGATCATGTGATAGAGGGTTAGATACCTTAGGATTCTCCCCCGGCAGTTCAGGAAAAGTTCTCAGTATCGGTATTTCTCCTGTTAGTAAAATCGATTTGGATAGTTTTTAGTATTTTGACCCTAACTTTTACTCCCGACGTTTGTTTTCAGTGATCTTTATATGGTCAGAGAGCTTAAATCGAGACCTATAACATTTGTGTTGAATTTTTTTTCCGAATATCGATTCGAAATAGGTAAAAGATCGTGACTTTTACAGAGATGAATAATAATTTCGAGATAAGTCTAGAAATGACATGTGATAAAATTTATATTATATTTTATTATAATAAAATCAAAAATCAACCCCTATTTATGTGGTGTTCGGTCAATCGATCCAACTTAATAATGAGTTATAATTTTTGTTATTTTAGAAGAGAAAAATCAATTTTCTCTTGCCTTAGGGGTTTCTCAGATATATATATAGGAGACATTATACGAATCCCTTAGTAACTTATTTAGGTTGGAAAACCAACCTAACCTATTTAGGTTGGTTTCCTACCATAATTGAGCTAAACTTAAATCTATTTAAATCCCATTTGTTTATCATTGTGAGGACTAAAAATTTCTTATATTTTGTGAGCTGATTTTCATGCCTTAGTTTATTCTTAGTTTGTTCATGTATTTGGAGAGAAACTTAAACACAAACATATCTAAAACCCAATTCAACTCTTGGGACTAGCATATCTATAAGGATTAGGCTATCCATTACTAGGGGTGGGCAAAAAAACCGACCGAACCGAACCAAACCGCAAACCGAACCAAACCGGACCGAATTTACGGTTTTTTTCCTAACGGTTCGGTTTGCGGTTCGGATTGGCCCACCCCAAACGGTTTACGGTTCGGTTCAGGACCTAATCCGAACCGCACCTGTTAAACCGAACCGAACCGTTATAATTAAAAAAATATAAATTTTTATAAAAAATTTTGTATTTTTCTTTTAATTTTATTCTATGTTTTCTTTTTATTAGTATGTTAATACTTTTATTCTTAAATTTTTGTTAATATATTTATTTTTTAATACTTTTATTCTTCAATTTATTTGTTTTATGGTAGCATATTATTCTTGAAAATAAGATGTTGGATTTGTCTCTTAATTAGAATGATGGTAGCATCATTATTTGAAGTTATTTTTAAAAAATACAAGAATTAATTGTGCCTCATTTTTCAATCATTTATGGAGTGCGTATGTTCCTTGGAGTCACAACTTACACCATAGTACTTCATACAATTTGTTGGATAGACTAGTTTTTTTTTTTTTTCTCACTTAAGTGGATGAAATTTTATTTTAAATATAATAATCCGTAAACCGAACCGAACCAATCCGTAAACCGCTGGTTTACAAAATTTTTAATCCGAACCAAACCGTTATTTAATGGTTTGGTTTGAGAGGTAAAAAATCCGAACCGTAAAATATGGTTTGGTTCGGTTTTTAGCAAAAACCGAACCAAACCGAACCGCACCCACCCCTATCCATTACCATAGTGAGAGACTATATGCTAAATAGATATTGTAGATAACAAATATTCATTCAAAATTTAAATGAAAATATCTGCATGTAAATTTTGAATATATATATAGTCTAATACTTTTGAGGTAAAATTAGTATATGATGAAACAATGCGGAATTAATTTTTGTCAATTTCATAGGAGTGATTGTGAGGGCTCTAGAAGTTCAAGGACAATCCTAAGATTTTTGAGTTCTTGTTGAGTTCTTAAAATGGAACATATCGATAAAAGATTAAAAAATATATATATGAATTGTATTACATATTTAAATATTAAAATTTTTTGTACTTAGGTTCTAAATTTAGGTCAAATTTTAGAGTCCAATTAGCTGCTTGTATAGGTGTCCCATGACTGTGTCTAGAGAAGCGATAGACATGGTCATTGTGTAATCTTTTCTAGACGTTGTTTCAATGTTGAAAATCACTACATGATTGACTCATTTTTTTTTTAATGTTGAATTAAAATCTGGGCAGTTTAATCAAAATTGATAGGAAATCACTATAAGACCGATTTACGATTAATAAAAAATAATTGAATATTATTAAGAAATTAATTATGAATGATAAAATTGACATTTCACATGATTGAAAATAAAAATTTTCAAAAATCATCTCACAGGATCCTCCAAAAATCATTAAAAATCATTCATTTATGATTAAAAAATGCTAGACAAGCTAACAGTGGAGTTTTTAGTTAAGTCAATTTGAATATGGACTATTTTGATATAAATTAAAAAATTATCCTTATTTAAGAACATGTAATAAATTAAGGATATTGGTGTTATTATTTCGGTAATAATTCTTTTAATTCGAAGCATATTCTCAACCTTTTTCATTGTTTCTAACAAAATCATTTTATTTTTCATATAAAAATATGAATCAAAACTCCAAAAAATATTACAAAATTAAAAATAAATTAAAAAATTAAATCGGAAGATTTTTGGAATATCTTAAATCAGTCAATTAATCGGGTCAAACTAATCCAGAAATTAGTTTTTGTTTAAAACAGTCAAAATCAGATGAATCGAATCACTCAAATACCGATTTGGGATTAAGTGATTAATCGGCGCTTAAATAACACAAATAAAAATTGATAAATACATTTAAATAATTGATTTAAAAAATTAAAAATTGAAAACAGACTGAATTGAATCAAGTAGTTTGCCTTAGTACTATGAATCGATTATAGTTCGAATGTTTCTCATAAACTGATTGGTTTACAGTTCAATTTTAATTAAAAAATAACCCCATTTGGTTTATTACTATGTGATTGTAGCGGTTAAGTTTATTCTTTTTTCTTCGGGTAATATGTAGAGGTGGTATTAAGAGAGTTGACACGGGCGGTCGTTTTGATGGAATTTTAAAATTTAATAAAAAAAATTAGCACTTTATATTTAAAAAAATTAAATAAATAAAAAATCTTAATTTTTCATATGATATATATATATTTTTTATTCTTAAACATACAAAGAAACTGTTTGAGCTGTAAATAATTAGGCACCTAATTCACATATATATACAAATTATATTGATTATTTTGATGGGCCTGTAAGAATGGATTTCATTGATAAATCGGCAGAGACTCAAAATTGCTTGGGAATCCATGCATTGCTTCATTCATGGAGGCCCAAAATAATGAGACACTAAATGGAAGAGAAAAAATATATCTCCAATATGCATCTATATTTTCATTGACTTTTACTTTTAAATTTCTATTACAATGAATGTCTTTGAAATATGTTACTATTTGTTTGATGATTTTAGGTAACCCAGGAGGAGTTGAGATATTTTTTGGTACTAGTATTATATGGGTAATGATACCATCAATCAATAATCATATAACATGAGAAGTAGTGTTGAACAAAAATATTATTTATTTAATTTTTTTTTACTATTTAATATACGTGATAATGTATAATTATATTATTGCATACGAGATTTCACCGTTGTATGGTAAAATTTTCGACATGGTCATATGAGAACATGAAGGAACATGAATTGATATGTGGTATATTGTTGACTTTGAATTTTATTTTTTTTTTTTTTCCTTTCTAGTGTAAATCAAACAGTTCTGTATATGTGCTTAAGTTGAAATGTATTTTCATAGCTGGACAAAGGAAAGATGATTATGTTACGTCTGGACAGACAAGTGTCGATTTTTTATGACATGGATCATAATCAAAATTTTACTAATTTGAGCTTAATGACATCAAAAGATTCATATAACCGACCCATATGAAAAAATATTTATATTAGTTCTCTCTTATCAAATATATGGCATCAAACTTGTCACTTAGATCGTTACTTGATAGTTGATAGTCATTTGTGCTTTGAATTGGCTCCCTATTTTATCCTTTCAATAATTTTAACATTTCTAAAAAAATAATTGATAGTGCATTGAATCAATGCATTTGACATTAAAGAAACATAGCATAGTCGGTTAGTGCACAGCTCAAGAAACCTCTTAATTTTCTTTTTATTTTTATTTAGGGTTTCAAAGAAGGCTAATTGTACATTAATTAACATGTAAATATAAAACTTGGTTAAAAATTCTTCTGATTAGGTGCTTGTATCAATACATTTTCCTCTAATTATTTAATCTCTCCATGGAATATCAAATTGGAATATTCGTTTGGTAGGTTGATAGGGGAATCCAACCAAGTTTGTCTTATAGGGATGAATTTTAATTTTAATGTAAAAGATGCCTTATGTTTTATTCAATACAACTCTTTTTGTGTACTTTTTTTAGTTGAATTGAACCCATCAATATCTGTGATTCAAATTTTATATTTTCTCTTGAATTTTTTTATACTCATTTATATCTAAGTATTTATCTCATACAAACGATTCACTAATTAAATAATCACCTCATTTCTTACACGGACAATGATTCTTTACCTATTTTTTCTCTTCTATTTTTATTGTGCTGTCATATAGTGATATGTGATATACTATATATATATATATATGGGGATAAGATTGAATTATATAACGCAAATAAGGAAGGAAAAATAAAGAGAGGATCCTAATTCTTTTTACATATGCATGAATATGTGAGATTGTGAGTGTTTTTACGTACATGTGTAGGAGATATTTTTTCCACGCATTTTAAAAGCATAATTTGCCTATTATATGACCAAATATATGAGTTGTGCTATGTCAAAGCAAGAGTTAAAAAAAAATTGATGATTCTTTTTTTCCAAATTTCTATCATTAGTAAAAGAAATTTATTTGAACAATAACTTTAAAAAAAATATATCCGCATAATGCAAAATGTAATTTTAAAATCATATCATTACCAGTATAAATTTAATTTATACAAATAATTATATACAAACTACAGTGACATTTTAAATGTGATATATCATGCAGTTTAAATATTTTTCAACTCTCAAATAATCGCTCACCTGGGTAAAGAAAAGATTGAATTATCGTAAGTAAAAAAACAAAACGGAAAAAAAAAAAAACCAAAAAAAAAAAATCACACGAATAACAAAAACCAAATCTTAAATTATATCATGATACAAAACATCTGTGTCTTTCTCGTCCATTATTATTTAAAGGCTCATATATTTTTCTCTTTCTCCGTTCCTTTTTTTTTTTTTTTTTTAAATATTTTTACCTGCATAATATCTCATATTGTGATAATGATGTGTTTGAAAATTAGAGCCAACAGTCGCCAATTTTGAAAGCTACGTCCGATGTATTTAGCCCAAATTAGACCGGAACCGGAACCGGAACCGTGGCCGACCGGTTCGGTTGGGATTCGACCCTAACTCGAACCGGTCTGAACCGATGGAACTGTAGGGTTCCTATTGGAACCGTAGGGTTCCAACAGGAACCCTAACCCCAACAGCAGGGAGCCAAAAAAAAATGTCGTTAAGGCATAAAAAAAAATTATAAATTATAAATTCATAATATATCCCTAATAACGGTAATAAAACGGTTATATTTATGGGCATTTTTTGTATCAAAAAAATTCTAAAACTCTATAAATATGATTCATTTTTCATTATTTCAACACACCAAATTCTCAACTCTCTCAATTCCTACAATTCTCTTATTCTCAATCTCAATTCAATTAGTTATTATCATTCGCAATTAGTCAATTTTCTTATTTTTCTTATTTATTTCTTAAAAGAAAAATGGCAAGCTCATCTGAGAACATCATGTCAAATATGCCAACCCAAGAGAGCGGCCCTAATGTCGGTTCACAATCACAGAGAAAAGAAGTTAAGGCTCGTTCCTCGGATGTTTTCAAAATTCATTTTCATTTAAAAAAATTAAACGATGACAGTTCAATAGCGGTTTGCAACTATTGTGGGGTTTCCTACAAATTTTCTGGTGGATACAGCAATATGATCAAGCACCTGGAAAGACATCATCCAGTTGAACTTGGAATTGATACGACGCAAACTCAAATTACCAGGTACGCATCATCTAGTAGAGGTACGAGTGCTGTAGATTTATTTAAATATTCTGATGCAAAAAATTTGCGAAATTAACTTGTATGACACATCTTTCTTTAAGCTTTGGTGAAAAACTTCATTTTACTAATTACGTGCATAATGCATTAAATCCTTATGCATGTAGAATGACTCGAAACACAACAAAACGTCATATTTTTAAATTATATAAAGATGGTAAAATTATTTTAAATGAAATATTTAAAGAGATGAAATGTTGTATTTCTATATGTTCTGATATTTGGAGTGACCATTGGCAAACACACTCATACATGAGTGTGACTTGTCATTGGATTGATGCATCATTTACCATGCAAAAACGACTTATTGCACCGTGGAACCGACATCAAAATATATATAATGTTTTATCAATTATTGCTAAAGAGATATTGGCAGCACCTATTTCCATCGTTGCGATTGAGCAAACCTTCAGCTTGTGAGGCAATATATTAGAAGCTAGACGATCTTCTTTACATCCAAGCACTCTAGAAGCAACATCTTGTGTGGATGATTGGACTCGAGCTGATCTGAGACAACAAGAAGATGCCCCCGATGATTTTGAAGATTTGTTCGATAATGCATCTGCAACAATAAGTGCAAGCAGAACCGGAGCTGAAGGATCAACTGATAATGATGATTGATAATTATAAAATTGTAAATTTACAAACGGGAAATATCTTAAAATTGTAATGGAACTACGTGAGCTTTGATTCCTCTCACCCTTGGAGGATACATAGGCAACTTAAATTTTTAAAAATTTAAGCTCAAGCTCTTCAATGTAATAATTTATTTATTTATTAAATTAATCTCATTTATTTTAATTTATTTTCGAAATTAAAAAAAAAAGGGTTCGAACTTAACCGGAATCGGAACCGAACCGGTCGGTTCCGGTTCGGTTCAAGGTTCTGGTTCCACTTCAGTGTGGATCGGAAACCGACCGTTTCGGTTCGGTTCCGAACCGGAATCGAACCGCCGGCCGGGTCTATCCCAAATGGCATTGCTAGCATACTCCTGGGTATTTGTGTTAGTAAATTAAAAAGAAAGAAAATTATTTATTTTTATTTTTATTTTTTTATTGATCACTTTACAGTGATCTAACGGTGAGGAATCCAGGGGTATCTCATATCCCTGGGTAGACCTGGCCGGCGGTTCGGTTTCCTGTTCGGAACTGAACCGAACCGAACCGGCCGGTTCCCAGTTCCACACTTAAGTGGAACCGAAACCGTGAACCGAACCGGTCGGTTTCGGTTCGGTTCGAACCTTTTTTTTTTATAATTATATAAAAAATTCGAAAATAATTTAAAATAAATTAGATTAATTTAATAAATAAATAAAATTATTAAATTAAAGAGCTTGAACTTAAATTTTTAAAAATTTAAGTTGCCTACGTATCCTCTAGGGGTGAGAGGGAATTAAAGCTCACGTAGTTCCATTACAATTTTAAGATATTCCCCTTTGGAAATTTGCAATTTTGTAATTATCAATCATCATTATCAGTTGATCCTTCAACTCTGGTTCCGCTTGCACTTGTTGTTGCAGATGCATTATCGAACAAGTCTTCAAAATCATCGGGTATATTAGGATAAGAAAGAAAATTGAGAAATAAGTAAGAAGAATAAGAAAATTGAGAATGATAATAACTAATTTGTTATTATAAATGAGAGAATTGAGAATAAGAGAATTGTAGGAATTGAGAGAGTTGAGAGAAATTGATGTGTTGAAATAATGAAAAATGATCCATATTTATAGAATTGAAGAACGAGCAGTCCAGAGACAACAACAGAAGGGATAATGACTCTAACCAAGAAATAGTTGCTGCTGCCACCACTGACAACACCTCCAAAGAATTCCTCATTATCTACGAGGAAAATATTGTGAATATTGCCAGCCACGAGACCAGTTGAGTGATAGATAGTGGCGCCTCCATACACGCCACATCTCGCAGATACTTCTTTTCATCTTACACACCAGGTGACTACAGTGTTTTAAGGATGAGAAATGATGGCCAGTCCAAAGCTGTCAGTATTGGAGACATCTACCTTGAAACAGACAACAGAACAAGACTAGTGTTGAAGGGAGTCAAGCCCATCTCAGATATCAGGTTAAACCCGATCTCAACAGGCAAGCTGGATGATAAAGGCTTTTGCAGCACCTTTAGTGATGACACAATGAAGCTCACTAAAGGATCAATGGTGATGGCACGAGGTAAGAAAGATTCAACATTATATTTGATGCACGCTAAACTTTCCAATGGAAACATAAATACGATCAATAGTGATGAGGCAACCGAGATATGGCATAAAAAGCTCGGTCATACGAGTCAAACAGGGATGTAAGCACTGCGCAGACGGAATGTTCTTCCCGGGTTGAAGAACTTTGATAAGTGGTAATTATATCACTATTCCCCACTCATTTAACCTAATATTTTGTATAGTTTCTTGAGTCTTGTGAATATTTTGATGTGTTTTGTGTTATTTTATAGATAAATAAAGTTTCAGGACATTCTGGAGGTGATTTGGAGCAAAACAGTGAAAATTGGCAAAAAGGGTAAAATGGTAATTTGGGCGCGTCGCGACGCCTAACGTGCGCCGGGTCCACGTGTCAGAATCTGAAAAATTGACTTTGCTAACGTGCGCCGTGCCATGTGTCACCATTACAGCCGATCTGCTAAAATGCGCCTGCCACGTGTCATCATCCTAAGATGCCGACAATCATCATCTACACTAAAATGCACCTGCCACGTGTCAAAATCTCAGCGGATCACGCTAACGTGCACCTGGACACGTGTCGCCATCACATGTTGCCGACATCAAAAAGTCAACTGCCAACATAAGAGTGCCACGTGTCACGATCTCGTGAAGCCAAGCCAACACGTGTAAGTAATCAACGCGAGTCGCGAGTCGCGACGCGCAACCTCTTGGCGTCGCGACGCCCAGACCCTACTAATGCCTATAAATTCAACTCGATGTCAAATTCAAAATCATGCCTTCCTTGAGTTTGTAAGGACTTTAAGGATTGCATCTTGTGTGTTTAAGTTTTGTAATTTAAATTAAGCATTTTTTACTTTTAGTATTTTTAATTATGCACTTTTACTTTTTGTAATAAAATTTTATTTTATTTTATTTTTCTTCTTTTATGTTCAATAGTTAATTTACTGCTAGGGTAAAGATGAAACTTTTTACTTTTATAATTTAGATTAATCTCCCTTAATTATAATATATAAATTATTTAAAACCTGACTTAATAAGGATACCGCTATTTTGGTCGGTTGGTAATTATTTTTAAACTGGTTTTAACCTGACTTAATGAGGATACCGCCTGGTTGATCGGTTGGTATTTAATTATAATTTGACTTAATCAGGATACCGCCTATATGGCTGATTGGTAAATTTCACACATATTTATATATTATAATAAGGGAGATTTCTAAATTATAAATAGTAAATGTAGATTAATCTCACTTTAATTATAATATGGAAATTGTAATTTTAATAATATGAATTAAGAGTTGATTCCGCCTTAATGGCTGGTTTTAATTATATAACATAATGTGACACCGCCTATATGGCTGGTCTTTAGGTGACAGATAATTTCCGCCTATATGGCTGGTTTATGGATAAATAATAACACCGTCTTTATGGTTGGTTCAACTTAATTGGATAATACTGGCAATTCCATATTATAATAATTTGAGATTTCTAAAAGTGGATCCTCTAACCCCATCATTTTATTTTATTATAGGGAAGTGATGAAACACTATATTACTAGGCTTAATAATTGATTTTCTTTATTATGGGTAATTCTTTAGTTTGTTTATTGAGTCTTAAGCTTAATGCTTCTTGTTGTCTGATCACCAATAAGATTGATATGGTAAACTTAAAATGAACTAGACATAGGGATTTTAAGTTTCAGCCTTAGATTCAATAGCCCACGATCTTCCTTGAGGATAGATAACCATTTAATAGATTTCCTTACATGATAGATATATACCTGTCGGGCGGGGGGGTATCCATAATTGGAACTTGGTCTTAATGAATCCAGGTAATTTGGTTGACATAAGAATATGGTTCAATTGGGTTATACTGGGTATTTGCGTCTGACCATCGAAAGAGGCTTTTGCATATCATCGTGTTCCAGGTTAACAAATTGATTTATTACACATAAATAAGAGAATCAATTCATCTTTATAATAATATTGTGTGGAGTCACGACCCTAGATCCTTGAGTCTTTTCTTTTATTTTCCTTAGTATTTTCTTTTGAGTCTGTTTTTATTTTATTTTGCAAAACCACATTCAACCAACCAAAAACAATCAATTCTCTTCTTCCTTTAATTAGATATTTGTAAATAAATAGATTCAAAAATTAATAACAACAGTAGGAATTAAGTTCTCGTGGGATCGATATTTTTATACTACTTGAACGATACGTACGCTTGCGTTATACGTGTGTGTTTACGTCGGTCAAGTTTTTGGAGCTGTTGCCGGGGACTTATTTTTCTTGAGTTATTAATTTTGAAGCTATCTAATTTACTTGTATCTGATTTTCTTTATTTATCTGTATTTTTATTTCTTCTTTTGTTTTCAGGTGATTGAAAAATGGAACATTATTGGGAGATTGAGAGATCACGAGCTTTACTAGAAGATACACCCCAATTCTGGGAGCAACAGTCCGGTTTTCTGAGTCCTGTTGTCCAGCCCAACAACTATCACTAGATATCAGAATCAAGCAATACTACATTTGCTCATCAGAACGCAATGGGGAGATGTGACATATGTAATGGTAACCACCCAAGAGATCATTGCGAGTACAACTACAATCCAGGGTGGCAGAGCTATCAAAATCCTTCATGGTACAAAGAACCATCACATTTTCCATCTTATCCACCATCCACCTATGATTTTCATCAACAATCAGAACCATCAGAAGAAGATCAGATGATTGACACGCTCAATGATTGGTTCAAGAAACGAGATGAAGAGTTGGATACGATGCTTGAAATATACCAGAATCAACTCGAAAGTATTCCGAGACAATCCGAATTCATTCAGAGATTGACAGAACAAACGAGACAATTAACAGAAAACCAGAACTACATACCTCAAGAACTAGTTTCAGATGACATTGATGAAGCCTTCGAGTACCAATCATTTCACAATGACACTTCAACAGAGGAGGAGGCTGAGCAGAATCAAGAATCATAGGTATCAGTTCAGGAGCCCAAACCAGCGAAGTCTCTATTTGATTTTTATTATTCTGACTCTGATGAAGATGAAGCTGAGCTATTTGTACCAACTGCAGCAACACTTGAGGATGGAATTCTGTATCCTCAAAATGAAGATCTTGGAGCTTCCATTGCACAAATGTTTGAAGAAGATCTACCTGAGCCAATCATTTCACCCAGATCAGAGGATGAAGACCTAAAATCTGACATTTCTTTACATCCTCAGGTTGACACTTATGAAGTATGTTTTTCACAGATGATAGATGAAGAACTGAACGCGGAAATCCTAAAATACATATGTGAAGAAAAGGTGGAGCAAGAAACAGAGCAAATGGAGGAGCAATTGTCAGACCAAATTGAAGTTCCAGAGCATTCAGGCGAAACATCACTGTTTTGGGGAGTACAATATAGAGATATCACCCAGAAAGCTTGACAGAATGGAACTTCCATTCCAAGTCAAGCACCATACGAGACCTCCTGATTTTCTTTCTTTCTTTTCAGGAACCATTGGAGCAACAAAGGTTAAAAAGGTGGCACAAGCACTGAATGAGACAAAACTCTTTTTGCCACCTTACCGTTGGAAGAGACCCTTCAAAAGCAACGCTCATGGGGTTGTCTTTAATAGGATATCCAAAACAACGCTGAAACCTCCTTGACGGATAGATTTCAGTCACGTCTGGCTGAAGACAAAAAAATTTAGCGCTAGCAGGGAGGTAACCCATGCAATTTGTTGTAATTTCTGTTTCATATTTTGTGTATACATGTTGTAGAATTTTTAATTTTGTGTGATTAATTTGTAGGGAAAAACACAAACGGAGCATTTAAGGAAGAATGGTGTTTAGCAATCACAAAGAGGAGAGCTAATTCTTTAGAGATGGCTGAGTAAAGAATGGATTCTTGAGACGCATCCTAATGAATTTATACTAAGCGAGTGGCGTATTGCGTACACAATTCCGTTGCCTTAATTATTGCTTTGATTTGCTTTTCTGTTGTAATTATCTTTATTTTCGTAGACAGGATCCATATTTTTGACATTTCACGATTTCTTTTGTTGTTTAGAAAACAAACGTCCTCTGGAAGATACTAGTGCTATTATTACTCACCCTTTTCAGGTTCTATAAATTCAACTCATCATTGCACTTTTGAAGACATCCAGAGTAAAAAATGGAAGCCACTTCAAGAATATGAGTTGAAAACATCTGTGTGTTTTGCGGTACTAGTGTTGGTGTTAAACCACAATACATAGAAGCAGCATAAGAATTGGGTCGAGTCTTAGCAGCAAGGAATATGCACTTAGTATATGGTGGATGCAATTTGGACTAATAGGGATCGTTTCAAAGGTCGTACAGGAAGGAGGCAGTCATGTTTTGGGAATCATCCCAAAACCCTTGGCGGAGGCAAATCTTATTGGATCATCAAACGGAGATGAACTGATCGTGCCAGGTTATGTCTGAATGATTGGTAGAAATGATTAACTGTGCTGATGCTTTTATTGCTTTGCCATGAGGTGGGTACATTGGAGGAATTTTTTATAGTGTTATCTTGGGCGAACTTGAACATACATCAGAAACCAATTGGATTGTACAACGTTGAAGGATTTTATGATTTTCTTTGTGTGTTTCTTGATGATGCTCGAAGAAATGGGTTCGTGTCAAAACCTATGAAAGAACTCCTATATACTGCCAGAACTGCTCCGGATCTAAGAGACCAACTCTTAGCCTATGAACCACAAGTTGACCCTATCCTTTCAAAGATAAATTGGTCCGAGGACGATCGTGGTAAGATGCATCAGATTAATCTGGATCTTAACCTTTAACTTTTCGTGTAAAATTTCAGCTAACCAGGTATTATCTTCTAAACTATTCTTCTACTGTTTAAGACATTGAGGACAATGTCTCATTTAGGTTTGGGGGAGGAAATTAGTTGATTAGTATCTTGTTTTTAGTTGTGTGTTGTTTTTAATTTTAGGCCAAAATTTTTCGAAAAAAAAATTTGAAAAATTGAAAAAAAATGACAAAAATATTTTGTGTTTTTGTATTTTTATTATTGACTAAAAAGGTGAAATTGGTAAGAGATAGCTGAGTAAGGAGTTTTCACTCCTGAGACGTATCTTAAACCATTTTTTCGGAACAAGTTAGTTTTTGTTTAATTCATTTTAAATTATTTAATTTGTAATTTCTCCTTAAAACTGACTAAAATGGATCTTCATATGCTCAGCTGACAGATATTATCAACATACATGGAAACATACGGACATGAGCTAAAATTGAAAAGTTTGTAATATTCAGTGCTCTAATTTAATTGGAGGAAGCATCTCAAAAAGTGATGGAAGAAAAATCAGAAAAATTATTCCATTGCTACAAAAAGGTGTGAATTCTGATAGAACTTTAGGACAAAAATATTACACTCTTATCAACTACACTTGTGACTGTTGTGGGCAAAAATGAGTTGATTAATATTCTGTTGGCTGTGTATATGGAAAATGGTAATTATAATCGGAGAGAATTTACTTATTCGGTAATTTAGAATGAAACAAAACAACTAGTAACTTGGAGTAGAAATTTAACCTGATTAGTCACTAACTTCTTTATTCTCTTTTCGCTTGTCTTTTTTCTTTTGTGTGCATTAGTTTCACTACATTTTTACTTTTGTAAAATATTTGTGGGTATCATTGCTGTAAACCCTCACGAGATTACAACTCGTCCACTAGGGACACCTAGGGGTTTAAAGGCTTGTTGCATACGCTAAATGCAACTGTGATCCATACGAAAGTGGCTTAGTTAAAATTTTATTTTGAAGATGTTTATGTTATTTTATTCTATGTTTTGGTCGAGGACTAGCAAAATGTTAGGTTTGGGGGTGTGATGAGTGGTAATTATATCATTATTTCTCACTCATTTAACCTAATATTTTGTATAGTTTCTCGAGTCTTGTGAATATTTTGATGTGTTTTGTGTTATTTTAAGGGTTTCGCGACGCCCCAAACCCTTGGCGTCACGACGCCTAACGTGCGCCAAGTCCTTGCTAACGTGCGCCGGGTCCACATGTCAGAATCTGAAAAATTGACTTTGCTAACGTGCGTCGTGCCACGTGTCACTATCACAGCCGATCTGCTAAAATGCGCATTGCCACGAGTCATCATCCTAAGATGCCGACAATCATCATCTACACTAAAATGCACCGGCCACGTGTCAAAATCTCAGCGGATCACGCTAACGTGCACCTGGACACGTGTCGCCATCACATGTTGCCGACATCAAAAAGTCAACTACCGACATAAGAGTGCCACGTGTCACGATCTCGCGAAGCCAAGCCAACACGTGTCAGTAATCAACGCGCGTCGCGACGCGCAACCTCTTAGCGTCGCGACGCCCAGACCCTACTGATGCCTATAAATTCAGCTCGATGTCAGAATTCAAATCATGCCTTCCTTGAATTTTGTAAGGACTTAAGGATTGCATCTTGTGTGTTTAAGTTTTGTAATTTAAATTAAGCATTTTTTACTTTTAGTATTTTTAATTATGCACTTTTACTTTTATAATAAAATTTTATTTTATTTCTTTTCTTCTTTTATGTTCAATAGTTAATTTACTGCTGGGGTAAAGGTGAAACTTTTTACTTTTATAATTTAGATTAATCTCCCTTAATTATAATATATAAATTATTTAAAACCTGACTTAATAAGGATACCGCTATATTGGTCGGTTGGTAATTATTTTTAAACTGGTTTTAACCTGACTTAATGAGGATACCGCCTGGTTGGTCGGTTGGTATTTAATTATTAATTTGACTTAATCAGGATACCGTCTATATGGCTGGTTGGTAAATATCACACATATTTATATTATAATAAGGGAGATTTCTAAATTATAAATAGTAAATGTAGATTAATTTCACTTTAATTATAATATGGAAATTGTAATTTTAATAATATGAATTAAAAGTTGATTCCGCCTTAATGACTGGTTTTAATTATGTAACATAATGTGACACCGCCTATATGGCTGGTCTTTAGGTGACAGATAATTTCCGCCTATATGGCTGGTTTATGGATAAATAATAACACCGCATTTATGACTGGTTCAACTTAATTGGATAATACTGGCAATTTCCATATTATAATAATTTGAGATTTCTAAAAGTGGATCCTCTAACCCCATCATTTTATTTTATTATAGGGAGTGATGATGAAACACTATATTACTAGGCTTAATAATTGATTTTCTTTATTATGGGTAATTCTTTAGTTTGTTTATTGAGTCTTAAGCTTAATGCTTCTTGTTGTCTGATCACCAATAAGATTGATATGGTAAACTTAAAATGAACTAGACATAGGGATTTTAAGTTTCAGCCTTAGATTCAATAGCCCACGATCTTCCTTGAGGATAGATAACCCTTTAATAGATTTCCTTACAGGATAAACATATACCTGTCGGGCGGGGGGGTAGCCATAATTGGAACTTGGTCTTAATGAATCCAGGTAATTTGGTTGACATAGGAATATGGTTCAATTGGATTATACTGGGTATTTGCGTCTGACCATCGAAAGAGGCTTTTGCATATCATTGTGTTCCAAGTTAACAAATTGATTTATTACACATAAATAAGAGAATCAATTCATATTTATAATAATATTGTGTGGAGTCACGACCCTAGATCCTTGAGTCTTTTCTTTTATTTTCCTTAGTATTTTCTTTTGAGTCTGTTTTTATTTTATTTTACAAAACCACATTCAACCAACCAAAAACAATCAATTCTTTTCTTCCTTTAATTAGATATTTGTAAATAAATAGATTCAACAATTAATAACAACAGTAGGAATTAAGTCCTCGTGGGATCGATATTTTTATACTACTTGAACGATACGTACGCTTGCGTTATACGTGTGTATTTACGCCGGTCAAACTCACACTTACAGAAGTGTGAACACTGCATGGCTGAAAAGCATAATAGGGTGTCCTTCCAGAGCTCCCCGCCTCAACAAAAATCGGAGGTACTTGATCTCATACATTCAGATGTATGTGGTCCGATGCAGACAAGAACACTTGGTGGGTCACTTTATTTTGTGACATTTATAGGTGATCATTCAAAGAAGATATAGATATACACCTTGAAGATAAAAGATCAAGTGTTGAGAGTGTTTAAGGAGTTTCATGCCCTGGTAGAGAGAGAAATCGGCAAGAAATTGAAATGCATCAGAACAGACAATGGTGGAGAGTACAGAGGCCCGTTTGATCAGTATTGCAAGATACAAGGAATCCGACATCAAACGAAACCTCCCAAGACACCTCAGCTGAATGGCTTAGCTGAAAGGATGAACAGAACCTTGTGCGAAAGGGTTAGAATCTTGCTCTCACAAGCTAAGCTGCCGAAGATATTTTGGGGGGAAGCACTGAGCACAACCGTACATGTTTTGAACATGTACCCAATAGTCGTACTAAAAGGTAATGTTTCTAATCAAGTCTAGACATGAAAAGAAGTGTCATATGAACACTTGTATGTCTTTGGGTGCAAAATATTTATACACATCTCAAAGGATGAGAGATCCAATCTTGATGCAAAGACGTGACAATGTGTCTTTATTGGCTATGGTCTGGATGATTTCGGCTATAAATTGTATGATCATGTTGAGAAGAAGAATCTCAAAAGTTGAGATGTTGTCTTCGTTGAAGATCACACTATAGAAGATATCAGAAAAGAACTAAAGACAATACCCCAATAATACAGAAATGTTGATGTGAATCCAGAACCTCATACACCGGTGCCAGTACATGTTGAAGATGAGGTTCCCAATCATGAGGGTACATGTATTAAAGCTCCCAGAGATGATGATCATGATCAACCACCAGTACCAGAAGCTACACCAACAGTTCCACAGAGAAGGTCTGACATAGAAATGTGACCTTCAACGAAATACTCTGCATATGAGTAGGTGCTGCTTATTGACAGGGGAGAACCCGAAAGCTACAAGGAGGTTGTAGAAACAAAAAACAAGGAAAAGTTGGAGGAAGCCATGCAAGATGAGATGAAGTCTTTGCATGACAATCACACTTTCGAGTTGGTGAAATTGCCAAAAGGCAAACGGGCTTTGAAGAACAAATGGGTGTATATAGTAAAGCTACAAGAACACATTTCACAACCCCAGTACAAAGCCAGACTAGTTGTCAAAGGATTCAATCAGAGAAAAGACATTGACTTTGATGAAATCTTCTCTCCAGTTGTGATGATGTCATCCATCAGAGTGGTACTCAGCTTAGCAGCAAGCCTTGACTTGGAGATTGAGCAAATGGATGTCAAGACCGCATTTCTTCATGGGGATCTGGAAGAAGAAATTTATATGGAGCAGCCAAAAGGCTTCAGAGTCAAATGAAAAGAGGACCATGTATGCAGAATCAAAAAAATCCTATATGGTTTGAAACAGGACCGAGACTGTGGTATGTGAAGTTTGAGTCAGTTATGGGGGAGCAATGATACAAGAAGACTACTTCAGACCATTGTGTTTTCGTTCAGAAATTTTCTGACGATGACTTTATCATATTACTGTTGTATGTAGATGATATGTTGATAGTTGTTCGGAATCAATCGAGGATTGATGATTTGAAGCAACAATTGAGTAAGTCTTTTGAGATGAATTACTTGGGGCCAGCAAAACAGATTCTTGGCATCAGGATCAGTCGTGATCGAAAAGCCAAGAAATTATATTTGTCACAAGAAGAGTACATCGAGAAGGTACTTCAGTGATTTCAGATAGACAATGCTAAAGCGGTTAGCACTCCTCTTGCTACCCACATTAGATTGAGTACGAAATAGAGTCCATGTACTAAGACAGAGAATGAATAAATGAAACAGGTTTCAGACACCTCAGCAGTGGGAAATGTCATGTATTTCATGGTATGCACAAGGCCAGAACTAGCACACGCAGTTGGATTGGTCAGCCGGTTTATGTCAAATCCAGGAAAAAGACATTGGAATGCTATCAAATGGATAATGCGGTATCTCCGAGGCACATCCAAAATGAGACTATATTTTGAAAGCAACAAGCCAGTATTAATGGGATACAATGATTCAGATATGGCAGGTGATGTGGATACCCGTAATCTACTTCGGAGTATCTAATTACTCTCTTAGGGGGAGCTGTGGCATGACAGTCAAGGTTGCATAAATGTGTTGCACTCTCTACAACAGAGGCAGAATTCTTTGCAGTAACGAAAGCTTGCAAAGAATTAATGTGGATGAAGAAATTTATTCAGGAATTGGGTTTCAAGTAGGAGAAGTACACTTTGTACTGTGATAGCCAAAGTGCTATCTACCATGGTAAAAATTCTATTTTTCACTCGAGGTCTAAACATATCGATGTGAGATATCACTTAATACAGGACGTCCTGAGTTCAAAACTGTTAGAACTCAGAAAGATTCACACCGATGATAATGGTGCTGATATATTCATAAAATTTTTTACCGAATGAGAAGCTTGAAATTTTTCGTGCCATAGCCGGATGACAAAAACTCTCCATATAATCAAAGCAGAGAGATATAGAGAACTACGATTGGCTTGATCTAAAATCAGGGTACGTAGGCAGTCATACAGATGCAGCCAGGGGTGGGTCCTTTTGAGGATCCGGTTTGGGTGATTGATGGTCAGCTCAGATTTGTAAATCTTCACCGAGAGGGAGATTTTTTGACTTCAGCATGCATGCAAATGCATGACATAATACAAAGCAAGCTTTCATGCAGCATGCAAAATGCGTAACGCGTTGCCAACTGCCAAAAACGTGTGACACTATAGCACACGTTTTTGGCCCTATAAAAGGAGCCTCAAATTCATTTGTTTAGCATCCCAAATACAGTGAGCTAATATAGAGAGTAAAAAGAGTTTGAGAGGTTTTTTTTGTAAAGCTTTGAAATAAGCTTTGTAATTCTTTTATTGTGTAATAAAGAAGATTTTTCATCTCATTTCTCCTCTATAGTGATTGTTTATATCACAACATATCCCACTATGATGTTATCAGTAATAAACTGGTTCGTGATAAAAGC
Organism: Zanthoxylum bungeanum; assembly: GCA_019454045.1. NCBI lineage: Eukaryota > Viridiplantae > Streptophyta > Magnoliopsida > Sapindales > Rutaceae > Zanthoxylum > Zanthoxylum bungeanum. Next base: position 347,431 of record SKCR01040857.1, on the reverse strand, counting down.
ACTTTGATTTTGTGATATGATCTCACCTAGAACACCTTTGAGTCTATTGGCTAAACATTTGCCAATGATCCTATAAATCACATTACAAAGACTTATGGGTCTAAAATCAGTAAAGGTTTGGGTGTTTTGACTTTGGAATTAAGGCTATGAGCGTTTTGTTTAGTTGAGAAATGTCTTGTAGATTATTCAATGCATCAAGACATATTCCAGTCACATTGCTACTCATTTGATTCCAGTGGCTCTGATAGAAAGCAGTAGATAAGCCATCAGGTCCTGACACTTTTAAAGGGAACACGGATTTCGGCGCATCTTGAATGTGTAGAGCAGTAAATGGAGCATCCAACACTATCATCATACTATCTAAAAGTCTACAATCAATGCTTTTGAGAGCTCCATCAATTTGTTCTCTTGTGAGGTTCGTTGAAGAAAAATATTAGTGAAATACTCACAAATCTCCCTTTCAATCTCATTCCCATATACTAGCTAGTTCCCTTCTTTGTCTTTCAATTTCCTTATTTCATTTCATCTTCTTCTTTCGGACGCAAAAGCATGAAAGAACTTTGTATTTCTATCCGCATCTTTCAACCAAATAGCCTTCGATCTTTGACGCCAATAGACCTCTTCCTCTTTAAGAAACCCATCAATCTGTTGTTCCATTTTCAATATCTAATTCCCCTACACAAATCGGTTTCCTCTTTGTTTTTCTTTGCATAAGTCCTTTCTCAACCTACTTAACTTTTGCTTTCTATTTCCAAATTCAGGCCACTTTACATTTCAGCCCCCCTTGTGTTCTATCCACGACCTCTAAAAACTTTTCTTGATCCACTGCCAAAATAAATAAATTTTTGATTGTCAGTACTATTCTTGATCCAAGGCGTAAGATGATATTTGCCTCTGTTTTCTTTGGTATACTTTTTGATAATGATAATGTTAAGATATAGGAAATGAGAAAGTCTACTAGAGATTTATTGAAAAGATTATATGATATGTATAATGATTGGTATGACACAAATGGGTTGTTTGTTGATGGTGATGGATCAAGGGCTGGTGGTGTAACTGGTGTTGGTGGATATGGGTCTAGTATTGGTATTATGACACAATCTCATCCGTTTTTTAGACCGTGAGCACAAGATAGAATGCGTAAGCGCAATACAAGCGTGCAATCTGATGATCCGTTTCAGGTTTCTCAGACTAGTCATGTCATTCATCAGGAGGAAAATACTGAGATTGATATGTATTTGATGGAACCTTATGAGACTAGTCGTGACCCTAACTTTAGTGTTCTGATGTGGTGGAAAATAAATACTGGTAAGTATCCAATTTTGACTAGGATTGCTCGTGATATTTTTGCAATGCCAGTATCGACAGTGGCATCTGAATCGACATTTAGTATGGGCGGTCGTGTTCTTGATAGTTTTCGTAGCTCATTAACTCATGTTATGGTCGAGACTCTAATTTGCACTCAAAATTGGATATGGAATAAGCTTATAATTGACAAAACCAATGAAGTGGAAGTCATGCTATGGGAGTGAGAGTGAGTACTACGAAAAGCTTGAGGAAGGTTAAAAAAACTTATTATTTAGTTTTCTTAATTTTTATATTGAATACTATAAAATGCAAACTTATAATAAGTTTTTTTTTTTCTTTGAAGAATATCGTAAATTACAATCTGAATCACAATCATCGGGTCATGTTGCTGGCAGTGGAGTTTGAATCAATTATCTTTAAGGTACAATTTTCATACTAGTTGGACTGAAATTATTTGAGCTGTCTCTCTTTTAGTTTATCACTTTATCTTTTTGAGCCGTGGACCTGTGGTATGTAACCGTAGATGATGATTATTGTTATATGCTGCCATTACACACATACTGTCTTGAGAAGCCAAATGGAATATTAAGAACTGTCTTGAGAAATCTTTCGACAGATCCTAGGTTGATGCCATTTTCACCAGTGTTTACAAAAGTTCTGCACCTAAGCTTTCAGGGTTACCTGTTCCACCAAAAGATATTATGTAATAGGATAGAAATAAAAGATCCAATTAGACAGCTATGGATGATAGAAGACCAGAGTAAACATTTTTAAAGAACTATCTCATCTTCTTCTATATATTACTGACATTTGTGATGACTGGACTATTGAAAATAAGGAGTTGAAGAAAACTTCGGTTAAGGTAAAAATAATTAAGATCTCTTTATGTATATGTATCATATGGTTTGATATGCTGTGAACCAGAAGTGTTTTGCAATCACTTTGATGGCTTGCTAGAAAACTATGATCATATTCATGCTCAAATTGTGAGAAGTTGGAGTGGGTTTAAGCTGCTAGATTAATGGTATGATAAGTTATCGATATAGAAAATCAAAAGCCGGACTTCAATTTGTTATAATAGCTTCTTTATATGTTGCATTTAAGTAAAGACTTTTCATTCAAATGTGCAGCATCAAGTAAAATTTGATTTATTAGCTATTACATATGATTGTGGAAACTTCTTGTTGAGAGATCTCACTGTTAAATGGACTTTCGTGGAAGAATAAAGTTTGTGATGTTACTGATTACTGTGGTTATATCTTCCAGGTTATCTGATAAGCTTGGTAGACTAGTAGAAATTATAATTGTTGTTAATAAAGTGTCATTAAACAGTAACATAACATGCAAATCAAACAGATCAACAACCAAAAGTAGATCTAGATGCAAAAACCATAATACCAGAAAAACTTCAAGACAAACCTGGAAATCAAGTTTACAGATTCAATCCAAGTCGAGATCTCTCTGTCCTTAAGAACTTATTGGCCCCGTCACGGGTGCTCTACGGATTCAAATTGCCAACGTTCTCCCAGGATAACTTGGATACTTCTTGTTCAAGGAGCACTCCTTGACAAGTATGCGAACTCGGATTCAATGGTGGATCTCTCTCTCAAAAACAAGGAAAACAAAATGCCTTCTTTTTTGTTAGATATTCTGTATATGTTCTCTATATTTCATTTGGAATAAAGGCCTTCTTTTATAAGGCATGGAGGGGTGCCAATAGGGCACCCCTTGGGGTGGGTTGCAACCCTCCAAGGATTGCAACCTCCCATACACCCCTTGAAAATCCCAATGATCTACCTATACATATACATATCATATTTAATGAATTTGAGGAATTTACAACAATCCCCCACAATTCTTCAAATATTCATTCAGGCACGTGAGAGAGATACCGTGAGCTAAAGCTGCATCGAAATAGGTAGCTTTCGCCTTGAACCTTTCCTAGTGAATGACAATCGGATTTACTTGGCAAACCAGTGACCCATAGTCTTGAACTGTTCTGCCGTTGGTGTAAACCAAGACAATTGCCAACACACAGCTTTAATTCGACCATTTTCCCGTTCTACGGTTGTGTTCATTTCGGCCCTGAACAACGGTCCCGGATTCATCAAGCACTTTAGGGTAACCCGCCTTTAAAGGTTCCCATGGAAGCGGCCTCACTTCTTACTTGAAATAGGTGATCTACTATGAAGAGGTAATCTGTCTTTACCCCCATTAGGACTCATCTCCTAATATAGTGATCATTAAAAGCCTTAGCTTATCCTAACCAATGACAGACAGCACTCAGCGTCATTATCGGAATGGGAAAGAGTACAAAACTCTTCAGTGCTTGTTTTGAATTGCACAAAGTTTCTGTTGTCCCTTTTGAACCTAGATCTTGGGATCTCCAGTCAGCTAGGTTGGGTTTCCACAGTGACAATTCTTAGATTATAGGCTTCAAGCCCATTCCCCTCGATGACTTCTCAACTTGCTCTCGAGGTAAACCTTTAGTTAGTGGATCCGCTAGGTTTTCCTTCGACCTGACATAATCGATCGTTATTATGCCACTTGAGAGCAGTTGACGTATGGTATTATGTCTCCGACGTATGTGTCGAGACTTACCATTATACATTGTATTTTGGGCTCTCCCAATAGCCGATTGGCTTTCACAATGTATGCTAATCGTTGGCACCGGTTTGGCCCAACTAGGAATATCCTCCAGGAAGTTTCTAAGCCATTCTGCTTCTTCCGCTGTTTTGTCTAATGCTATGAACTCATATTCCATAGTAGACTGGGCAACACATGTTTGCCTCGAGGATTTCCATGACACGGCTGCATTACCAAGTGTGAAAACAAATCCAACCGTAGATTTGGAATCCACTATATCAGATATCCAGCATCGCTGTATCCCTCTAGAACAGCAGGATATCTCTCGTAATGTAGCCCATATTTTGAAGTTTCTTATACCTCAAAACACTTACTATGGCTTTTCCAGTGGTTATGTCCTGGATTGCTAGTATATCTGCTAAGCCTATTCACAGCTTGAGCGATATCAGTTCGTGTGCAATTCGTGAGATACATCAGACTTCCGATGATCCTTGAATACTCTAATTGCGATATGCTTAAGCCAGTATTCTTTGATAGAGGAAGAGTTAGGTTAGCTACTCCCAAATCTTTCATATCAAATTTGCTGGTTAACACTTTCTTGGTAACTGAATCAACTCATGATTATTACCAATTATCAGCATATCGTCTACATAGAGACATACAATGACATATCATTCTTGAGTTGATTTGGCGTATATACACTTATCACACTCATCGGTTTTAAACCCACTTGACAACATCTCTTTGTCAATGTTCTCATGTCATTGTCTAGGTGCTTGTTTTAATCCGTACAAGGATTTTACAAGTTTGCACACCTTCTGTTCTTATCCAGGAACATTAAACCCTTCTGGTTGTTCCATGTAAGTCTCTTCATCCAATTCACCATTCAAGAATAACGTCTTTACATCCTTTTGATGTATTTCAAGACCAAATATAGCTGCTATGGCTATAAGCATTCTACTGATGTGATACGAATCACTGGTGGATAGGTGTCAAAGTAAACAAGGCCTTCTTTCTGTCTATAATCTTTTATGACAAACCTCGCCTTGTACTTATCTATTGATTCATCCATTTTCATCTTTCCATTTGTATATCCATTTGTAGCCCAGTGGCTTACAACCTGGAGGAAGATCAACCAACTTCCAAGTATGGTTTTGTAGGATTGAATCAATCTCATTGTTCATAGCCTCTTTCCACAAAGGTGTCTCCGTAGAAGACATAGCTTTCTCATAGCTTCGAGGCTCATTTTCTAACCAGTATGTCAGAAAATCGGGTCCAAATGACTTAGACGACGTCTAGGTTCATTTGCCTCAACATTTTCATGTTGATTTGACTCTTGGTCAACCTGATCACTGTCATTGACATATCAACAGATCTTTTGAGAGACTCTCTTCTTTGTCTTTCCTTACAAGGAAATGTCTCTTCAAAAATATTGCATTCCTTGACTCAATCATCACATTTGGATTGATGTCAGGAATCTCATACTTGTGTACCAAGAATCGATACGCACTACTGTTGCAAGCATATCCGAAGAATATACAGTCAACAGTTTTGGGTCCTATTCCACCTTCTTAGGTTTAGGAACCATCACCTTGGCAATTGACAAGACACCCCCACATTTTCAGATATTTGTAGGAAGGTACATAACCTTTCCACAACTCATATGGTGTCTTGTCCAATCTTCTGTGAGGAAGCTTGTTCAGAACGTAGTTCGCGGAAAGCAGGGCTTTCCCCCACAAGTTCTGAGGTAAATCAGAACTAGTCAACATGGCATTCATCATTTCCTTCAACGTTCGGTCTTTGCACTCAGCAATCCCATTGAGGAGAATAAGGAGCAGTGGTTTCGTGAATAATTCCGTGCACAGAACAATATTCACCGAATGATGAAACATATTCACCACCACTATCACTTCTGATTCTTTTGATTTACTTGCCAAGTTGATTTGCAACTTCGTTCTCAGTGTATAAAGCTCTCAATAGCTTCAGCTTTGCTCCTCAGCAAATACACTTAACAGAATCTTGTGCTTTCATCGATAAAAGTGACAAAGTACTTTTTACCGCCTCTTATTTGCACAATATTCATGTCACACACGTCAGTGTGTACAAGTTCCAAGGGTTCAGAACTTCGTTCTATGATGTTCTATGTATTTTTGCTTCAACACATGCCTCACACTCATGTTGGCTATCAATGCAAATTTAGGTATAAGGTTCATGTTAATTAATGTACGCATTGTATCATAATTAACATGTCCTAACCTCTCATGCCATACATTTTGTGACTCAATAATATAAGCAGAAGTTTCAGCTTTATTAATAGCACAATTGACAGTCATTGAAAAGACCCTCAGCGAGGTATCATTTTCCTACATAGACATCATTTTTGGTCAATACAATCTTGTCAGAAACAAATACAAACCCGAGACCGAGTTCTTCCGAATATCTGGAACATGCAAACATTCTTATATGTAAGCTCCGTTCCGGATATCATTTTCAGAACTACTGTGCCTTGTCCAACCACTCTAGAGGTAGACGAGTTTCCCATTGTCAGATGATCGCCGCCATCGACCTTTCTGATACGAGGAAAACATCTTGCTATCAGCACAGATATGACGAGTAGCCCTGGTGTCTACCCATCATTCTCTCGGATTCCCAACCAAGTTGGCTTCAGTTACCACTGCTGAGAGATTCATTTCTGAAATCTCATCAGTTAACTGCTCATCTTCAGCGACATAGGCCTCATTTTTCCTGCCATTGTCCTGAGATATCTTGTTTCTGCAGTCCTTTGTCATATGACCGCTCTTTTCACAGTTGTAGCACTTCCCATTGAACTTCTTGTTCGCTTGGGAAGAATCAGCTTCACTGTTCTTTCTTTTCTTGCTACCCTTTACATCCTTAAAGATGTTGGCCTTAGACTCCATAGTCTTGTAGCTGGCCTTCTCGGACATCATGTTGTCATGTTCGATTTTCAATCAAACTCCAAGGTCTTCAAGGCTCATCTGCTTCTTTCTGTGTTGCAGATAGCCCATGAAGTCCTTCCATGATGGAGGCAACTTTTCAATTATAGCGGCAACTTGAAACATCTCACAGAGTTTCATTCCCTCATCCAGTATTTCATGAATGATCAATTGTAGTTCACCCAACTGAGACATCACCGTCCTTGAATCTACCATCTTGTAGTCCAGGAACCTACCCACGACAAATTTCTTTTGTCCGGCATCTTCGGTTTTGTACTTCTTCTCGAGAGATTCCCAGAGAACCTTCGCAGAAGTCATGCCTTGGTACACGTTGTACATGGTATTGTCAAGACCACCCAAAAGGTAGTTCTTGCATAAGAAGTCTCCAGACATCCAAGTCTGTTCTCGCTCTTCCTTGGCCAATTCAGATTCACCCTCCACAAGACCCGGAGGATCTTTGAGGAATTTAGCCAACTGGAGAGTTGTCAGGTAGAACAACATTTTGCTCTGCCACTGATTGAAATTTGCCCCAGCAAATTTCTCCGGCTTTTCTCCGTAAGAGACCGGTACCGTGATATTTCCGCTAGCCATTTGTAACTGGAAATCAACAAGGTTCAATCAGTCTACGAAAGATAAATTGCACAACGATCAATGAATGATCTCGTTCAAAGTGATGTACTAGGTAGTCACTTGTTGTTCTAATGGACGAAAGTTCCAATAAACACAAGTCCTTGAATTTCAACTAAAGATACTTAAGGAAAATTGAATGAACGAATATTCTTCAAACACCTTTTCCAATAGGATCTTTTAGCAATTCAAAACCCAGATTTACACTTTTCCAATAGCACAATTAATACGATAAGTGTAGATATATATATGTCAATCAAGATTGGATGGAATTACTTGTGCAAAATTACACTTTAAATTCTCAACCAATTATGCAACAACCAATCAATTTCAACTTTATCACTATGTGAATGCTTGTGATAATTGAACAATTTAATAATAACTTAAATCTATACTACCAAGATTAATGTGTTTACAGTATATGACTAACCAAGTTAAAATTAATTAAAGTTTGCTTTTATGATAATTCCAGGACAAAATCGTTAGTGTCACGTTCGTATCTACGTTCGAACGAGACTGTCCAGTGTGTGTGCGTTCGTGTTGCGTTTGATAACGCGTTCGAACGAAGTGTTTCCAGAGAGTTCACGTTCGTGTTGCGTTCGATAACGCGTTCGAACGGAATGATTCCAGAGAGTTCACGTTCGTGTAGCGTTCGAGAACGCGTTCGAACGGAATGATTCCAGAGAGTTCACGTTCGTATAGCGTTCAGGACGCGTTCGAACGTTCTAAGGCAGAAGGCTTGCGTTCGAGTTGCGTTTGAAGACGCGTTCGAACGTTCTTACGAATTTTCAGATTTTTGCCTTCGCGTGCGTCGGGCGTTCGAACGCCCTACGGTTTTTTCATGCACAGTTCGTATTTTACAGAAAATATACAAACCCTAACATGCGAATTACTACTTAATAACACTAGAGCAATAAGTTCTTAAGATTGTTGTTAATAAAGTGTCATTAAACAGTAACATAACATGCAAATCAAACAGATCAACAACCAAAAGTAGATCTAGATGCAAAAACCCTAATACCAGAAAAACTTCAAGACAAACCTGGAAATCAAGTTTACAGATTCAATCCAAGTCGAGATCTCTCTGTCCTTAAGAACTTATTGGCCCCGTCACGGTGCTCTACGGATTCAAATTGCCAACGTTCTCCCAGGATAACTTGGATACTTCTTGTTCAAGGAGCACTCCTTGACAAGTATGCGAACTCGGATTCAATGGTGGATCTCTCTCTCAAAAACAAGGAAAACAAAATGCCTTCTTTTTTGTTAGATATTCTGTATATGTTCTCTATATTTCATTTGGAATAAATGCCTTCTTTTATAAGGCATGGAGGGGTGCCAATAGGGCACCCCTTGGGGTGGGTTGCAACCCTCCAAGAATTGCAACCTCCCATACACCCCTTGAAAATCCCAATGATCTACTATACATATACATATCATATTTAATGAATTTGAGGAATTTACAACAATAATGACATGGTACAATCTTTTCTTGCAGATAAATATAGAATTGAAGTCCTGTTTTTTCTAATGCAAGCATTTGAATTTTAATGGCTTGTTGCCTTGTTAGATGTTGGATATTTGGATGAAGATTGTGGATAATGGATAGTGGTTTAGCCGTTTAGATACATTGGACTTATTTTTTATGCGGTTGTTTGATTGTAATTGTAGTGACTTGTGTATGTAATATGTATTGTAAGTTTGTAACTGTTTTTTGGGACTGAATTTGTCAATATTTGAATTTGGATGTTGCAATTTCAAATCCGGATCGTTAACGAATTCAGATTTGTTATCAAATTCGGACCTGTTATCAATTCGGATATGTTATCAAATTCGGATTTGATGTCAAATTCGAATATAGTGTCAAATTCAGATCATTAATCAAATCAAACTTATTAGATCCGATAAACATTCGAATCGAACAAATCTGATTCGATTCAAACTTTCTCATCGGATCAGTTCGGGTTCAATAATGATATCGAACCCTATCAGATATATTATACCATTGTTTAACGAATCGGATCAGATTCAGATTCGGTTCGATTCGATCTGAATCTGATAGTGCCCAGGGCTACATCAGGGGTTTAGGGACCTTACTTTAATAAGTTTTATTGGATGATTCTTAGAGATATACTCATTTCGATAATTTTATAAAGTAAATTTTGGAGAATCCCAGATGATTGTTGTTTCTCAATCTCTGTAATAAGTAACGGCTCATCGGAAGATTCTTGTAGATATACTCATTCCAAGGCTTAAACACCCTAGAAATTTCTGGGAAAAGGTAGGTTGTAAGTAGGTTTTTTCATAGTAATGTTTTTTTATTAATTACGAATCGCTCTACCAATTTTTATCATAACAAATCATTTTTATTGATTTTTGAAAGATCTTAATAAATGAATTTTTTATTTTTTATTATTATTAATCATATAAAATGTCAACTTTACCTTTCATGATTAATTTCATATTAGTCCATAATTCTTTTTTTATTAATTACGAATCGCTCTACCAATTTTCAATTCAACTCTCCAAGTTACTAGGAGTATACCTATATTATAATAATAAAAAATCTTTTGGAAAAATTTTCAATGCCACTCGTAACTATTTTTTAACTTTCAATTAAGAAAATAATAAACAAAATCTAGTAGAAATTATAATGCACTTGATACTTTATCTATATGAAATATTCCTTTCCTTTGGTTCTTTTTCACTAATAAATAAATAAATAAAATGTCTTTTCGCTTAAATGCAACAAAACATCCACGTGGAGAGCTCTACTCCACGTACAAAATATTAGTGGAAAAAGTGGACGTTAGTTCATGGACCACGTCAGCAAGACAATTAGATTGGACACATGTTTAGCATCAAGACAACACACGTGGAAAGTCATGGTTCTGTTATTTGATTATAGGACCACTAAGAAAATAATAAAATAAAATAAAATCTCAGGCCGAATCACGGAGCCCACTACACTTGCCACCTTTACACTACAATGGATCCCCATTCATTTGAAAAATAATAATAAATAAAAATAAAAGTATTATTTTTATATTAAGGCTTAAAAACTAGAAACTTTAAAAGTAGCAAAAAATTAAAGTAATTTTTTTTTACACAAATCACCCACTTTGGAGATTTGAATAAAAGTAATAATTTAGATTTGTTTCCATCTCTCCCAAAATAAAATTTTAATTAATTAACAAGGAAAATTTTTACATTAAATAATTATAACCAAATCAATTTAGTGGAAAGATGAGCTCAATTATTCTATGAAGACATGCCAAGTAATCATATATATATATATATATATATATATATATATATAATAATAATAATAATAATAATAATAATAATAATAATAATAATAATAATAATAATAAATGGTCGGCTTCATATTAAAGTTATAAAATTAAATTAATAAATGTATTAAATAAAAATCATATTATAATAAAATCATATTATAATTTTATAAGAATTATATAATAATAAGAAACATATTAGACTATCATATTAAAAAAACTATTAAATTATTTACAATTAATTTATTCTCTACAATTAATTTATTATTATTAATTATAAAATTAAAATAATAAATTATTAACATAAGAAACCTATTACAATATAAAAACATAATATATATATATATATAAGTTAAATATTTTTAAGTTTTCCTATCGCGTCACCCCGAAGACTTATTATTAAATTATAAAATTAAATTAACAAATATATAAAATAAAATAAAAAAAAAACTTATTTCAACAAAAATATATATTATAATAAGAAAACATAAATCCTAAAGCATTTAGGATTTAAGCTAACAATCATTAACAAGCCAAAAGTTCCTATGAAGTTAGTAAGAAAAAAAAAATTATATTAGTCATTTAAAAAAAATATTATTAAATTATAAATTTAAATTAATGAATCTATAAAATAAAAATTTTATATATCTCTACTATATATAAAAGTTAAACATTTTTAAGTATCTTCATTGTGTCACGTGATGACTTCATATTAAAGTTATACAATTAAATTAATAAATCTATTTAATAAAAATCATATTACAATAAAAATATATATTATATTTTATAAGAATTCAAAAAAATTCTCCTAAAGCTAATATCCAACCCAAAAGTACATCTTTAGGAAATAGGAATCCATGGAAATATCATATTTTAATTACCTACAATGTTAATTAAATCGTCAATTTGACTCGGAAAATAAAATAAGATGTCTGGTTTGATAATCTTATCCTTACAATTTTAATTTAGTTCATTAATTTTATAAAGAATGCGAAGATGTTAGGGTTATTTTTGAGAGAGAATCGAATTTTAAGAAAGTGAGTGTGATTCTAAAGAATACTTAAAAAAAAATATATTATTAAATTATCTACAATTAACCTAATTCTACAATTATTTTTTAATTATTAAATTATAAAATTAAAATAATAAATTATTAACATAAGAAACCTATATCATTATAAAAACATGATATATTATTAAAGTACGAAACCTATTAATTAATTAATTAATATTTAAATGTATTATTAGTAAATATAAAATTAAATAAAGAAACTTATTATAATAAGAATGTTGTAAATTTTTCAAATATTCAAATATTTTGTGTTGGATGGAGGAGGGTGACCGACGTAAACACACACGTATAACGCAAGCGCACGTATCGTTCAAGTAGTATAAAAATATCGATCCCACGATGACTTAATATCTAATCTTTTAATTTTATGAGGTCAAATGATTACTAGTATCTAACAGGTTGTTTAATTGATTTGAAATGGTGACGATTCTAAATTTAAAAACAAGTAAATAAAATTGTTCGAAAGTAGGTTTTAAGAAAAATCAATATTAAAAACTATATAGGGTTGCGATTTCTTCCAATATCATTTTAAAGATGAAGTGATTATTTTATGTTTGTGTAATAAATCGGTTTACTAACCTGGAACACTAAATTATGCAAAAGCCTCTGTCGATGGTCAGACGCAAATACTCAATTTAACCCAATTGAACCATATGTCTATGTCAACCAAATTATATGGATTCATTAAGTTTAAGTTCCAATTATGGCAACCCCCGCCCGACAGGTATATGTCTATCCTGTAAGGAAATCTATTAAAGAGTTATCTATCCTCAAGGAAGATCGTTGGCTATTGAGTCTAAGGCTGAAACCTAAAATTCCTTTATCAAGTTTATTTTAGATTTACCACATCAATCTTATTAGTGGCCAATTAACAAGACACATTAAGCTTAAGACTTAATAAGTAAACCTTTAAATTACCCAAACTATAATTTAACCCCTTATAAACCGGTGATATTGGATTTCATCACAACCTCAGATAACTGGCTTAGTTACGACACATATTTATGGGTAGTAAAAAAAACTTAAATAAAATAAAAGACATAAAGTAAAATACTGAAAATTAAATACTGAAAATTAAATACTGAAAAGTAAATGCTGAAAAGTAAATGCTGGAATTAAATACTGAAAATTAAATGCTGAAAGTAAATGCTGAAAAGTAAATTACTGAAAAGTAAATTGCTGAAAAGTAAATTGCTGAAAAGTAAATTACTGAAAAGTAAAAACTGAAAATTAAAGAAAGAAAAGTACTGTGCGTAAAAGTAAATTACGTAAAGTAAAAACTGAAAAGTAAAGAAAAGAAAGTGAGAAAGCGGAAATTAATTACTGAAAGCTGTAAATAAACAAACAAGATACAATCTTCTTAGTATTCTTAAGGAATTCCTTAGAAGAAAGTATGAATTTTACAAATGAAATGGTTTGGTATTTATAGGCAAAATTTTGCCTCCATCAAATCATCCACCAAATCAATTATTAATTGCTCCACTAATTGCTCCACCAAATCCATTATTAATTGCTCCACTAATCTCTTATCATGTTTGGTGATGATTTGATAATTTTTATTATTTATTTATTTATTAATTTATTTTTTGCTTTGAAAATGATTGAAAGTGACTTTAATAATTACACACAACACACTTCTGGATGGTTCATCAATTTCGGGCATGAAATCTTCAGAATTCGAAATTATTGTCTTTAAAGCTGTAGATTCTTTAATCTGGAACTTGAATCAGCTCAATCCGATATCGGAGTAAAAAGTTATGCCCAAAATACGACAGATGCGCAAAATTGGAATTTCCAAAACTGCACTTCGTAAAAAACGCCCTTTCAAGTTTCCAATCTCCAAAATTAAAATATCAAGTCCAATAATTGCCCTTATTTGACCAATATTTCATCCTAAATGATTTCATTGAGATCCAATATTATTTTATCTGCAAAATAAACTAAAACACATCAAAATGTTCATCAAACCCGAGAAACTAAACAAAATATTAAGTTAAAGGGGCGGTAAATATTGATATATTTTCCGCTCATCACACCCCCAAACCTAACATTTTGCTAGTCCTCGAGCAAAACAATAAAATAAAATACAAGAAACAATTAAAATTAAACTAAGCCACTTTCGTAGGGATCACGGTTGCATTTAGCATATGCAACAAGCCTTTAAACCCCTAGGTGTCCATAGTGGACGAGTTATAGTCTCGTGAGAGCTTACAGCAACGATACCTACAAACGTTTTACAAAAGTAAAAAGGTAGTGAAACTATTGCACACAAAAGCAAAAAGACAAGAGAAAAGAGAATAAAGAAGTTAGTGACTAATCAGGTGAAACTTCTACTCCAAATCAATAGTTGTTTTGTTTCATTCTAAATTACCGAATAAGTAAATTCTCCGATTATTTTTACCATTCTCCATATACACAGTCGACAAAATATTAATCAACTCATTTTTGCCCACAACAGTCATAAGTGCAGTTGATAAGAGAGTAATATTTTTGCAGCATCTTTGATCCATGTAACGAGCTTTGGGCCAGTGACTCCCAAACCAGTTGGTTTTAGGACACTAGGTGTTAAAACACCCTTACAGACTTAATAACTCGGATCTCAGACGTTTTTTTTTTACTCCATTGCTTTTTGATATGCTTCCTCTAATTAAACTAGAGCACTGAATATTACAAACTTTTCAATTTTAGCTCATGTCCGTATGTTACTATATATGTTGATAATACATGAAGATCCATTTTAGTCCGTTTTATGGAGAATTCACAAATTAAATAATTCAAAAGGAAATAAACAAAAATTAACTTATTTCGAAAATAGGCTTGAGATACGTCTCAGGAGTGGAAACTCCTTACTCAGCTATCTCTTACCAATTTCACCCTTTTAGTCAAAATAAAAACACAAAAACGCAAAATATTTTTGTAATTTTTGAAATTTTTTTGTATTTTTCGAAAAATTTTGGACTAAAAATAAAAACAACACACAAACTAAAAACAAGGTACTGATCAACTAATTCCCTTCCCCAAACCTAAATGAGACATTGTCCCCAATGTCTTAAAAAGTAGAAGAAGAGTTTAGAAAATAATACCTGGTTAGCTGAAATTCTACAGGAAATTAAAGGTTAAGATCCAGATTAATCCTACGCCTCTTACCACGATCGTCCTCAGACCAATTTATCTTTGAAAGGATAGGGTCAACTCGTGGTTCATAGGCTATGAGTTAGTCTATTAGATCCGGAGCAGTTCTAGCAGTAAAGAGGAGTTCTTTCAAAGGTTTTGACACGAACCCATTTCTTCGGGCATCATCAAGAAACACACAAAGAAAATCATAAAATCCATCAACGTTGTACAGCTCAATTGGTTTCTGGTGTATGTTCAGGTTCGCCCAAGATAGCACAATAAAAATTTCCTCCAATGTACCCAAGCCACCCGGCAATGCAATAAAAGCATCTGCGCGGTTAATCATTTCTACCAAACGTTCAGACATACCTGGCACGATCAGTTCCTCTCCGTTTGATGGTTCAATAAGATTTGCTTCTGCCAAGGGTTTGGGGATGATTCCCAAAACGTGACTGCCTCCTTCCTGTACAGCTTTTGAAACGATCCCCATAAGTCCAAGATTGCCTCCGCCATATATTAAGTGCATATTTCTTGCAGCTAAGACTCGACCCAATTCTTGTGCTGCTTCTACGTATTGTGGCTTAACACCAACACTACTACCACCGCAAAACACACAGATGTTTTCAACTCATCTTCTTGAAGTGGCTTCAATTTTTTATATGTATTTCTTTCTCAATTCTGGATGCCTTCAAAAGTGCAATGACGGGCTGAATTTATAGTACCTGAAAAGGGTGAGTAAAAATAGCACAAGTATCTTCCAGAGGACGATTAGTAGCGAAATAATATCGTGATAGTCAAAAAGGTCTGGATCCTGTCGGAGAAAATAAAAGAAAACAACAACAAATCACAATTATTAATAAAAGACAAAGATATATAATATTTACAAGAAAAGTAACGGCTTGATTGACGTCTATGCGTCAGGGACAAGCTTCCCATCCAATTTTCTTATAAACTGGCAAACAGGGTCTTTTTGAGTCAGATTCCCAAGACTTAATTGTTGTCTTTCTTTTTGGAATTGTGTATGTAATTTGCGAATGGCTATGTGAACATATCCACTGGGATGTGTCTCAAGAGTTAAAGATATATCATCTAAAGACTCCTTACTCAAGCCATCCCTAATGATTTAATTTTGTTCTTCGCGATTATCAGAAACTATTCCTAAAGAACGACAACGAGTATTACAAAACATACGAGCACATTTATAACAAACACACATTCTTTTGGCTCTTCTCTTTTTAGAAAATGTGCTCCTTCCTAAGCCAGGCAGATGTGAAATAAAAGAGTCAGAAGACTCACCTGCCAATCAGACCCGTGCTTCGATTAACCAACGAATGTCAGTAGGAATACCTTTGATCATCAGTAATCTCATCCGTTCCAAACGAGCTTTGTAGACTTTCATCAGAGATTTTTGAGGGAGAGAAGGGAATTGCTTGCGAAGATTTGCGAGAGCTTCTTCCATCTTGAAATGACTAAACCGGCAAAAATTAAACACACAAAAATAAAACACACCAGATCACAATATATACAAAAATTGCATGGGTTGCCTCCCTACTAGCGCTAAGTTTAGAGTCGTCAGCTAGACGTGACTTCTCGAACGTTAAGCTGGATCTGAAAGTGTAACACTTTCTTTTTGTCGCTCAAATGATTCTCCCCAGTAGTGCTTGACACGCTTGTTTTTAACCTTGAAAGTCTTGTTGGAGTCAGAATCATGTATCTCAACGGCTCTATCTGGTAAAACTTTGGTGATCACAAATGGACCTGACCACCGTGATTTTGGCTTCCATGGGAAGAATTTCACCCTTGATTTGTTTAACAGTACCTTCTGCCCTGGTTCCAGTTGTATGCGCACTAACTTCTCATCATGTCTTTTCTTGCCCTTTTCTTTGTACAATTTGGCATCCTCAAAAGGCTGATTGTGAAATTTCTCCAATTCGTTGAGCTGGTGAAACTTTTTCTCTTCTATTGCTTGTAGTGCAAGAATAGGATTCTTTAGTACGCAGTGCGCTTTATCTTCAGGCTCCACAGGTAATTGACATGCTTTAAGTTTGTCAGTAGAACTTTGTCTTTCATCAGAGTTCTGAACGGTACTATGTATCACATCAAGTCTGAAACATTCCTCATTCTTTTCATCATCTGGGAAATTCATGGCTTTGAAAACATTGAATGTTACTTCTTGGTTTTGTACCCTCATGGTTAGTTCTCCTTTTTGTACATAAATAATGGTTCGACCTGTAGCCAAGAATGGTCTCCCGAGGATGATTGGCACGTCTGCGTCTTCCTCCATATCAAGGACAATAAAATCTGCTGGGAAAATGAATTTGTCAACCTTGACCAGCACATCCTCAACTACGCCTCTTGGAAATACGAGCGTTCTATCAGCAAGTTGTAGTGAGACTAAATTGGGCATTGTTTTTCCAATCTGCAGTTTCCTGAAAATAGAAAAAGGCATCAAGTTAACACTAGCACCTAAATCACACAGAGCCTTACCGAAGTCATGTTCTCCTATGGTGCAAGGAACAGTGAAACTGCCAGGATCTTTCAACTTTGGAGGAAGTTTTCTCTGAAAGATGGCGCTGTATTCTTCTGATAATGCTACTGTCTCATAATCTCCCAATCTCCGCTTTCGTGAAAGAATGTCTTTCATGAATTTGGCATAGCTGGGCATTTGTTCCAACGCTTCTGCAAATGGAATGTTGATATGCAGCTTTTTGAACACCTCCAAGAATCGAGCAAACTACTTATCCAGTTTATTCTTCTGAAGACGCTGAGGAAAATGTGGAGGTGGAGTGATCTGTTCTTTTTCCTTTGCTTCTTTTTCCTCCATCTGTTGCTTTGTTTCTTTTGGAAAATCTTCAATTGTTGTTGCCTTGATTCCAACATCTTTGTTGATTTCAGTACCGCTTTTTAACATGATGGCATGACATTGCTCCTTCCCCATGTTCCTTGGATTTGGCTCTGTGTTGCTAGGAAAGGGACCTGGCGTTCTGTAACTCTAAGCATTGGCCAGTTGTCCAATTTTATTCTCCAGTGCTTTAATAGAAGCTGATTGACTTTGAATTAATGCTGCTTGGGATTGAAACATAGTATCATATCTTGTTGTTTGAGATTGAAACATAACATCATATCTTGCTGCTTGAGAGTTGTGTTTTGCTTCTATATTTTTCAAGTGGGTCAACACTTCTGTTATTCCTGGTTCATTTGCCTGTTCCTGGATTTTGTTCTGTTGTTGGAATCCGGGTGGTGGATTGTTCATTTGCCCTGAATTGTTGCTCCATGCGAAATTGGGATGATTCCTCCACCCTGGGTTGTAGGTGTTGGAATATGGATTGTTCCCCTGTCTGTTGAAATTATTGACATAATTCACCGTTTCTTTATGTTGGTTGAAAGATTCTGACTCAGGTGCTCCTCCAAATGGTGAACTTGTGGATCCACCATTAACTTTTATGTTAAGAATTTCCAGATTTTTGCAAATCACATCCAGCTTGGAATTCAGTGCTGTGTTGGCTCAAACTTCATAAATTCCTGCAATTCTTTGGATCATGCTCCTTTCTGTTGGCCATAAAGAATTGTTGTTTGCCATTTCTTCGATTAGGCCACAGGCTTCATCTTCTCCTTTTGCCATTAAAGCTCCTCCAGCAGCAGCATCGATTGTGGTTCTCATTATTCCAGAAAGTCCATTATAGAATGTTTGGACTTGAAGCCATTTTGGAATCTCATGGTGAGGACATTTCCGAAGCAAATCTTTGTACCTTTCCCAAGATTCGCAGAAGGATTCTGAATCTTGTTGTACAAAGGATGTGATGTTATTCCTCAGCTTTCCGGTTCTGGCTGGTGGAAAGTACTTTGCAAGAAATTAGGTGGCTAAAGTGTTCCAAGTTGTGATAGAACCTGCTGGTAGTGAATGTAGCCAAGCTTTAGCTATGTCCTTCAAGGAGTATGGGAAAACACGCAGTCTCATTGCTTCTTCTGATGCTCTGTTGTAGTTGAAAGTGCCGCAAACTTCCAGGAAGTTACTGATGTGGGCATTAGGATCTTCAGTTGCATTCCCCCCGAACTGAACTGACTGCTGAATCATCTGAATGCATGTTTTGATGTCACACGCATTTGCTGGTAAGTGAGGAAGTACAATACAGGAAATGAGTCTGTCAACCACCGGAATGGTTCTGTCTCGAATGAGAATTGGTGGTGCAACCTCCAACGGTTCATGTTCCATGTTGACTAAAGCTTCTTGGCCTTCTCGCCTTTCCCTTCTCAACTGTCTGATGGTTCTTTCAATTTCTGGGTCAAACGATCGGAGTTCAAAGCTTCTGGTTCGTCTCATGTAGTTTCTGAGAACCTGAAACACAAGAAAACAAAAACAATAAGTAAAAAGAAATTAGATACAAGTAACGTATCTAACCCCAAAATTAATAGTGAAAGATAAATAAGTCCCCGGCAACGGCGCCAAAAACTTAGCGGCGTAAACACTCACGTATAACGCAACCGCACGTATCGTTCAAGTAGTATAAAAATATCAATCCCACGAGGACTTAATATCTAATCTATTAATTTTATGAGGTCAAATGATTACTAGTATCTAACAGGTTGTTTAATTGATTTGAAATGGTGACAATTCTAAATTTAAAAACATGTAAATAAAATTGTTCGAAAGTAGGTTTTAAGAAAATTTAATATTAAAAACTATCTAGGATTGTGATTTCTTCCAATATCATTTTAAAGATGAAGTGATTATTTTATGTTTGTGTAATAAATCGGTTTACTAACCTGGAACACTAAATTATGCAAAAGCCTCTGTCGATGGTCAGACGTAAATACCTAGTTTAACCCAATTGAACCATATGTCTATGTCAACCAAATTATCTGGATTCATTAATTTTAAGTTCCAATTATGGCTACCCCCGCCCGACAGGTATATGTCTATCCTGTAAGGAAATCTATTAAAGGGTTATCTATCCTCAAGGAAGATCGTTGCTATTGAGTCTAAGGCTGAAACCTAAAATTCCTTTGTCAAGTTTTTTTAGATTTACCACATCAATCTTATTAGTGGCCAATTAACAAGAAGCATTAAGCTTAAGACTTAATAAGTAAACCTTTAAATTACCCAAACTATAATTTAACCCCTTATAAACCGGTGATATTGGATTTCATCACAACCCCAGATAACTGACTTAGTTACGACACATATTTACGGGTAGTAAAAAAAACTTAAATAAAATAAAAGACATAAAGTAAAATACTGAAAATTAAATACTGAAAATTAAATACTGAAAAGTAATGCTGAAAGTAAATGCTGGAATTAAATACTGAAAATAAATGCTGAAAAGTAAATGCTGAAAGTAAATTACTAAAAAGTAAATTGCTGAAAAGTAAATTGATGAAAAGTAAATTGCTGAAAGTAATTACTGAAAAGTAAAAACTGAAAATTAAAGAAAGAAAAGTACTGTGCGTAAAAGTAAATTGCGGAAAGTAAAAACTGAAAAGTAAAGAAAAGAAAGTGCGAAAGCGGAATTAATTACTGAAAGCTGTAAATAAACAAACAAGATACAATCTTCTTAGTATTTTTAAGGAATTCCTTAGAAGAAAGTATGAATTTTACAAATGAAATGGCTTGGTATTTATAGGCAAAATTTTACCTCCATCAAATCATCCACCAAATCAATTATTAATTGCTCCACTAATTGCTCCACCAAATCCATTATTAATTGCTCCACTAATCTCTTATCATGTTTGGTGATGATTTAATAATTTTTATTATTTATTTATTAATTTATTTTTTCCTTTGAAAATGATTGAAAGTGACTTTAATAATTACACAACACACTTCTAGATGGTTCATCAATTTCGGGCATTAAATCGTCAGAATTCGAAATTATTTGGTCTTTAAAAGTTGTAGATCTTTGAGTCTTCTTTAATCTGGAACTTGAATCAACTCAATCCGATATTGGAGTAAAAAGTTATGCCAAAAATACGACAGATGCGCAAAATTGGAATTTCCAAAACTGTACTTCTTCAAAAACACCCTTTCAAGTTTCCAATCTCCAAAATTAAAATATCAAGTCCAATAATTACCCTTATTTGACCCATATTTCGTCCTAAATGATTTCATTGAGATCCGATATTATTTTATCTGCAAAATAAACTAAAACACATCAAAACGTTCATCAAACCCGAGAAACTAGACAAAATATTAAGTTAAAGGGGCGATAAATATTGATATATTTTCCGTTCATCAGAGGGACATGTCCTTTGGATGGTACCCCTTTGGGACATGTCCTCCATTTGTGTATTACATGGTCCTATGCTCAAGGGATGCATAGGAGGGGTGCAACCTTTGGAGGGTTGCACTCTAACCCAAAGGATGCCCTTGAGGCACCCTCTCATGCTTATAAAAGGAAGCCATTATGTTCCTTTATAGATATACAAATGAAATATGAATTTCATCCTATAAGTGAGAGTCTGAATTGCTTTCTTGAGTCAGAGAGTATTCCACCATATTCCAAGTTCAAGATCTTGTTAAGGTGTGCCCCTTGAACAAGAGGAATCCGGGTTATCCTGGGAGAACGTTAGCCACAAATCCGTAGAGCACCGAGACGGGGCTGATAAGTTCTTAAGGACAGAGATTAATCTCGATCCGGACTACTGGTTTTCAACTTTGCATCAAGGTTTTTCTTATTCTCAAGTTTTAAGATTTTCTAGGGTTTATGCATGTTAGATCCAATTTTCCGGTTTGATTTGTTTGTTTGTATGTTATTTACTGTTTCACACGACACTATTCTATCAACAATCTTAAGAACTTATCAATATAGTGTTGTTAGATAGTAATTCGCATGCTAGGTTAGAAAATTTTTCTGGAAAAATACGGACTATGCATGAAAAATCCATAGGGCGTTCGAACGCCCGACGAACGCATAGGCTTAAATATGAAATTTCGTAAGAACATTCGAACGCGTATTTAAACGCAACTCGAACGTAGACCTTCTGACTTAGCTCGTTCAAACGCGTCCTAAACGCAACTCAAACGCAAACTCTCTGGAATTATTCCGTTCGAACGCATTTTCGAACGCTATACAAACGTAAAATCTCTGGAATCATTCCGTTCGAACGCGTTATCAGACGCTACACGAACGTGAACTCTCTGGAAACACTTCGTTCAAAAGCGTTATCAAACGCAACACGAACGTACACACACTGGACAGTCTCGTTCGAACGTAGATACGAACACGACACTAACGAAATAGTCATGGAATTGTTATAAACTGTAAAGACTTATATTAATTTTAACTTAGTCAATCATATACTGAAACACATTAAACTTGGTAGTATAGATTTCAGTTATTATTAGGTTGATCAATTATCACAAGCATACACTTAGTGATAAAGTTGAAATTGATTGTGTGTTGCATACTTGGGTGAGAATTTAAAAGTGTAATCATACACAAGAAATTCCATCCAATCTTGATTGACACGTACACATATATCTACACATATCGTATATTATTTGTGCCATTGAATAAATGTAATTCTGGGTTTGAATTGCTAAGAGATCCTATTGAAAAAGTGTTTAAAGAATATTCTGTCAAAAAGGCGATAAGAGCCTAAGTGGTCAGGGATTTATGTGGTTACTCTGAACCCCCATCATCCTCTGGGAATATTCGTTTATTCATTTTTCTAAGGAATCTTTAGTTGAAATTCAAGGACTTGTGTTTATTGGGACCACCGTCCAATAGAACAACAATTGGTTACCTAGTATATCACTTTGAACAAGATCATTCGTTGATCGTTATGCAATTTATCTTTTGTAGACTAATTGACCCATGTTGGTTTTTCCAGTTACAAATGGCTAGCGGAAACATCACAGTACCGGTCTTTCATGGAGAAAAGCTAGAGAAATTTGGTGGGGCAAATTTCAAACAGTGGCAGAGCAAAATGTTGTTCTACTTGACAACTCTCCAGTTGGCTAAATTTCTCAAAGATCCTCCGGGTCCTGTGGAGGGTGAATCGGAAATGGCCAAGGAAGAGCGAGAACAGACATGGATGTCTGGAGACTTCTTATGCAAGAACTACCTTTTGGGTGGTCTTGACAATACCCTGTACAATGTGTACCAAGGCATGACTTTTGCGAAGATTCTCTGGGAATCTCTCGAGAAGAAATACAAAACCGAGGATGCCGGACAAAAGAAATTTGTCGTGAGTAGGTTCCTGGACTACAAGATGGTAGATTCAAGGACGGTGATATCTCAGTTGGGTTAACTGCAGTTAATCATTCATGAAATACTGGATGAGGGTATGAAACTCTATGATGTGATCCAGTTTGAGCTCTATTTTTTGGGCTAAGTTAACTTGAAGTTGTGGCTGATTGCATGGCTTGGTCAAATTGGTGTATTTGGGCCATTTTGGTGGATTTGGAAGATTCCTTGGGTTCTGGAGTTTGGTCCATACATGAGACTTTATGTGAAGGCTTTATTATGTCTAAATCAATATTGGAATGGGTCTTGGACGTGCATGGGCTGCCTTGATTGATTTTGGGCTTTATTTCCGAATGGTGCCCTAGCAGTGGCGGGATTTGCGCAGTATTCATATTTTGGACGTAACTTTCCCGTTCGATATCCTATTTTGGTGATTCAAGTTGCATTGGAAAGAAAACTCATATCTCTACAACTTTGTAGCTTATATCAAAGTCCAGTTCAAATGTCTTCTTGGTCAAAATGAGGACGCAAGATATCCCTATGGTTTTTATATTTTATAATTTTTTTAAGGTTATGTGTTGTTTAAGTGTTGGGCTGAACTTTAATTATATTACAAAGCCCATGTACGAAATTTTAAAGTATTTTATGTGTTATTGGGTTTATTTTACTAGGGTTTTATTATATTTGGGTAGAATTAGGGTTAGCCACCTATTTAAAGGGGCATTATTCATTGTAATTTGGAATTAACTAATAATATATCTTTTTTTACAAAACAAAGTGACTTGTGTCATCTTGAGGGAGTGGATTCTTCCTTGGTTCTACGGAACAAAAGCTTATCAACGTGTGGCAAGCGTTGTGGCGCTGTATCGCTGTTCAGGATTCTCCAAAGAAATAAAGAAAGGTTTTTAAGGGAAATGTTCCTTAAGGGTTTGACTTGATCTTGGAAGGATTTTGTTCTTACAAAATCAAGATTTACGGTTCTTGGGGCTTAGAACACGTGGAGGGGTTTGCTTGGCTTTTTTCCAGGCAGGTTTCTATCATTTGGTATCAGGAGGTCAGGGTTCCAAGGTCAAGATTTTCTCTATTTTTATCGTTTTATGGAGTCTTTATATTTCTTTTTTTTCGTCTCTTCTAGTTTCAATTTTTTTCTTTGTGTTTTTTATGTTTATGGCTGCATCTTGGATGTTATTATAATTTTCTTTCATGGTAATAGCATTTAGGATTCAATTCTTGGAGTTTTGAGTCAATTCGAGTCGAAATTGTATGTAATTTTCGGATCAGTTCGGTCATAATTTTTCAGCCGCGCACTGAATTTAAAACGGCTGTAACTTTTGATCTATAAAGAGTTACGAGACCCATAATATATCGATTTATAACTACTCGAGGAGACGAATTCATTAGTCACTGGACGCACGCAGTCCGCGTAAGTTTCGAGTCTCAAAATCTCTTTCAAAGTTACGAATTCTGTCCAGTTTCAGTTCAGTTTGTCTTCTTATTTACTTTTGGTTTTTTTTTTTTTTTTTTTTTTTTAGTCAGTTCTTTGTGCTTGTTTTCATATTTTCTTAGTGATTCTTTGAGTCTTTCCTCATTATTGGCGTCTTCTGTAAGGGTTGATTTATATAAATAATTTGATGGATAAAAGTATATTTATCTTTCGCACGAGATGCTCTATCAATAGTAAAGTGTGTAGTATGATTATTAATAATAGGGGAATCACATAAATTTCTAGCTAGCACTACCCTTGTGGAAAAATTGGGATTACCATTGATACCTCTTGATAGACCTTATAAGTGGATGAGTGATTTTGGAGAGTTCGAGGTTGCTAAGCAGGTTGTGGTAAATTTTGCATTGGGCAGTATGTTGACCAAGTAGTTTGTGACGTGGTTCCTATGTGTCATACACATATTATGAGACGTTTCAAGTTGCCACTATAATTGAAAAGTTGCCTCCATCATGGAAGGACTTCAGGAGCTATCTGAAACACAAAAAGAAGCAGATGAGCCTTGAAGACCTTAGTGTTCGATTGAGAATCGAGGAGGACAACAAGATGTCCGAGAAGGCCAACTACAAGACTATAGAGTCCAAGGCCAACATCATTGAGGTGTAAAGAGTAGCAAGAAGAGAAAGAACAGTGAAGTTGATTCTTCGAACAAGAAGTTCAAGGGGAAATGCTATAACTGTGGAAAGAGCGGTCATATGTCAAATGACTGCAGAAATAAGAAGTCTCATGACAAGGGTAAGAAAAAGAAAAATGAGGCCCATGTCACTGAAGGTGAGTAGCTGACTGATGAGATCTCAAAGATGGAACTATCAGCAGTGGTAACCGAAGCCAACATAGTTGGGAATCCGAGAGAATGGTGGGTAGACACTGGGGCTACTCGTCATATTTGTGCAGATAGTAAGATGTTTTCCTTGTATCAGAAGGTCGATGGCGGCGGTCATCTGAAAATGGGAAACTCGTCTACCTCTCAGGTGGTTGGACAAGGCACAGTGGTTCTAAAGATGACATCCGGAAAGGAGCTAACATTGAAGAATGTACTGCATGTTCCAGATATTTGGAAGAACTTGGTCTCGGGCTCTCTTCTTAGTAAGACCGGTTTTAAGCTTGTATTTGTTTCTGATAAGTTTGTAATGACTAAGAATGATATGTATGTAGGAAAATGATACCTAACTGAGGGCATTTTCAAGCTAAATGTAATGACTGTCAATCGTGCTATTATAAAACTAGTACTTCTGCTTATATTATTGAGTCACAAAATGTATGGCATGGGAGGTTAGGACATGTTAATTATGATATCATGTGTAAATTAATTAACATGGACCTTATACCTAAATTTGCAATTGATAGCCAACATAAGTGTGAGACATGCGTTGACGCAAAAATGCATAGAACATCATTTCATTCTATAGAACGTAGTACTGAACCTTTTGAACTTGTACATACTGATGTGTGTGACATGAATATTGTGCAAACAAGAGGCGGTAAGAAGTACTTTGTCACTTTTATCGATGACAGCATAAGATTCTGTTATGTGTACTTGCTGAGGAGCAAAGCTGAAGCGATTGAGAGCTTCGTACACTATAAGAACGAAGTTGAAAATCAACTTGGCAAGAAAATCAAAAGAATCAGGAGTGATAGAGGTGGTGAATACATTTCACCATTAGGTGAATATTGTTATGTGCACGGAATTATTCACGAACCACTGCTCCTTATTCTACTCAACAGAACGAGATTGCGGAGCGTAAAAACCGAACGTTGAAGGAAATGATGAACGCCATGTTGACGAGTATGTGTGTAGGACAACAGGACCTGGGCGACGCCGTTCCTAGGCTCGCGGCACTAGTTGGAAATACTAAATAATATGGAGTCGCCACCCGGTGTGAACCGGGACAAAGATTTAAGGCCGCACTCACCCCTCGCAAGGGAAGACCTCAAACCGTTGGGTTCGGAATGGTCCCTTACTCATGTCACTTGTAATGAAAGGATTTATGTAATAATTTAATCAAGCTTAAGTAACACTTATTTCCAAGAGTATCATGCTTCTAAATTTTCATATACAAAATAAAACTTATGTACACATTTCACATATATCTTACATTTAAAATCGCATGCTTAACATATTATCAAAATAGCAACGAAAATACAACTTCATTTGCATATTACATTCAAGAAAACACAAGCACGAATATTAACCATACAAGCACACACATGGGCACTTTTTCAAGTGGTACGTGGAATTGTATCCCAAGTACAGACCGCACTACCGTCCATTCGGAATCGGCTACGGAATTTACGTCTGGGTTTCCATCCGATATACCGCAAGAAAATAATACTCAAATGTTATCACGGCATAAGCATATGAACTGTAATACATTAACATATTTGCATTCATGCATGTGGGGATAGCTACTAGGAAAACTATGCATGAAATCTAATGAAGATGACTCAATTCAGTGGGTGCGCGTTCGTGTAGCGTTCGTAAACGCGTTCGAACGGTAAACAGAAGGTTCACGTTCGTGTAGCGTCCGAGAATGCGCGTTCGAACGGAACCAGACCTGATGCATTATGAAACTAAGAAAGTGCGTGGGCGTTCGTATAGCGTTCGTAAACGCGTTCGAACGGTAAACAGAAGGTTCGCGTTCGTATGGCGTTTGATAACGCGTTCGAACGGAAGTGAAACAAATGTTCTCGTTCGTATGGCGTTTGTTAACGCGTTCAAACGGAAATGAAACAGAATGCTCACGTTCGTATGGCGTTTGTTAACGCGTTCGAACATAAGCGAGACCTGATGCATGACAAGGCAAAATACATGCGCGTTCGAGTTGCGTTCGTAAACGCGTTCGAACGGGAACAGACCTGATGCATGAAATGGGACGCAATACATAAACGACAAAACAAAGGAGGGGTGCAGCGAAGTACTACCGTAAAGGTGGCCTTTTGGGGCTCTTGATCTCTCAAAGAGAGGACCTTTAGACCAACATACTAAGCCCATGCGCTCGAATGAATCATGCATACATAGAATGAAAAGCAATAATATTAAACATAGTGTGCCCGATTGAACGTATCTTGTATCCAACCGAACACACATCAACCGGCGCGGCAAAGCCTCGTGGTAAAGGGCTTTAGCCCCTCCCCATAGGGGATCTCACATCGCACTTACTAAGCCCATGCGCTCGGTTGAATCATGCATACGAAAATAAAGGCAATCATATCAAACTAAGTATGTCCGATTGAACGTATTTCGCATTCAACCGAACACACATCAATCGGTGCGGCAAAGCATCGTGGTGAAGGATTTTAACCCCCCAATTATGGAACCTTTCATCGCACTTACTAAGCCCATGCACTCGATCGTATCATACGGGAATAAAAACATGCGAATTAAATAACAAGAATTAAATAAACCAAAACAACACAAAACAAGAGAAGGTGCCGTTTACTCAAGTGGTACGTGGAGTTGTGTCCCAAGTACAGACTGCACTACCGTCCATTCGGATTCGGCTACGGAATTTACGTCTGGGTTTCCATCCTATATACCACAAGAGGCGACATTCTTCCATTCATCCAACACCCACAACACACATCGTACACACAACAAATGCCGCAAATACAGAAAATATAATTAAAATAAATGACCAGGAAATTAAATAAGAATACGTGTGAGAAATACCCTCAGGTCTAACCTTTTAAGCTGTCTCTCGGACTCGCGTTTCACGAAGATCGGAAGGGGTAAAGCTCCGCAACTTTTATGGTTCACTGGTTTGCCTCTTCCTTCGCTGTTCGGCCGCTCAAGCTACTGTTCCGACTCCGTTTTGCTGCTGTTTCCTTGTGATTTTGCTGCCGTGTCCTCTGCTTACTGTTGGTGGGCTGTTTTGGTGTTCTTGGTGGACTGTTCTGTGTTTCTTTTTAGTGTGGTTTGGTGTGATTATTTCAAGGGTTATAAGTGCAGTTTATGTTACTGTTTAAAGGGATTTTAGGGACTGTTGAGAGTGATTTGGGCTGTTGTATTTTGTGTAATTTTCGGTGATGTGTGAAGGTTTAAAGGGGGTGATTTTCGGTGGTGATTAGGGTTGTTTATGCTTGTAGTTTCGGTGATATGAAGGTAAGGTTGAAAGGAATGATTTTTGTGATGTCTAATATTTCTTGCTATAAGTTGTATGTCTGAGCTAGAGAGAGATTGGAGAGGAGGGATGGCTAGGTTAGGGGTTGTTTATATAGAGAATGGCTAGGGCTTCACCTTGTCTCACAAGGAAGAGATTTGGTTTCCAAATAAGGAGAGATGGGAAAGGCATATACAAGATTGAGGGGGGACAAAATATTTTAATTTAGGAAGTTGTAATATTTAATTTGTGTTGGTTTAGGAATGCAAATATTTTTAAATTGGTAGATGGCTTATTAGATTAGGAAGTCAAATATATGATTGGCTTTAATTGGTTAGGATTGATTTTAATTAGGCATGACATCTTTTTTTTAATTTAGTATATAATATTTGATTTATTTAAGTTAGGCAAGATTTTAGTTTAAGTTTGGTAAATATTTTATTTAATGTTTAATTAATTTAATTATTATCTTATTTAGTTAATGTTTTAATTAATATTTATTTATTTAATTTGGGATGTGTTTTATGGGCTTTGGGGGGCTAAATGGGCTGAGGTGTGAGGCTAGCAGCAAAACCAGAATTACCGGCTCCGTTCGAACGCCTCCTCGCACGCGGCACGAACGTCCGCAATCTTCACGAGGTTCGAACGAAGTAACGAACGCAGCACCAACGAAGACAGTGAACTTGTGGAATGAACTTGATGACATACTTTTCCGAATTTCCCCTTCCGACCTCCGTTTCCCGCAATATCCTTAGCTAAAAAGGTAGTGCCTCCAATTGAGACTCATCATCGGGTTTCACATGCGAAAATGCAATGCCTACAGTCGCCCCCACTTTGATGGGACTTGTGCAGTGTGTGACAGTGACAATCCTATCAAAGTCTATGCAATGCATTTTTACTTACCTGGCTCGCCAGCTGTCACCTGGTCCGCCTGTTGTGTTGAGTTGATGTGGGCCTCGACCCTTGGATTCATTCCCAGATTTCTTATTCATTCTTCTGGATTCGTTCCGAACTCTGAGATTATTCTTATGGATTCCTTCCGTATTCTGAGATTCATTCTCTGGATTCCTTCCAAATTCTGAGATTCATTCTCTGGATTCCTTCCACATTCCGAGGTTCATTCTCTGGATTCCTTCCAAATTTTGAGATTCATTCTCTGGATTCCTTCCAAATTCTGAGATTCATTCTCTGGATTCATTCCACATTCTGAGATTCATTCCCGGATTCATTCCTGGATTCATTCAAAACTGAGATTCATTTCCGGATTCATTCCAAAACTGAGATTCATTCCCGGATTCGTTCCAAACTCTGATGATGTGGGCCTCGGCCCTAGGATTCATTCCTGGATTCATTCCATAACTCTGACGACGTGGGCCTCGGCCCTAGGATTCATTCTCGGATTCATTCCTGGATTCATTCCATAATTCTGACGACGTGGGCCTCGGCCCTAGGATTCATTCCCGGATTCATTCCTGGATTCATTCCATAATTCTGACGACGTGGGCCTCGGCCCTAGGATTCATCCTTAAAACTGATACTGATGTGGGTCTCAACCCTGTGACTCATCCCCGAGCTGATACTGATGTGGGCCTCGACCCATACTGATACTGATGTGGGCCTCAACCCATGCTGATACTGATGTGGGCCTCAACCCATGCTGATACTGATGTGGGCCTCGCCCCCAGACTGATATTGTACTGTCGCTGCTTTTGGTTGACTTGCATTTGACGCTTTCTCTTTTTCGTTGTTGAAACCTGTGATTTACAAAACAAAACAAACACCAAAAAGAATGCCAAAATACGTTACGTGTATGCATGCATGGATGAAGTTCCTATTCCGTTGGGTTAGGTTTTCTATCAATTCTCTTGATGACTGCTTAGTCTTCTCTTCCTTAGGCAAAGAACTACTTCATTCTATCTTCGTTGACCGGCTCGATGTACTCATTCCTTTCCAAGTTTGACAATCTCGCTGTCCTCATTTCCCAATTTCTGAACGGCTAACTTATCATTTCTGCTTGCTTTTTCTGAGGATTCCCTGTGTTCTGAGCATCTTAATACCAAGATTGAATGCTTTTGTCACATGCACTCATGTTGCAAGTTGAGAAGTGGAGATTCAGGCAAGTAAGCGAAATGAACTTCTTTATTATTGTTGAGAAAAGGTCCGAACAAGCAAACAAAATCAATGTCTTTATTAAAAATGCAAGATAAACTTGGAGAAACAGCAGTGCCTTCTTCCTCAGCCTATGGTTCTTCATTATTGTCATCCCTTATCCCAATGAATGAAGCTGAGTGGTTGAGAGCCTGGAGGACCAGGGTTTCGGGTAGGCCAGAGTTGATCATGTAGTTGGGTAGGGGATTTCTGTGTGCATTGGGTTGTTCTCTTTCTGGGTCAGGTATTTTGTGGGTGTCAATGAGGTCTTGGATCTCATGCCTAAGGCGGGGGCAATTGTCAGTTTCGTGACCCTTTTGTTGGTGGAAGTAACAGAATAAGTTTAAGTCAAGGTAGTGGGGTACAGGGCTTGGAAGTGGTTTAGGTTCCAAGGGTTTCAGGAGTCCTTGCATCTTCAACTTTTCAAACACCTTCGATAGAGGCCTGCCAAGGTTGGAAAATCGCCTATTTCTGATGGCGGCAACCTCGGCAGTAGTGGGCCTTGTCTCAGAATGCCCCCCAAAATTCCTCTTATTCTGGCCATAAAACTTCCGGTTCTCGGCCTCCTCTTCTTCAATGTCCATGACAGTTTCCCTTAGCTGTCGGAAATCCGTAATCATTGAAGTCATCCTCCTCAACTTGCCATAGATCGAGGGCTTGGTGCCCTTAATGATCATTTTAATCTGGTCCTTCTCAGAGGGCCGAGTCTGCATCTTCAGAAGCTGGCTTCTCCAGCGGTCTACATACTCCTTGAAGCTTTCTTCTGGCTTCTGCTTAGTGTTCTCCAAATCACGAAGTGACAAATCAATCTCTAAGTCTGTAACATATTGCTTCAGAAAAGCATCAGCTAGTTCCCTCCAATCTTCCTTAACCTTCTTCTCAAGGCTATGATACCAAACCACAGGAGCCCCCTCGAGTGACATCCCAAACATCTTTTGGACTTGGCGCTGTGATAGGCCCACTGAACTCATGACCGAGACATATTGCTGCAGATGGACTCTCGGGTCTCCATTCCCATTAAACTTGGCCATGTCGGGCATTCTGAACTGAGCAGGCAACTGTTCCTCAAAGGTCATCGCCTCATAGTCTAGTAAGTCTTCATCCTTACCCTTCATCTTACGGGTAACAGACTCTACCTGGTCACGGAGTTTCTGCAATTCTGCCTGAGACCCAACTGTTCTCCCAGTGGCATAATCAGCCATATCATTATCAAAAGCGGGGATGTCATCCCCCAATCCATTCGGAGTCTCCTCACGTCTTACATTCTCAGAGTTTCCCCCAGCACGGGGCACAGCCATATTTGTCATGGCAACAGTCAAGGCTTGCAACTGTTCGGTAATCTTGGCCAAACCATTTTCCAACTGACCTATCCGGGATACCTCATTATCGGATGTACTCATGTCTGTTACCGGTCTTTTGGTGAGTCTTCCCTCTTCCCTAACCCAACGGGAGTCTATGATGGCTTTTAGAACACAAGGGTTAGCATGATGTATGTATGCATGGGGTGTATGAGATGTATGTAACGTATATAACACATTGAATCAACTAAAATCTTCAAACAAATCAGCTTATTATCATTTTAGAAGCTTTTGGGACAACTGTCATAAGAGTGAACCCGTCCCAGTTTAAATGGCCCAACGAGTTCATGTCTTATGGCAAAGAGCCCAACTAAATCCAAATGATAATATTCCGAACACAAGCACAAGGTGGCCCACCAACACTTAGACGCCTTTGGCCCAATAGTCATGGAATACATCCTTGTCCCAGTTTAAATGGCCCAACAAGCCCATATCCCATGACAAATGGTCCAAATGGATCCAAACGATGATGTTCCCAAACACAAGCATAGAAGAGAGATAATGCAAATAACATAATACTTTTTACATAATGGCCCGTCAACATTTCAGAAGCCTTGGGCCTAATAGTCATACGGTACGAACTTGCCCCAGTTTAAATGGCCCAGCAAGCCCGCATTTCTGACAATAGTCCAACTGCATCCAAATGAGGATGGTCCACAAGCACATACTCAAGGAAATAATTGTTACTTTAACCATACAAACCGGTCTATGGGTGGGTTTGCAAGAGTATGGACAAAGGCTCTCACTGGCGAAGGATAGCCCACAACTAGGTCTCCCCACTCAAGGGTTCAAGCGACCAAGTGAGCATATCCCTTTTTATACACTAAGGTACGTGCCCATGAGCTATGGTGTGTGACGGACTGTCAAATGGATTTCCCGTTGTAGATTCCCCAGAGGGAAGGTGGAGCGAGGCTCACTTAAATACCCAAGCCTCTTAGGCTCTTATCGCTTGGTGTCAGGAATAAACAACGAGTCCTCCAAATTAGTCCATCACAAAGGCTACGAGTAGATGGTCATGTAGGTATCCTCACAGCTTTTCCTTCTAGAAAGGTAGTGAGTGAAGGAAGACACCAAACCGTTACCTAGCCTCAAAGTGCCCTTGATTAAACCCTCACTTATCCACTATAGACATGGCCAATTAAAACATAAATCCACTCATTACAAGACAATATTTCGGGGCCAATTCTCTATCCCCAGTGGAGTCGCCAGACTGTAGGACAACAGGACCTGGGCGACGCCGTTCCTAGGCTCGCGGCACTAGTTGGGAAATACTAAATAATATGGAGTCGCCACCCGGTGTGAACCGGGACAAAGATTTAAGGCCGCACTCACCCCTCGCAAGGGAAGACCTCAAACCGTTGGGTTCGGAATGGTCCCTTACTCATGTCACTTGTAATGAAAGGATTTATGTAATAATTTAATCAAGCTTAAGTAACACTTATTTCCAAGAGTATCATGCTTCTAATTTTCATATACAAAATAAAACTTATGTACACATTTCACATATATCTTACATTTAAAATCGCATGCTTAACATATTATCAAAATAGCAACGAACATACAACTTCATTTGCATATTACATTCAAGAAAACACAAGCACGAATATTAACCATACAAGCAACACATGGGCACTTTTCCAAGTGGTACGTGGAATTGTATCCCAAGTACAGACCGCACTACCGTCCATTCGGAATCGGCTACGGAATTTACGTCTGGGTTTCCATCCGATATACCGCAAGAAAATAATACTCAAATGTTATCACGGCATAAGCATATGAACTGTAATACATTAACATATTTGCATTCATGCATGTGGGGATAGCTACTAGGAAAACTATGCATGAAATCTAATGAAGATGACTCAATTCAGTGGGTGCGCGTTCGTGTAGCGTTCGTAAACGCGTTCGAACGGTAAACAGAAGGTTCACGTTCGTGTAGCGTCCGAGAACGCGTTCGAACGGAACCAGACCTGATGCATTATGAAACTAAGAAAGTGCGTGGGCGTTCGTATAGCGTTCGTAAACGCGTTCGAACGGTAAACAGAAGGTTCGCGTTCGTATGGCGTTTGATAACGCGTTCGAACGGAAGTGAACAGAATGTTCTCGTTCGTATGGCGTTTGTTAACGCGTTCGAACGGAAATGAAACAGAATGCTCACGTTCGTATGGCGTTTTTAACGCGTTCGAACATAAGCGAGACCTGATGCATGACAAGGCAAAATACATGCGCGTTCGAGTTGCGTTCGTAAACGCGTTCGAACGGGAACAGACCTGATGCATGAAATGGGACGCAATACATAAACGACAAAAAAGGGGGGCGCAGCGAAGTACTGCCGTAAAGGTGGCCTTTTGGGGCTCTTGATCTCTCAAAGAGAGGACCTTTAGACCAACATACTAAGCCCATGCGCTCGACTGAATCATGCATACATAGAATGAAAAGCAATAATATTAACATAGTGTGCCCGATTGAACGTATCTTGTATCCAACCGAACACACATCAACCGGCGCGGCAAAGCCTCGTGGTAAAGGGCTTTAGCCCCTCCCCATAGGGGATCTCACATGCACTTACTAAGCCCATGCGCTCGGTTGAATCATGCATACGAAAATAAAGGCAATCATATCAAACTAAGTATGTCCGATTGAACGTATTTCGCATTCAACCGAACACACATCAATCGGTGCGGCAAAGCATCGTGGTGAAGGATTTTAACCCTCCAATTAGGGAACCTTTCATCGCACTTACTAAGCCCATGCACTCGATCGTATCATACGGGAATAAACAACATGCAGAATTTAAATAACAAGAATTAAATAAACCAAAACAACACAAAACAAGAGAAGGTGCCGTTTACTCAAGTGGTACGTGGAGTTGTGTCCCAAGTACAGACCGCACTACCGTCCATTCGGATTCGGCTACGGAATTTACGTCTGGGTTTCCATCCTATATACCACAAGAGGCGACACTCTTCCATTCATCCAACACCCACAACACACATCGTACACACAACAAATGCCGCAAATACAGAAAATATAATTAAAATAAATGACCAGGAAATTAAATAAGAATACGTGTGAGAAATACCCTCAGGTCTAACCTTTTAAGCTGTCTCTCGGACTCGCGTTTCACGAAGATCGGAAGGGGTAAAGCTCCGCAACTTTTCTGGTTCACTGGTTTGCCTCTTCCTTCGCTGTTCGGCCGCTCAAGCTACTGTTCCGACTCCGTTTTGCTGCTGTTTCCTTGTGATTTTGCTGCCGTGTCCTCTGTGTCCTCTGCTTACTGTTGGTGGGCTGTTTTGGTGTTCTTGGTGGACTGTTCTGTGTTTCTTTTTAGTGTGGTTTGGTGTGATTATTTCAAGGGTTATAAGTGCAGTTTATGTTACTGTTTAAAGGGATTTTAGGGACTGTTGAGAGTGATTTGGGCTGTTGTATTTTGTGTAATTTTCGGTGATGTGTGAAGGTTTAAAGGGGGTGATTTTCGGTGGTGATTAGGGTTGTTTATGCTTGTAGTTTCGGTGATATGAAGGTAAGGTTGAAAGGAATGATTTTTGTGATGTCTAATATTTCTTGCTATAAGTTGTATGTCTGAGCTAGAGAGAGATTGGAGAGGAGGGATGGCTAGGTTAGGGGTTGTTTATATAGAGAATGGCTAGGGCTTCACCTTGTCTCACAAGGAAGAGATTTGGTTTCCAAATAAGGAGAGATGGGAAAGGCATATACAAGATTGAGGGGGGACAAAATATTTTAATTTAGGAAGTTGTAATATTTAATTTGTGTGGGTTTAGGAATGCAAATATTTTTAAATTGGTAGATGGCTTATTAGATTAGGAAGTCAAATATATGATTGGCTTTAATTGGTTAAGATTGATTTTAATTAGGCATGACATCTTTTTTTTAATTTAGTATATAATATTTGATTTATTTAAGTTAGGCAAGATTTTAGTTTAAGTTTGGTAAATATTTTATTTAATGTTTTAATTAATTTAATTATTATCTTATTTAGTTAATGTTTTAATTAATATTTATTTATTTAATTTGGGATGGTTTTTATGGGCTTTGGGGGGCTAAATGGGCTGAGGTGTGAGGCTAGCAGCAAAATCAGAATTACCGGCTCCGTTCGAACGCCTCCTCGCACGCGGCACGAACGTCCGTAATCTTCAAGAGGTTCGAACGAAGTAACGAACGCAGCACCAACGAAGACAGTGAACTTGTGGAATGAACTTGATGACATACTTTTCCGAATTTCCCCTTCCGACCTCCGTTTCCCGCAATATCCTTAGCTAAAAAGGTAGTGCCTCCAATTGAGACTCATCATCGGGTTTCACATGCGAAAATGCAATGCCTACAACGTGTTTACCCCAGAACTTATGAGGGGAAGCCTTGCTTTCCGCGAACTACGTTCTAACAAACTTCCTCACAGAAGATTGGACAAGACACCATATTAGTTGTGGAAAGGTCACGTACCTTCCTACAAATATCTAAAAGTGTGAGGGTGTCTTGCCAAGGTAATGGTTCCTAAGCCTAAGAAGGTTAGAATAAGACCCAAAACTGTTGATTGTATTTTCATTGGATATGCTCGCAACAGTAGTGCGTATCGATTCTTGGTACACAAGTCTGAGATTCCTGACATCAATTCGAATATGATAATTGAGTCAATGAATGCGACATTTTTTGAAGAGACATTTACTTGTAAGGAAAGACAAAGAATAGGGTATCTCAAAAGAACAAATGATACTGTCAAGGATAATGATCATGTTGACCAAGAATCAGATCAACGCGCAAATGTTGAGACAATCGAACCTAGACGTAGCAAAAGAGCTAGAACGTCTAAGTCGTTTGGTCCCGATTTTCTGACATACTTGTTATAAAATGAGCCTCAAAGCTATAAAGAAGTTATGTCTTCTCCGGAGGCACCTTTGTGGAAAGAGGCTATTAACAGTGAGATTGATTCAATCCTACAGAACCATACTTAGGAGTTGGTTGATCTTCCTCCAGGTTGTAAGCCACTAGGCTACAAATGGATATTCAAACGGAAGATGAAAACGGATGGATCAATAGATAAGTACAAGGAAAAACTTATCATAAAAGGTTATAGACAGAAGGAAGACCTTGATTACTTTGACACCTATTCACCAGTGACTCGTATCACATCGATAAGAATGCTCATAGCCATAGCAGCTATATTTGGTCTTGAAATAGATCAAATGGATGTAAAGACGGTATTCTTGAATGGTGAATTGGATGAAGAGATTTACATGGAACAACCAGAAGGGTTTAGTGTTCCTGGACAAGAAAAGAAGGTGTGCAAACTTGTAAAATCCTTGTACGGATTAAAACAAGCACCTAAACAATGGCATGAGAAATTTGACAAAGAGATGTTGTCAAGTGGGTTAAAAACCAATGAGTGTGATAAGTGTGTGTACACCAAATCAACTCAAAAAGGATATGTCATTGTGTGTCTCTATGTAGACGATATGCTGATAATTGGTAGTAATCATGAAATGATTCAGTCTACCAAAAACGTGTTATCCAGTAGATTTGATATGAAAGATTTGGGAGTAGCTGATGTGATCCTAGGAATTAAGATTTCTAGGACATCAGATGGATATATATTATCTCAGACTCATTATATTGAGAAGATACTTGATAAATATATCAAAGGGGATTTAAATATGGCTAGAACCCCTGCATACCTAATTCTTCATCTATCAAAGAATACTGGTTCAAGCGTATCACAATTAGAGTATTCGAGAATCATCGGAAGTCTGATGTACCTCACTAATTGCACCCGACCTGATATCGCTCAAGCTGTGAATCGGCTTAGTAGATATACGAGCAATCCAGGACATAACCACTGGAAAGCCATAGTAAGAGTTTTGAGGTATCTGAGAGAAACTTCAAAATATGGGCTACACTATGAGAGATATTCTGCTGTTCTAGAGGGATATAGCGATGCTAACTGGATATCTGATACAGTGGATTCCAAATCTAAGAGTATATTTGTTTTCACACTTGGTAGTGCGGCCGTGTCATGGAAATCCTCGAGGCAAACATGTATTGCCCGGTCTACTATGGAATCAGAGTTCATAGCGTTAGACAAAATAGCGGAAGAAGCAGAATGGCTTAGAAACTTTCTGGAGGATATTCCTAGTTGGCCTGAACCGGTGCCAGCGATTAGCATACATTGTGATAGCCAATCGACTATTGGGAGAGCCCAAAATACAATGTATAATGGTAAGTCTCGACACATACGTCGAAGACATAATACCATACGTCAACTGCTCTCAAGTGGCATAATATCGATCGATTATGTTAAGTCGAAGGAAAACCTAGCGGATCCACTTACGAAAGGTTTACCTCGAGAGCAAGTTGAGAAGTCATCGAGGGGAATGGGCTTGAAGCCTATAAATTAAGAATTGTCACTGTGGAAACCCAACCTAGCTAACTGGAGATCCTAAGATCTAGGTTCAAAAGGGACAACTGAAACTTTGTGCAATTCTAAACAAGCACTGAGGAGTTTTGTACTCTTTCCCATTTCGATAATGACGCTGAGTGCTGTCTTTCATTGGTTAGGATAAGCTAAGGCTTTTAATGATCACTATATTAGGAGATGAGTCCTAATGGGGGTAAAGACAGATTACCTCTTGATAGTAGATCACCTATTTCAAGTAAGAAGTGAGGCCGCTTCCATGGGAACTTTTAAAGGCGGGTTACCCTAAAGTACTTGATGAATCCAGGACCGTTGTTCAGGGCCGAAATGAACACAACCATAGAACGAGAAATGGTTGAAGTAAAGCTGTGTGTTGGAAGTTGTCTTGGTTTACACCAACGGCAGAACAGTTCAAGACTATGGGTCACTGGTTTGCCAAGTAAATCCGATTTTTATTCACTAGGAAAGGTTCAAGGCGAAATCTACCTATTTCGATGCAGCTTTAGTTCACGGAAACTCTCTAAAGTGTCTTCGTGAATATTTGAAAAATTATGGGAGATTGTTGTAAATTCTTCAAATATTCAAATATTTTGTGTTGGATGGAGGAGAGGCATGTCATTTGGATGGTACCCCTTAGGGACATGTCCTCCATTTGTGTGTTACATAGTCCTATGCTCAATGGATGCATAGGAAGGGTGCAACCATTTGAAGGGTAAAGGGTTGCACTCTAACCCAAAGGGTGCCCTTGAGGCACCCTCCCATGCTTATAAAATGAAGCCATTATGTTCCTTTATAGATATACAAATGAAATCCGAATTTCATCCTATAATTGAGAGTCTGAATTGCTTTCTTGAGTCATAGAGTATTCCACCATATTCCAAGTTCAAGATCTTGTTAAGGTGTGCCCCTTGAACAAGAGGAATCCGGGTTATCCTAGGAGAACGTTAGCCACAAATCCGTAGAACACCGAGACGGGGCTGATAAGTTCTTAAAGACATAGATTAATCTCGATCCGGACTACTGGTTTTCAACTTTGCATCAAAGTTTTTCTTATTCTCAAGTTTTAAGGTTTTATATGGTTTATGCATGTTAGATCCAATTTTCTGGTTTGATTTGTTTATTTGCATGTTATTTACTGTTTCACGACACTATTCGATCAACAATAAGAAAACATATTACAATTTCTCATTAAAATAAAAAATATATGTGACACTTAATCTTTACAATTAACCTTTATAATTAATTTTTTATTATTAAATTATAAAATTAAAATATCTTTACCATTAATTATTTTATTAAATAAAAAATCTATTGCAATATAAAAATATGTTCAACTTTTTTAACATTTCTCATCATGTCACATGACACTTAATCTCTAGAAAGATTTATTTATTACCTTTTAAAATAAGAAGATATTGTTATAATATTCTATTAAAATAAAAGAAAATATAAGTGACACCTAATATCTACAATTATTGTTTTTATTATTAAATTATTAAAATTAAAATAATAAATTATTAAAATTAAAAAAAAAAAACATATTTCAATATAAAAATATAATCTCATATTAAAATAAGAAACATAAAGAGTAGCCGCCTACAAAACCTAGTCAATTTTTAGGCTTTTGAGTCTATTATTATTTGTTATTTATTTTGCATTGTTTTTATACATTTTTTTTTATTTCATGAATTATGTATTTATGTATTTATTTATTTATTATGCTTCAGGATGCAGACTCTAACTATTAGCTCTTGCATAGTGAATTATAAATATTATTTGAGAACTGAGAGGCAAACGAAGGAGATATAAATATTACATGTAAGTAAATCAGTTATCCCATTTATACTATAAAATCGACAAGATCTGGAGCATTTACAAGATCAATATCTAAAGTATATGCTCAACTCGTACAAAGTGCGGGCCCTATATTAGTATATATAAAAGTTAAACATTTTTAAATCTTCACATCGCACCACGTGGTGACTCACTATTAAATTATAAAATTAAATTAATAAATATATAAAATAAAAAACCTATTACAACAAAAATACATATTATAATTTTATAAAATCTGTATTACAATAAGAAAATAGAAATCCTAAAGCATTTAGGATTTAAGCTAACAATCCTTGAAAAGCCAAAAGTTCCCATGAAGTTATTCAAAAAAAAAAAAAAAAAATTAACACAGCTTATGAAAGCATTGAATTAGTCTCTAAAAAAAAATTATTAAATTATAAATAAATTAATAAATTTATAAATTTATAAAATAAAAAACTTATTACAATAAAATTAAATATTATAATTTTATAAGAACTTATTATATTAAGAAAATATATTATACTATTCTATAAAAAAAAAAAAAATATTATTAAATTATTATAAAAATAAATTAATAAATCTGAAAATAAGAGTATTGTTAGATCACAAACTCTTTGTTATAGAAGTAAAAAATAATAAGAATATATTTGGTATGATTTTCATTGTACAAAATATTTGTTCAAAGATTGTAAAGTTATTTTAAAAAATTAATAATTTTTGAAAGGTAAACTGTAAAAGGAAATTATGTAGAGAATCCTAATATTATCGAAAATATCGTATTTGTTTTAATTACTGTTATTATTTTAATATTTGAAAGGAATTAGAAGATATTTATATACATCAAGTTTTTTTCTATATATATATATATATATATATATATAATATTAAGGCGTATTTAGGAATTAAAAATTAAAATAAAAAAGAAAGCCAGTTTGATTTTATCTCGTTAATGGGAATTTTAAATGCAGGGCATAAATTTAGTGGGTTTGAGGACAACAATTGCTTACACTATGCAATTGATGCATGCCATGGATGCAAAGTTGATGAAGTGAAAATTCTTCTGTAAGCATGACATACTGATCATCAAATTTTATTTAATTTTTTTTTTTTTTTTTATTTCTAGCTAATTCATTCTACTTAGTATTTACACATAATTAATTTAGCTTCTGTAGTTCGAGCGTGTAATCGTTCTTTATTAAATATGTTATCCTATTAAAATAAAAAATATTATTAAATTATAAAATTAAATTAATAAATCTAAAAATAAGGATCTCATTATAATAAGAAAACATATTATACTATTATAATACCCCGCAGAGGCAATGTGCGAGGTAGGAGACAAGATTGACGCATCTCTTTAAAACTCTAAATTTATAGAAAATCGGGCATGATGTATCCTACAAATAGACAACCTGGGACAAAGTCCAACATCAAAACGAAACATGAATAGACATCATATATCAAAAGGACCTCAGGTCCACACTAAACATATCAAAATCAACATCTAAGGGCTCTGTGCCCACATCATCTATCAACACTAGAGGGCTCTATGCTCACAACATCATAAGCAATCAAAACATTTACTTATTACAAACAACGTGCTCAGCACGACAACCAAAACAATAACCAAATATCCTAAACTTCTAAAACTTCTCTCATGACACTTGCGAGAGTGACTGCTGCTTGGGTGATCCGCGTCTCGAGCATGACTTCCAAAACTGAAGTGGTTGACCCATCTGGTAGCCAACCTGCAAAACTAGCAAACTGATTTGGTGTGAGTTATAAAAACTCAGTAAGTAACTATACTAGTACTGCAAACAGAACATACAAGTCAATCACATTAGAAGTTTTTCAGAATTATCAAATTATTACGAGTTTTAGAATTATCAGCTTTCTATTATCCTTTATACTTTACCCATGTCAAATTTTCATATTTACATATTTACATGTTGTCAATATAATGGCCAGACATTCAAAGCACATAAAGTATGGATTCGAAATCACAAAGTACGTCATATAACATCGAAACTATTTCAATGTTGAAGCATGAAGTCTCATATTAATACTTATCATAAGTAAACATCTTTGAAATATCATCAAATTGGTAAATCTAACAAACTTTCTTCTATTCGGTTACAAACTATCTTTAATACCAAAACAACTTACTTCAATGCCAAAACAATTTTTCTTTAACCTTCTTTAACCATGATAACCTTATAATAGCTTAACAATCGAGGTTCATATGTATTCACACATACCATAACACATTTCTCTTATACAC
The DNA here is from genome assembly GCA_019454045.1 of Zanthoxylum bungeanum. Lineage (NCBI taxonomy): Eukaryota > Viridiplantae > Streptophyta > Magnoliopsida > Sapindales > Rutaceae > Zanthoxylum > Zanthoxylum bungeanum. The sequence goes on along the minus strand of SKCR01040857.1, from coordinate 304,661 downwards.
ATGCAAATACAATTTCAGAATTCTTACACATATACGTACATACGAATACAACTTAGCAAACACGTTTTATAACCTTTGATATTCACATCGATTTCAAATCATCCATTCATTTCACATATGCATACACGATCCATACATATCACAAGTTCTATAATACACATACATACACTCAGACATATTTACAAACATCATGCAACCAACCACGAAGCACACATAACAATCGATACATTAAAGATCACATCATCCAATAATACATACATATGGCTGACTTACACACACAATACTCTTACGAGACTCATTACCTATTTTAGAATAGGTATGAGATGAATTCCATCCTAACCAGCTCGGCTACTACACACCGCACATTTATGAACAAATCAAACAAACACACATGTGCGCATATCATGTAGCACAAACCCATCACATGATTTCTCATACACAAGCACATACATGACAACATATCTGATTTTTCATCCAAATACTCATTTACATACATATATTTCAAACATATGAATATATATTACTATGAACTCAAATGCTAAATCCTTAACCGTCCTCATATCTTTCATTACCGCTCAAACACCCTAGTTTCAGATTTTCCATATAGTAACCTCTGATACAGAAATTTATCAATTATACTTATCTATTCAGGAAGAACTTAACTTATACCCATTTCTTATCATAATTATCCAATCTGACCTTTATACGGTCAATCACATGTTCGAGCCAATAACAAACTTATCAATAAAAACGCACACATACATATGCTAATACAAAGTCGGAAGTCTTAACTTATCCCTTTACCGATCTGTTATACCCAAATCATACATATTCTATCATCTCAGACATATATTAATACACGTTCATATACTTATACATATTATTACAGGTTCACACGGTTACTTACATAACAAATGCACATAAAAATTGAGCTCATCATATATTTCACTTCATATCATAGCAATAATAAAATCCATACATGCGATGGTTGATTCACTTAACTAATCACAGTCTTGAACTCCGTTTTGAAACTACCTCTTAATTATTCTCGTTTTATCCTAAATAATTCAATAACCTCTATATACAATTAAGACAAATAAAAATTCAAGCTCTCATCTCATGGTTACTTACATGGCTTCACGAGCAATCCAGGTCTTAATCAAGTCTGCCAAAACAAATGACGAAATGCTGTCAGAATCGTAACTATACCGAATTCTTGACTTTACTATGACAACTTCCGGATCTTTCCGGGACAACCAAATTAAGTCTGATTTCAATGATTTCAGTTTCCATAATCTTAAAACACCATTACAAACTAATTCATGCCACTAGTTAACTTGAATTCTCGATTTATGTATTTTTGGAAAATCTTCTTAAAAAGTTTAAGCAAACGCAACGGAAGGGTCCGAACCCTCCGAATCTACCCGGATTTATCCGAACATTATCATACTATCATATACGACTCATATTTATCATTACGATAAAAAAACACATTAATACACGGAAAACTCACTTTTACCGGAAACTTACATATTTTATCGGATCGATCCAATTCGTTTCATTTTCACTCGGATTCTACCAAATGCACTTATTCAATATACTTATACTCATACAATTAAGCTATTCTATAAACTTACTGGAAACATCCGAATATTTAACGATAAACTTGAAATTATGGACTTTTTACCGGGAGATCTTACTGCGATAAACTTGAAATTAGCGACTTTTTACCAGAGGACTTACCAAGATTTCTAGGATATATACAAACTCCAAACGATCCCACGAAGGCGCTGGAATCGACAGAATTCTGATCGGAACTACTGTTCACTCGTAGGTCACTATTCATCGAACCTTCCTTCCTCGTTTCGTGTGTAACCGTGTATGAAATGAAAAATCCATCACTGCTAACTTGTAGTACTCTTCGAGAGTTTCGATTTGGCGGGTGGCTCGGGCCGTGAAACTAGCCGAAATCAACAAAAACCATCACGCGCGTCTTTCACCGACGTCCTGGGGTTGTCGCCAGCCACCACAAGGTGGAGGGGTTGCCGGTAGGCCGCCGACGTGACCAGCAGCGCATGGGTCGACTTCTTAGGGGTGGGGAGTTGAATTGGGAGATTTTGAAAGATTTTCCATTTTGTAAATTAAGGGAAACTTCGGGGTATTTATAGGAAGGTTTTCAAAAATTACAATCTGACCCCGCGAATTTGCATTAAGGTCCATACTATGGGGCTTTCATGGAAATTCATATTACTGAAGCCCTTATGATGTAAATTTCGAAAAGTGTTTAACACGAAAGTTGTTCATCTCGGAAAAACGAGTCTGACGACTCAAGAATCAGCTCAATCATAGTTCTTTTTCTATTTTTATAATCGAAATAAGAAATTTTTACGCGTATAACGATATAATCAAAAAATCGCGTAACTGGTTCTCGAAACCACGTGTTTTCTAATGTGAAAAAAACTTCACTTTAAATATTCCAACCTATTTTCCAATGCATAAAATCTTATTTCCGAATATCATTCAGTTCCAAATTCTAAACTTCAATTCGGAAATCTTCCAAAACCATTCCAAAAAATTTCGGGATATTACATTTATCTTATTAAAATAATAAATACTATTAAAATAAAAAATAAATTAATAAATCTATACAATAAATAAGTTACTAATTAAAATACATAATATAATTTTATAAGAACTCTATTATAATAAGAAAATATATTATAATATCCTAATAAAATGAGAAATACTATTAAATTATAAAATTATAATTAATAAATCTAAAAATAAGAACCTTATTATAACAAGAAAACATATTATATTATGCTATTAAGAGAAAAAAATACTATTAATTATAAAATTAAATTAATAAATCTATTAAAATAAAAAATCTATTACAATAAAAATACATATTATAATTTTATAATAACTCTATTATAATAAGAAAACATATTATACTATCCTACTAAAATAAGAAATACTATTAAATTATAAAATTAAATTAATAAATCTAAAAATAAGAACCTTATTATAACAAGAAATATATTATAATATCCGATGAATTTTGAATAATATCACAAATAATCAATATATATAAATATAAATGTGTGTCTGTGTAAGTTAAACATTAAGATAAGAAAATTTAAGCTTAAATTGAATAAATTACATTAAATTTCATTCGAATTCATCCGACTGAAAATTAAACATTTTAAAATTATTTATAGTTAGAGATATGATTTCAAATCTGAGATAACGAGGATAGATAAACTTTAATGTGAATAAGAAATATTATTTGAGAATTGAAAAATAAACAAACGGGATAAATATATTAATGTAAATAAATCAATTTGTCTTATTTAAATTATAAAATCGATAAAATCCGAAATATTTATAAGTCCAATACCTAAAATTAATAATATTATGTTTTTTTTAATGATATGAAATTTTAGTTAAAAATATGTTTAACCCGCACAAAGTGCGGACCTGTACTACAATACTATTAAATTAGGAAACTTATTTATTAATTAATTAATATTTTAATTTATTATTATTAAAATGTAAATTAAAATAAAGAAACCTATTATAATAAGAAAACATATTATAATCTCTCAATAAAACAAAAAAACATGTGTGATACTTAATCTCTACAATTAACCTCTACAATTATTTATATTATTAAATTATATAATTAAAATATATTTACAATTAATTTTGTATTAAATAAAAAATCTATTACAATCAAAATATATATTATAATTTTATAAGAATTGTATTATAATAAGAAAACATATTATACTATCCTATTATAATTAAAAAAATACTATTAAATTATAAAATTGAATTAATAAATCTATTAAATAAGAACCCTATCATAACAAGAAATATATTATACTATTCGATTAATTTTTGAACAATATCATAGATAATTGACAAAGAATATATATATATAAACTTTCTTATTGTATAACATGACACATAATCTATATAACTATTTTTTTATTAACTATTATAATAAGAAAATATAGTATAATCTTCTATTAAAATAAAAAATATACGTGACACCTAATCGCTATATTATCGGTTGGTTAATTTTGGATCCAGTGTTGATTAAAGTTGTGCTTATCTTCTTAAAGATTAGATTCTAATCAATGTTCTTTATAGGTTGCTTGCAAAACAATAAGGTTTGCATCAGAAGATATGGCAAGCTCAGTACAACAAATATTCATTTTCATTCATGCAAACAGCAGAATGTCATAAGATATAATACCCATTTGGATTTTCTCATCTGTTTTTTTTTTTTTTTTCATATTTGGATTTTCTGTCTTAAAATATCTTGTCTAGCGGGATGGTCAAGGATTCGAACCAAACTACAAACATTAAGATTTTTCAGAAACCCTACTTACATTGTATACTATGAAGAAATTCTCTATTTTAATTGTGGAAACATATAGCTTTGATTTGATGAATTCATGCATCTTTGTTTGTTTCTTTTCGATCTCTGTTAACTTTCTGGCAACTAAATGACAATATTTTGATGAATCTCAAATCTCATTCCATGTGGAATATTTTTTGGGCTGTGGAGTAAAATAGAGATGAGAATGGAGACAAGTTCTACAATTTGTGTGAAGTGATTGTATGATATCATGAGAATGAGGTGGGAAGGTCAACGGGTCCGGTACCTTATTGCCATGGGTTGCCTTGTCAGAAATCAATTAATTTTTTTTTTTTTTTATTAGTGTTGACGGTTGATTTTCATTCCAGGGTTAATCGGTAAACTTATTACTCGAACAATCTTCTCTCAACTGTGAATTTGTTTAGTTTTAGGACCAAATGCAAACTTAGCAAAAGAGAAGAAAAGACACAAACAAAACAAATGATTTAACGTGATTTGGTGGATTGGATTCAGCCTACGTCCACGAGCATAAGAAAAAAAGAATGCTTTATAATGGCTCGGTTGGATCGACTTCTCTATCTCAAGTGCTCGGTTTTGAACGACCTTCACTTGTTTATACCTTACAAAAACTATTTCGCTCTCTTTCTTACAAGTAAGTGCCTGAAACACACAACTAAGATAATACATACATATGAGCTGACTTACACATACAATTCTCATACGAGACTCATTACCTATTTTAGAATAGGTATGGGATGAATACCATCCGAAAAAATCCCTAACCAACTCGACTACTACACCACGAGATTATCAACCATTCAAACATACACGCATGCACACATATCACGTGACACAAACTCATCGCACGATTTCACATACACAAGCATAACATGACAAATATTGCTTTATCATCTGAATCATCATACACTTGCGTATATACATCAAACATATAAATATACCCATTACTTCGAATTCCGATACCATATCCTTTTTACAGTTCTCATATCCTTTACTAATTGATCAAACATACACCATTTCAGAATTCTTATCTGAAACATTGATATAATATCTTACCAAATATACATGTCCATTCATATACATATCCTACCAATCACGTACTTCTATCACTCATGAAAGACTTAGGTTATACCAACCCAACCTCTTTACAACTATATCGTATGCATTATTCAATAACCAAGTTATCCTAATAACGCACATCTACACGTGCTAACACAAATTCATAAATCATAACTTGTTCTCTTTACCATTCTGTATATCCAACTCATACATATCTTATCATTAGATACATATACGAATACATGTTCATATACTTATACTATATGTATACATACAATTATCAGTTCATACATTTACATAATGTAGGGGTTTTATGGCGAAATCCGGTAACGCAGCGGAATAGTGGAAAATCAAAATTTTACGATTTCAAAATTTTTCTTGGATCAATTAAATAAACTTATTTATTTAATTATCCAATTATTAAATTCTGAAAAATTACACAAGAATCACATTTCTTGGTAATTACCGAATTACCCCATAACTTTGTAAATTGATCATTTTAGTCCAAAAATTGTCAAATATAATTTTGGATGATTCTAAATAATTTCTAAAATATTTTTCAACATATCCAATATATCAAAATCAGATTTCAGACAAATCCCAAAATTTTTGCTAATTACCGAGAGCACCCTACATTTTCGGTTTATTGTATTTTGGTCCCTTTTTGTTCAAAAACATGCCAAGATCAAATCCAATCAACCCAAAAATTTACATGCATCATATACACTCCATAATACATCACATATATGAAAATCCCCAAATTTGGAGAGGGTTATGAACCCTAATTTTTCAATTTCATCAAATTGACCAATTTTACCAAATCTTTAAAATCCAACACTTTAATCCATTCGATACTTCACCAAACAAGCCCCACCACTTTGAAATAACTCTAGAACAATTCTAGGTCACCAATTAGTGGCTCAAAAACTCTATAATGACAACTTGATTTCCAAAGAATCAAAAGTAAGCCTTTAAAATCATTTTAAGCTTACTTACATGCATCAATCTTTCATTCAAGTTCACAACCAAATAAACACAAACTATAAGAGATGAGATAACGTCAAAGCAACACAAAATGATGCCAAACATGTTAGAAACTATTTTTATGTTGAAAGCTTTAAAGAAAGACTTACAAAAATCCAAGTTTTACAAGCATTTTCCTTTGAACCTTCAAGCTTTTCTCTCAACTTTCTTTTATGTTTATTTTATGTATTTGAACTTATGAAACCCTAAAATGAAAACAAAACAATATATACCTACCACTAATGCCTTGGCTGAAAATGGTAAAGTATAATATCTAGATATTTTGAATTTTGTTTCATTTAAAAGCTTTATCAACTTGTTATTTTTAATCATTACAACTTTAATAACTTTATAACAAGTCAACAAAGGCAACTAAAGTCATTTAATAAAATATCAAACCTTAAGATATTTATATTTTAATTAATTTAATCATTTAACAATTAAATAATTAAATAATTATTTAAAAACAAATATATAAATATATGTATTATATTTACATTAAATATCAAATACATATATATTTATGATATTAGTCAAATATCTCAATTTGACAATTATTAATGTGTATTTGATAAAATCTAACATTAAATGCAAATACACACAAAATTAGGAAATGACTATTAGGTCCCATCACATGTATTTTGCGTTTAACCTTTAAACGACTTATAAATAATCAGTATTATTTATAAATGTGGCCCTAGTGCTCTACGAGTATATTTCATTAGTGAGACTCTAGATTCAGGCATATCCGTCACGAAATCCAATTTCGTGTCCATAATTTACCCACCCGTAAATTATGACGACCAAAGATAAACTCTTTGAATCATATAGGTCAAGGTCATGGAAAATGTATAATTCCTCTGTCACAGGTATCCGGATATATCCCAGAGATATAGATGTAAACGTCAAATCTCTATAGGGATTATCCCGTCGACGTCTCTATTAGCAATCTCAAAAAGACAACACTTAGAACTGATTCTAAAGTGTACCACAGGCCCATGGTTTTTATCTGATTTCTAATCATATATGGACTACTTATGCTTTGTACACAGAACTGACGGATCCTATCTCGACACACACAGGACACCCTGAGGATCTATCCACACCCAACGAACATGCGGTGGTCTGATCTAAATAGATCGATGACGTGACTGCCATCTAAGTGTGGAAGATGTTTCGTGTGCCCACAGTGGTATCTCAAGTCGAAGAATCACAAATGCTACTCAACCCGAGAAGATTCTTATTAACGTTGGTGTACCATCCATTAAGAATCTTCGGTGAGTCGTTCAGTGTCTATCCGCTATAAACACCTACACGTCTATACGAGTCCCCAAGACTCATGGTTCATTGAGAAACCATTGGAATCATATATTCCAGTATACGACATGTACCGATCTCAACGTGTTTTACTTTACTGACCAAGTAGTGTAAACCTTGACCAGGAACTATCTAAGAATGACAACATCATGATACAACTCAATGTCAGTTGCGACGCTTTTGCAACAGTATCATGACTAATCATCATAAGGTCTATTACGTCTTTACCATATTAAAAGATATATTATATTACAGAAACTGCTTGTATTATTTATAATAAAACATTTTACAGTAGTATTCTCAAAGAAATACAACCGGGAATTGGCGCTCTAAGCACCAACCCCAACAAAATCTCCCACTTGCTCTAGTGCCAATATCGATTGTATCTAATACCCATCGACTCCATGTGTTTATCAAACAACTTCAGAGGTATGGCCTTTGTCAGCGGGTCTGCTACATTATCTTCACTCGGTACCTTGCACACGACAATATCCCATCGCGACACAATCTCTCGAATGATGTGGTACTTGCGTTCCACATGCTTCAACTTCTGATGCGCCATCGGTTTCTTTGCTTGCGCAATGGCTCCAATATTATCACAGTATAACAGAATCGTATTCTTGATACTTGGGACAACTCCCAATTCTGTGATAAAATTCCTAATCTATATAGCTTCCTTTGCAGCTTCAGAAGCTGCAATGTATTTCCGTCTCTGCGGTGGAATCTACTGTAGACCCATGTTTGGAAATCTTCCAGCAAACTGCATCTCCGTTAAGGGTAGAGATACTTCAGAATCCGATTGGAAATCAGAATCCATATACCCGTTAACTTGCAGTTCAATTCCTTCATAAATTATCAACTTATCATTAGTACCTTTAAGATACTTCAGGAGATGTTTAATGACCATCCAATGGTCATTACCTGGGTTGGACTGATATCTACTAGTTACGCTAACAGCGAAACTGATATCAGGCCTAGTACATAACATGACATACATTATGCTACCCAAACACGAAGCATAAGGTTGGTTAGACATTCTAAACTTCTCATCTTCTGTTTGTGGACTCTTCTTCTTCTAAAGATGAATCTCATGTCTGAACGGTATGTTTTCTGTCTTACAGTTACCAAAATTATACTGTTCCAAGATCTTATCTATGTACATTGATTGGGATAACCCAATCAGCTTCCTTTGTCTATCTATATAGAGTTTTATCCCTAAAACATAGGAAGCTTCTCTCAGGTCTTTCATGGAGAAATTCTTACAGAGATATGCTTTGACGCTTTGTAACACTCTTATATCATTCCCAATTATTAGGATATCATCAACATAGAGGACTAAAAATACGACCATGCTCCCACTGGCCTTCTGATACACACATGATTCTTCTGAATTCTTGAGAAAACCAGACGATCTAATAATCTTGTCGAATCGAAGATTCCAATTTCTTGAAGCTTGTTTAAGTCCATAAATAGACTTATTAAGCTTACATACCATACCTGAGTTTTCGCTGGACGCAAAACCTTCCGGCTGTTCCATATAGATTTCTTCATCAAGAAATCCATTTAGAAAAGCCGTTTTGACATCCATTTGCCAAATCTCATAGTCATGATATGTAGTTATAGAAAGCAAAATCCGAATAGACTTAAGCATTGCTACTGGTGAAAAAGTTTCATCGTAGTCGACGCCGGGTCGCTGCGTGTAACCTTTTGCTACCAGTCGGGCCTTGTAAGTTTCAACCTTACCGTCAGGCCCGCACTTCCTCTTGTAAACCCATTTACAACCGATAGGAAAAATTTTTTCGGGAAGCGAAACCAAGTCCCAAACTTGATTCTCATGCATTGAGTCCAACTCGGATTTCATGGCACTTTGCCATTTCACGGAGTCGATGTCCAACATTGATTCTCTATAGGTAAAAGGATCAGTCTCTTCAACTAAGAGAACATCAAGACTCTTTTCTTATATCAAATATAAGCGTTCAGGAGGTCTTGATACCCTTTGTGATCTACAGAGTGTGTGTGTTGAAGGTCCTTCATCTACTTGAACTTCAGTTTCCTCCGTTGGTTCGTTGTTTTTAGGTTGGACTTCATCAAGTTCAACCTGTCTATGATTAACACCTTCTGACAAGAATTCTACTTCTAGAAATCTTGCGAAGCGAGCGACGAACACATTTCGATGCTCGGTATCATAGAACAGATATCCCCTCGTTTCCGAAGGATATCCAACAAACCTAAACTTTTGCCCTCGAGGCGAAAGCTTATCTTGCTGATTCACCCTGACATAGGCAGGACAACCCCAAACCTTAATATAACTAAGATTTGGTCTCCTACCGGTCCATATCTCATACGGAGTCGTAGGAACAACTTTTGAAGAAATCTTATTCAAAAGATGTGCAGCTGTTAAAAGAGAGTAGCCCCATAAGTAATAGGACAAATCTGTAAAACTCAACATCGATCGGACCATATCCAATAAAGTCCAATTTCTCCTCTCAGACACTTCATTGTGATGTGGAGTACTTGAAGGAGTATATTGAGCGAGAATCCCATTCTCCTTCATATAATCCATGAACTCACCGCTCATATATTCGCCACCTCGATCAGATCGAAGGCATTTAATATATTGACCAATGTGTTTTTCTACTTCATTTCAGAACTCTTTGAAATTTTCAAAGGTTTCCGATTTATGTCGCATCAGGTAGACATAACCGTACAGTGACAAATCATCGGTAAAAGTAACGAAGTATGAATAACCACGGTGAGCAGTTTGACTTAGTGGACCACATACATTAGAATGTACAAGTTCCAGTAAGTTAGTGGCGCTGTGTCCAACACCAGAAAATGGGGCTTTGGTCATCTTACCCTGAATACACGATTCACAAGTTGGATAGGATTCAATGGTGAGATCTGGTATCAAACCATTCCTAACCAATTGGGTAAGGCGTTTAACGCCTATATGACCTAGCCGCATATGCCAAAGTTCAGTATTATAAACAACAGGTAAACTACGTTTATTAACTCCAGTATTCAAAATATCTTACTTTCCATCAGCACTTGTAACGAATTGCAAATGTGAACAGGACAAGCATTATCTAAAATTCAGCTTGATGTAACGGCTTCACAAGCCAAATAGATATCAATAACTGGAAAAATAAATATACTTGATGTAGATGCTCTCTCATTCCTCAGCTGGGCAATGTTGTCAGGACAGTTCCTTTTCCAGTGCCCGACTTTACTGCAGTGATGGCATTTTTCATCGGAAGCCCTCTTGGGCTTTGCTATCTTACCTTGCGGTTGAGAACCGAAACCCTTCTTCTTCTTTGCTTTCGTCTTCTTTCCCTTTGACCAGGTCTGGGAAGAAGCAGAAAGTGAAGTAGGTTTCGGAGGGCGAGTTGGTACTCCATTCCTTAAGTCCTCTTCCTCCGTGAGCAGCATCCTATGCAGCTCATGGTAGGTACAGATAATCTCATTCATGTTGAAGTACATCACGAATTGGCGATATGAAGCTGGGAGCGAACCAAGAATGACATTCCTACCGAGAATGTCATTCAGAGGGATATTATGTTGCCTCAGTTGATCGATCAAATCGATCATGTGAAGAACATGCGAGCTCACAGCTTTCCCCTCGTCCAATCGCGCATGGAACAGTTCCATCGCAACTTTGTGAACAACGATTTGTTCTTGGTTCATAAACGATTCTCTTAATCGCATCATCATACTATACGCATCTGATATGCCATAGTATTGTTTCTTGAGTCCCGGTGACAACGAACTTAAGATGTATGATTTAACTTTTAAATCATCATCATTCCAAGATTGAAAAACTCGGCGTTCCTCCGGTGTTGCATCCTCAGACACAGCAAGGGGCAGCGACCCTCAAGAACATATCCCAACTTCTCTGAATCAAGGACAATCCTTAAATCCAGAACCCAATTGGTGAAGTTCTCAACGCCTTTGAGTTTGTTCGTATCCAGCATACGCGCAAACTGATTAGAAGATTGTGCCGCCATCACAAATCTATCATATAGATCATGAAAAACAGTTAGCAGATATAAATCAGTTTCATATAATATCATAAGCATTAACTAGATCATGGATTTTTAATCTAAAAATGCCCCTCCCATTAAAACATGTAAAACTGTAATCCCTAAACAGAATACAAAGATTTAATAATTAAATTAAATACAAATAATGAAAGGTGGATCCCACGAATATATTTCAGCTCACAGCAGAGGCACGGTCTCGCCTACGTATATTCATTAGGTAGACAACTCATTGTCAATCACTCAATAGTGACTCCTGGGTTTTCGGTCCTGGTCGTTTCTCGTTGTGACAGCTTGGGCACGTTCACAAGGAGACGTACCAAGGTCAAACTCGTCAATGATAACTCAAGCTACTTACGTAACCCTGACAACTTGGGCATGTTCAGGATTGCGTTTTCGCTTGAATTTATCTAGTATTTAATATACATCCGGCATAAATAAATCTCTATCGGCTACACCCTCACAGCAGAGGTAGGGTCTCGGATGTAGTCACGGAAAAATATTCATAAACCGTATTGACAAGACGGACCGTGTAATATGCATCAAATACATAATTAACATAACCTTATTAATTAGGGATTTTCCGTAAAAGATGTTTTTTACTTTATTTAATCCAATTAAATAAATACATGCATGTAACAAGCAAATATTACATTACACATTGAATTTAAAAGGTATAATCATATTAGGGTGTCCAGAATCAGACTCACTCTAATACCATTTTGTAGGGATTTTATGGCGGAAATCCGATAACGCAGCGGAATAGTGGAAAATCAAAATTTTCCGATTTCAAAAATTTTCTTCGATCAATTAAATAAACTTATTTATTTAATTATCCAATTATTAAATTCTGAAAAATTACACAAGAAATCATACTTCTTGGTAATTACCGAATTGCCCCATAACTTTGTAAATTGATCATTTTAGTCCAAAAATTGTCAAATACAATTTTGGATGATTCTAAATCATTTCTAAAATATTTTTCAACATATCCAATACATCAAAATCAGATTTCACACAAATCCCCAAATTTTTTCTAATTGCCGAGAGCACCCTACATTTTCGGTTTATTGTATTTTGGTCCCTTTTTGTTCAAAACATGCCAAGATCAATTCCAATCAACCCAAAAATTTACATGCATCATATACACTCCATAATACATCACATATATGAAAATCCCCAAATTGGGAGAGGGTTATGAACCCTAATTTTTCAATTTCATCAAATTGACCAATTTTGCCAAATCCTTAAAATCCAACACTTTAATCCATTCGATACTTCACCAAAAAAGCATAACCACTTTGAAATAACTCTAGAACAATTCTAAGTCACCAAGGAGTGGCTCAACAACTCTAGAATGACAACTTGATTTCCAAAGAATCAAAAGTAAGCCTTTAAAATCATTTTAAGCTTACTTACATGCATCAATCTTTCATTCAAGTTCACAACCAAATAAACACAAACTATAAGAGATGAGAGAACATCAAAGAAACAAAAAATGATGCCTATCATGTTAGAAACTATTTTCATGTTGAAAGCTTTAAAGAAAGACTTACAAAAATCCAAGTTTTACAAGCCTTTTCCTTTGAACCTTCAAGCTTTTCTCTCAACTTTCTTTTATGTTTATTTTGTGTATTTGAACTTATGAAACCCTAAAATGAAAACAAAACAATATATAGCTACCACTAATGCCTTGGCCGAAAATGGTAAAGTATAATATCTAGATATTTTGATTTTTGTTTCATTTAAAAGCTTTATCAATTTTTTTTTATCTTTAATCATTTCAACTTTAATAACTTTATAACAAGTCAACAAAGGCAACTAAAGTCATTTAATAAAATATCAAAACTTTAAGATCTTTATATTTTAATTAATTTAATCATTTAACAATTAAATAATTAAATAATTATTTAAATACAAATATATTAAATATATGTATTATATTTACATTAAATATCAAATACATATATATTTATGATATTAGTCAAATATCTCAATTTGACAATTAATTAATGTGTATTTGATAAAATCTAACATTAAATGTAAATACACAAAAATTAGGAAATGACTATTAGGTCTCATCACATGTATTTTGTGTTTAACCTTTAAACGACTTATAAATAATCAGTATTATTTATAAATGTTGCCCCAGTGCTCTACGGGTATATTTCATTAGTGAGACTCTCTAGATTCAGGCATATCCGTCACGAAATCCAATTTCGTGTCCATAATTTACCCACCCATAAATTATGACGACCACAGATAAACTCGCTGAATCATACAGGTCGAGGTCATGGAAAATGTATAATTCCTCCGTCACAGGTATCCAGATATATCCCAGAAATATAGATGTAAACGTCAAATCTCTATAGGGACTATCCCTTCGACGTCTCTATTAGCAATCTAAAAAAGACAACACTTGGAACTGATTTCTAAAGTGTACCACAGGCCCATGATTTTTATCTGATTTCTATTCATATATGGACTACTTATGTTTTGTACACAGAATTGACGAATCCTATCTCGACACACACAGGACATCCTGAGGATCTATCCACACCCAACGAACAGACGGAGGTCTTATCTAAATAGATCGATGACGTGACCGCCATCTAAGTGTGGAAGATGTCTCGTGTGCCCACAGTGATATCTCAAGTCGAAGAATCACAAATGCTACTCAACCCGAGAAGATTCTTATTGACGTTGGTGTACCATCCATCAAGAATCTTCGGTGAGTCGTTCAATGTCTATCCGCTATAAACACCTACACGTCTATACGAGTCCCCAAAACTCATGGTTCATTGAGAAACCATTAGAATCATATATTCCAGTATACGATATGTACCGGTCTCAACGGGTTTACTTTACTGACCAAGTAGTGTAAATCTTGACCAGGAACTGTCTAAGAATGACAACGTCATGATACAACTCAATGTCAGTTGCGACGCTTTTGCAACAGTATCATGACTAATCATCCTAAGGTCTATTATGTATTTACCATATTAAAAGATATATTATATTACGGAAACTGCTTGTATTATTCATAATAAAACATTTTACAGTAGTATTCTCAAAGAAATACAACCGGGAATTGACGATCTGAGCACCAACCCCAACACATACATCCCTACATACATATAGACATTAAGCTCATCTCATGTCTCACTTCATATCATATCAATAATAAAGATTTATACTTGTGGTAGTTGATTAATTTAACTATACATAATCTTGAGCTCCGTTCTCAAAATCACCTCGTATTATCCTTATTTATCCTAAACATTTCAATTAGTTATACATATATATTTAAACATGAATCAACATTCAAGTACTCATCGCATGGGTTACTTACCTGGCTTCGCGAGTACTCTAGGTCCTAGTCAAGTCTACTAAAACAAATGGCGAAATACCGTCAGGATCTCAACTTAACAAAATTCTTGACTTTACTATGACAACTTCCGAATCTTTCCAGAATAATAAAATTAGTCCGATTTCAATATTTTCAGTTCCATTACTCTTAAAATATCATTACAAACTAATTCAAGTCACTAGTTCACTTAAATCCTTGGTTTACGTGTTTTTGAAAAATCTTTCTAAAAAATTTCCGCAAACGCTACGGAAGGGTCCCGAACCCTCCGAACCTACCAGATTTATCTAAACATTATCGTATCATCATATATATCTCATATCTATCATTACGATCAAAACACATCAATACACAGAAAATTCACTTTAACCGAAAACTTACATAACCTATCAGAATGATCCAATTCATTCTGTTTTCACTCGAATTCTACCAAATACATATATTCAATATACTTATGCTCAAACAATTAAATTCATATTAATACGCTGCTCTATGAAGCTACTCGATACATCTGAATATTTAATGATAAACTTGAAATTAGCGGATTTTTACCGGGTGGTCTTACCGAGATTTCGAGGGCATATACGGACTCCAAACGATCTCACAAATGTACTGGAATCGATGAAATTTTGATAGGAATTACTGTTCACTAGTGGGTCATTATTCACCGAAGCTTCTCCTCTCTTTCACTTGCAACTGTGCATGGAATGGAAAATCATTCACCACCAACTTTAGTACTCTCCAAGAGCTTTGATTTTATCGGTGGCTCGGGTCGTGAAACGAAGTGATGAGCCGAGATCGGGATTCCCACCACCGCACGTCTTTCACTCTCCTGCTGCCGTTCGCCGATGTTCTGGGCTTTCGCCAGGCACCACGTGACGGAGGGGTGGCCAACATACCCCTCTGGCCGGTCGTTCTGGCTAGGATGGCCGACAGGCCGTCAGTGCGACCAGGCCTCCCGAATTCGCATTTTTGGGGTAAGGGATCGATTAGAGGAGTTGGAAAAATAATCTCATTTTCATGATTTCTAGAAACTATGGGGTATTTATAAAAAAACGTTTCTTAAAATTACTATATGACCTCGCGAAATTGCTTTTAGGTCTCTGCCATAGACCTCTCTCGAAAATTCATATTTTGGTAGTTTTTTTGATGTAAATTTTGAAAAGTGTCTAACACGAAAGTTGTTCATCTCGGAAAAACGAGTCTGATGGTTTAAGAATCAGCTCAATCAGAGTTTGGTTTCTATTTTTATAGCAGAAACAATAAACTTTTATGCGTATAATGATATAAATAGAAATTGCGTAACCGGTTCTCGAAACCACGTGTTTTTCAATGCGACAAAGCTTCACTTTAAAATGTTCAATCTATTTTCCAACATATAATCTCTTATTTTCAAATAACAATCCGTTCCAAATTCTTAACTTTAATTCAGAAAACTTCCAACAATGTTCCGAAAACTCGGGATATTACAAAAACTTTCTCTCAAAATATAATAGAGTTGTTGTTATTGTTGATTTGTGATTAAATCTCTAACAATCAAGAACACTCTTTTATTTAGAATTATGTGATGTAAAAGAAGAAGAAAAAGTTAATTGGAATGATTGTTCTCATTTCTTCACAACATGGGTAATAAGTAATAAGTATAATTGAAGAATCAAGAGGCAATTTTTTTTCACCCAAAGATATAATTTTTATTTTCAAATTTATAAAAATGATATCTGAGAATCACACTTTTATTCGAACGAACAGACTTGATTCTTTTCGTATATATAAAAGTTAAATATTTTTAAGTCTCTTTATTACGCCACGTGATGGCTCATTATTAAAAAAGAAACCTATTAAAATAAGAATACATTAAATTGTAAAATTAAAATATCTCTAAAATTAGTTTTATTATTAAAAATTAAAATAAGAAACCTATAATAAATAAAAACACAATCTTCTATTAATATAAGAATCTATTAATTTAATACGTGTCACATAATCTCTACAATATTTTTTTATTATTAAATTATAAAATTAAAATATCTTTAAAAATTAATTTTTTATTTTAAAATTGTAAAATAAAATAATAAGTTATTAAAATAAGAAACTTATTATGATATAAATAGAATCTCATATTTATTATTAAATTATAATATAAATATATATATATTTATAATTTTTATTATTAAATTGTATAATTAAAATAAGAAACTTATTACAATATAAAAGTATAATCTCCGATTAAAATAAGAAACATATTAATTTAATTAATTAATTAATAATAAATAATAAACCTATTATAAAATAAAAACATAATCTCTTATTAGAATAATAAACCTATTAATTTAACACGTGACACCTAATCTCCACAATTAATTTTTTATTATTAAATTATAAATTTAAAATATCTATAAAATTAATTTTTTATTTTAAAATTATAAAATTAAAAGAATAATAATTAAAATGAGAAACCTATTACAATATAACAATAAATTATCTTATTTAATATTAAATTATAAAATTAAAATATCTCTATAATTTGTTTATTATTAAAAAGTAAAATTAAAATAAGAAACCTACTACAATATAAAAACATAATCTCCTATTAAAATAATAAATATATTAATTTAATTAATTAATAAATCAATTTCTTATTATTAAATTATAAAAATAAGTTCCATTAAAATAAAAAAACATATGTGGTACCTAATCTCTATAATTAATTAATATTATTACATATCACAATAAAAAGATATATTGGATTTTCTATTAAAATAAAAAAACATTTGTGATTTAGTAACTTATAAAATAAAAATAAAAAACCTTTAACAATATTAAAACATAATCTTCTACTAAAATAAGAGACATAAATAGCAGTTGTCCACAAAAACTGTCAATTATTTTAGTTTTGGGTATATTGTTATTTGTTATTTTACTTTGAATTATTTCTATAAGTTTATTATGATTTTTTTATGATTTGTTGTGCTTCATAATGCAGACTCTGATTATTAATTCTTACATAATAACGGTCAAAATTTCAAGTTTGATAAGAAAATTTAAGCTTAAATTGAATACATTACATTAAATTTCATTGGAATTCATCCGAAAGAAAATTAAATATTTTTAAAGTTATTTATAATTAGAAATATGTTATCAAATGAGAGAGTAAGATGAAAGAGAAAATCTAACGTGAATTAGAAACACTGTTTGAGAATTGATAGACAAACAAATGAGAAACCAACTAAATCCGAATCATTTATAAAATCAATAGTTATAATCTTATTAAGATTTTTGTTATGATATGAAATTATAGTAAAAAATATACTCCATTCACATAAAGTGCGGATCATATACTAGTTATATTTAAAGATATGTTAAGGCTTAAGCATCGTGTCAACACATCAAACTTTTTAACACAAAAATATGTCAAACAAAATTATGAATCCAATAAATCATTTTAGACTTCTTTTCCCTTCTGAATGTCTAACCTATCAAGAGTATTATATATTGATTTAATCTAAAAAGAATTAGCTCATGTTTATGAGTAAATGTCTGGTTAGTCCCAATATTTTAGGTTAAATATCGGTTTAATTAATATTTTTTTAAAAACACTTCAAAACATTTTTATCGTTAGTTCGGTTACAATTAAAAATTATTTTCACGATATTTTATAGTAACATCATTTGAATGTCAGCTATTAAAATATGTAAACTAGAAAAACATAGATAAAATAATTTTAGTTATAATAGAACTAACTACAAGATTTTTATGAGATACTTCTTAAAATATATGGATTAAACGGATATTTAACCTAAAAATTATGGATTAAATAAAAGTTTATCCTTTATATAATTTATATTTTTTCTATCTTTGTGAGATTTGTAATCGTTATGCTCTATCTCGGCTTTGAAAATAATCTAGATGAAGTGTTTCACAAACAAATTATAAATGAAAATTTATATGCAAACTCATCTACTATTTGATAGTTAATTAGAGAATTTATTTTTAAACCTAATGATGATTAAAAGTCACAACACCTCAATTTCAAACAATTATTTTATAAACGTCTTTCTAAAAAACGAAAAAGATAATTTTAAATTATTTATAATAAATTGATTGCATAAAAATCCAAATCTTTCAATTCAAGATCAAGAATACAAAGATGCCAAGGCATATGTGGTGTTGAGGATGACTTTTTGATGGGAATATAATTAGTTTAAATCGTTGAAAATCAAAAAGAAGAAAGAGTGGAACTAAGAATGAAATTCTGTATTTGGATTCTTGATTTCACAATTTCTAATAATTATTTAATTGTTTTTATCCACTATATGGTGAACTAAAACATATATGCTTCTTACATATCCTCCACTTGGAGCCATGCATAAAGGGGAGAGCATATAAAATCTAAGTGGGGAATAAATAAACCAGAGAAAAATAAATCTTTTAGTCGTATGCTAATGTTAAGATATGCATTTTATTGACTAAAAACTAAAATTCTTTACAAAGATATGAAATAATATCCACTAAATTTTTGGTGGATAAATGATAAAACTTTTTAAATTTTTGGGTGGTAATTGATTATTTTTAATAACTTTGGGTACATAAATGATATTTTTCTCAAAATTGAGTATTTTTTCGAATATCGGATAAATTTTTGGTGGATTAATTATAATTCCCTTTCTTTTATCCACTTTTGTGAATTTCTATATTTCCCTTCACTTCCTATGATGGGACAAATGCAGTGGAAGTGAGTTGGCGGGTGAAATCGATTTTTAAAAATATTTTTAATCCGAATAAATTAACCGATATCATATACATCTTATTTATTTGTATTTCTCTATAATCACACATTAATATCAAATATTAGGAGTGATTACGTACAAAAACATCGGACAAAATGTTCGAAATTTTTTTTTATGGTTACACGTTAATCAGTTTACATGTTAACCGAATCTACTGACAGATATAACCGGACAATCAGATCAGTCATGGAATCGGACCAGCCTTATAATTTCAAGAAATTATCATTTTACTTTTAGTGCGGATTTCATAAAAAATTCTCAAAATACTTATGGAACTATAGTAATGCCCAAATAGCGTAATTTTAATAAATTATGATTTTTCCATTAATACGATATTTACGAAAAATTCTCAAAACGTTTATGAAACACTTCCTATAATTTTGGAAAATTTTCCTATACATTATTACACATCCAATTTCATCCACAACGTCTCAATTTCACACATTAAGCTACAATTGAATTAATTACATAATTAATCACATAATTAAGCACATAATTAATCTAAAGCCATGCATATCCAAATCACTTATTTCCCATTGAGAGTCAACCACTATAAAGCAACTTAAAAATAATTTCAGGTCACCGAAGAGTGGCTTAAGAAACTCTAGAATGATAATTATGTGTCGTACACCCTAATTTCTATTTGATAAAATATATTTTCTATGATCTCGAGTAATAAAATAGTTTCGTAACTTAGTGTATCACATAGAATGTTGGTATCACATCGAATGTTGATGATTGTGAAAAAATTTGACTTATTGAAGTCAATTATGAGAATAATAAACTATAAATGGAACCATATAATTAATTAAATGAAAACCCTTAGACACATTCCATATAAGTCCAATAGGATGTTCATGCAATTTGTGCGGTATTTGATACTTAATGATTCCAATATTTTCTTAGTAAAGAAACTTATCCTATGACTTATAGTGGAGCGATACTTGATATCGATTCTGGAACATAGTATAGAACAATAAATCTAAGATTGTTCTCAGCTTACTACGATCAAGTTTTGAACTTGATTAAACTTTCAGTATGACCTATTCATAAAATGTGTAAATGGTTTGCGTAGAGAAAACAAAGTGAGATGACTAAAGGTTTGACTTTTGTAGTCTGATTACGTGTGAAAAGTTATACTGAAGAGTCTATCGTAGATATTAAGGAAACTTTTCTCTAGTCACACTAATAGAACAATTAGGATTTATTGGTTTATTGCTTATACTAGATTGTGATTTTGGCTAAAGAATGCAAATGATATTCTTAAATGGATTTCTTCGTTGAAGAGATCCATTATAGAATTACCTTGGATTTTGTGTTATGCTAAAATCACATTTTGGTATCTTAACTTATAGAGTTTATTTGTAGACACAAAGGAGTTTTCTGGAATTGTAGTCTCTTTTTGATTTAGTAATCAAATTGTTTGATTCTATCAAAATATAGAGAATACATAAGTGTTAGTAGAGTCAGTGGGAGTATAAAAAATTCTTTCTAGTATTATATCATAACGACTTTTTTTTATTATTAAGGTAATAATGATATGTATGTCAGATAAAAGATTTACTGAGCTTACCTTTTCTCCGTGAAATAGTGAGAGTAGTCTCTGTTACATTAGATATAAAGTTTTATATTCGATATAAAACTAAGATACTTGTGAGATACTCTCATTAGTCATGCATTGATATGATCTAATAAAAAATACTACTTGACTATCTATATGATAGATAGTATAGTTGTTTGACAGTTAATGTGTCGTCCATATAGATATAATATTCATCTTTCGTAAAAGATGATTACTCAATCGAAAGAGAAATTTCTAATCAATCTTATGCATCATAAGATGATGGCATAATGAATACTATATTATATATGATTATAGATATTAATTTAATCATAAATATTGTGAGCTATTTTGATATGCTATAAACCATATAATAGCCATAAAATATGTTCTATAATAGCCTTAAGATATTAAGAACGAGTTCATAATTCATGGAGATAATAATATGCAATCACTAGGTTTATTGAGATCAGATTTTAAATTTGATAATGAGGGTAGATGGTTTACGTCATAATGAGTCAAAAAAGGTGCAGTGGGAGAGTCATAATTGATTTCACTATGCAAGTGAAATTACTTGTAACTTACGAAGTATTGACTTAAGAAGTTGCTAAGTGACTTAAAAAAATTAGAAGTGTTGCTTGCAGTTGTCTGAAGAGTATTATGGATGAAATCCTTAAATACTTGGACAATATAGTAGCTAAAACGTAATATTATTATTGCATCTAAGGACTGTTAATGTAAAACTTCGGCTCTGCATAGAATGAGTGATACTGACCAAAGGAAACATTTGGGTTTGTTTAAAAAATCAAAGTAATATAACGAACCTACTCTCTAATGCATACATTTTAAGTGCTAGGTGAGCTTGAGGACCATAAGTATATAATACACATCGAGATGTGTATACGATACCATGGATTGACACTATAACAAGAGAGAAATTTTTAGGGTTGGTGCTCTGAGCGCCAATCCGTATCAAATTTATAACGTGTCCATGAATACAATCAATCATTTTTTCTATAATATTATCTATTTAATGGTAGCACTTCTTGTCTTCTATATACATATTCGATCTAATTTAGTAAAGATCGAAACTAACTGAGTGATGCATATATTAGACAAAGACCTGAGAGTATACTATAGTCACACAGGTACAACGAGGCTTGTAATTGACATTGTGAGGTGTCACTACCTATGGTATATTCTCAAATAAATTTCCTGATCAAAATTTGCTCACACATGTCAGTTAGTAAAATCATTTGAGACCAGTACATATCGTATATAAAGACTTGGTACGATGATTTATCCCAATGAACTATGAGTTTGGGAGACTCGTATAGACATGTAGGTGTTTATATGATGAGTACTAAATGACTCACCAGAAGTATTTCTAATAGATGACACACCAACATCAATAGGAATCTTCCTGAGTTAAGTAGCATATCTAGTCCTTTGACTTGAGATACCACTGTGGATGTATGAGTGATATTTCACATTTTGATAATAGTCAGGTCATTCATCATTCTAGACCAGACCTCCGCATGTTCGTTGGGTATGGACCGTTACTCATGATATCTTGTTGTAGGAGTAAAGCGAGATTTACCGTTATACCTATGACGTCGGCGACCACAAAACTATTGGGCTCACAGCCCATGGAAAGTACGGATAGCCCATGAGGCACTAACCGAAGAATAAATGAGTAGCCACTTAGTATAAGACACTGAGAATGATTTAAGGCCACATTACACACCTTGTAAGGTCCGACCTTAAATCCATTTGGGTTCAGAATAGTCCCTTACTGAGTTCAAAAGAAGTATCACCATATCTTATAATGCATTAACACGTAATAACAATTTATATAGCATACAATAATGCATTTGTTAAATAATAAAGATAGAAAATTGAAACGAATACGTGTATAAACTCAGTAATCATTAAAGTAGTAAGTGAATAGATCAGAGTATATAACTCGTGTGTCTGGTTTTGTATAAACTTGACCGGACATGAATATAGTCGGCTGGATATTCCCCGTGATTTAAATGTATGGTCGAACTTAAATGAAGTTTGGCTGGATGTGCTGCGGAAATCAGAAAGGTTGGAAATGTAGAGTTGTACACATGACAGTAATAAAGGATGGAACAATGTAATAGTAACAATAAGACAATTAAAACAAGAACAATGAAACACTACCAAAACAGTAAACAATAAAGCAATTGTACAACAATAACAAAACCACAAACAAATGAAATAGACAGTGTCTTGCCAGCCTGGCATCAGGGAAGCCTGGTCGGACTTTATTAATACCATAAGTGTCTGGCCGGACTTACATAAAGTCTGACCAGATATTCATAAACAAAGGCATAACAAAGCATCAGTAGCAATAACATAATGGTAAACAGCTCAATAGTAAATGAATGACTATACAAGACACTGATTAAACAAGAATATGATAAACGTCTCACCGGTCTGGCTTCAAGAAGCCTGGTCGGATATTGCTTCGATGTCCTACCAGATATACAGCGAGTCTGGCGGACATTCTGCGTATAACCAAATATAGAAACATGGATCACTAGAATAACATATTAAAAAGACAACATAAAATAATAAAAGCTAGTTATGTAAAACCAACCTTTCGTATAGTTGTTTATCAGTGTTACGCGGGGTTGTATCCCGAGTGCAGACAAAATTAACTTCCATTCGGAATCAACTTTAAAATTTATGTCTGGGTTTCCATCCTATATACCAACAAGGAATCATATACGACTAGACATGTTTTGAATTATGTATATCCGGTCAGATGTGGGTCAATTCTGGCAATACATAATATGTCAGGATAATATTATAAAATAAATGGAAATAATGATAAAGGTGCCCCCATGTTGTACCTTATGTGTATTTGGCTCGTAAGAAGCCTATGAGATCTGGTAGCCCCTGTATCGCTTGTCGAAAGAGATGAAACTCTAGGGAATTCCCATTGTGTTTTCTCCCAGCTCTCTGTTTCTTTCATTACGTTTTCTCTCATCTCTGTTTTCAACTCCATCTATTCATTTTTTTTTTCTCACTTCTGCTCATCCTTCATTCTCACCTTGTTCACTACCTTTTATAGACATTAATTGGACAGGATAATAATGGATATTAAAAAATAAATTAAATTTTGATGTAAATTCTTTAGTAGTTTGGCGTAATTCAACTATTGTATCAGATAACAATGAGGTGCATTATGTCCGGTCGGATTTAAGATTTTCAATATATATTCAGCCGACTGAAAGATGGCTTGTCGGGCATATATGGTGTCCAGCTGGCTGTCTTTGGCTCAGAGAGGTCTGGTCGAGCATAAGTGATATTCGATCGAGATTTAGCTATTTTCTAAATTCTCTGGAGTTTATTTCCCTTCCGATGTTTAACCTTGCAACTTTCCAAACTTTCAAGTTGTGTCCCTGTACTAAACTTATCATCGGATTATGTGTAAAAATATAATGTCTACAGTCACCCCCACTTTGATAGGATTTTGCAGTGTGTAATAATGACAAGTCTATCAAAGTTATACATGCTTGTTGGTTTGTCTGGCATCACCAGACTTGCATGGCTTTATTTTAGTCTTGCTTGTGGTAGATATGCCCCCATGCCCCCCGACACTTCGATAAGGTGGTGTGGAGATATTTCGACCACAGGCTTCAGTCCCAGCTGTGAGAAAATGACTCTCAGGTCTTCCGATTCAATCAGTTGGGTGGGATTAATTCCCGATAGATAGGCCCGCAAGTCTCCCGATTCATTTGGCCAGTTGAGATTCATTCCCGATTATGATAGTAGATAGACATGCGGTCTCCTGATTCATTCAGTTGGTTAGGGTTCATTCCCTACTGTGATCGTAAATAGACCCGTTGGTCTCCCGATTCATTCGGCTGGTAGAGGTTCATTCCCTACTGCGATAATAGATATACTCATTGGTTTCCCTATTCATTCAGCTGGTTGTTCCCTACTGTGATAGTAGATATACTCATTGGTTTCACTATTCATTCAGCTGGTTGGGGTTCATTCTCTATTTTGATAGTAGATAAACCTGTTTGTCTCTCTGATAAGCGGAAAATATATCAATATTTACCGCCCATTTTACTTAATATTTTGTATAGTTTCTTGATATTTGTGAATATTTTGATGTGTTTTGTAGATAAATAAGGTTTCAGGACTCACTGGAATCAAATCAGGGCCAAAATAGAAAAAAACGGACAAAATGACAAAATTATCATTTCACGCTTCGTGACGCGCATGTTCTCTGAGTCGCGACGTGACATAGTCACTGCTTTGCCAACACTTGTCATCATGACATCAGCATAATAATTCAGTCTGCCGACACCACGCATCATTGCTTATGTCAGCATGACATCAACGTCTCAACGCGCACAACCTCACGCGTCGCGACACTGAGACAATAATTTTGCCGACAGCCTTGTGTCATCATCTCGAGAAAGTCGCGTACACGTGTCAAAGATCAAAGGCGCGTCACGACGCGCAAGACTTAACCCGTCGCGACGCGTATGACCAAATTTTGCCTTTAAATTGAGGCCGAAATCAGAATGAAAATTCATACCTTCTTCTGGGGATTTCCTTAAGAATACAAAGAAGATTGTATCTTGTTTGTTTATTTACATCTTTCTAGTATTTAATTTTTTATTTTATGCAATAGTTCTCTTTATTTTACTTTTCAGTATGAGGAGGTAACTCCCCTCTGCTGGGATGAAATGTAAAGCTTTTATTACTAATATTTAGATTAATCTCCCTTAATTATAATATATAAACTATTTTAAAACCTGACTTAATGGGATACCGCCTTTATGGTCGGTTGGACTTAATTAAATTGATTTTAACCTAACTAAATTGGACACCGCCTTTATGGTCAGTTGGAATTAATCTAAAATCTGACTTAATTAGGATACCGCCTATATGGTCGGTTGGTAATGTCATGCAAGTTTATATATTATAATAAGAGAGATATCTAAATTAGAAGTAATAAAATCGGATCCTCTAACTCCAGCATTTTCTTTATTGTTAATTTATCTTTTTAATTTCCAAGTTTACTTTATGTCAATTACTTTATTTATGTCTTTAATATTCCTAGATATGTGTGGTAACTAAACCCCTTATCTAGGGTTGTAATGAATTCCAATATCACCGGTTTATAAGTGGTTATTTTGTGTTTTGGGTAATATAAAGGTTTATTTATTGAGTCTTAAGCTTAATGCTTCTTATTAACTGGCTATTAATAATATTGATTTGGTAAACTTAAAATGAATTTGGAAAAGGGATTTTAGGTTTAGCCTTAGACTCAATAGCTCACGATCACACCTTTGGGCCAGAGACTCTTAGGTAGATTTCTTTATAGGATAGGAATATACCGGTCGGGCGGGGGTAGCCATAATTGGAACTTAATCTTAATGAATTCAGATAACTTGGTTAACATATGAATATAGTTAATTGGGTTACTTTGGGTGTTTGTATCTGACCATCGGAAAAGACTTTTGTATATTTCCGTGTTCCAGGTTAATAAACCGATATATTACATAAACATTAGATAGTAACTTCATGTTTAAAAGATATTGGAAGGATTCACAACCCTAGATAGTTTCATAATATTGAATTTTCCTTTAATTTACTTTCGCACTGTTTTATTTACTTGTTTCAGATAAAAATTACCATCCAATCAACAATCAATCTATTAGATACTTATAAACATTTAACTTCACAAATTGATAGCCTAGGTATTAAGTCCTCGTGTGATCGATATATTTTATACTACTTGAGCGATATGTGCGCTTGCGTAACGTGAGTGATTTCATCGATCAAGTTTTTGGCGCCGTTGCCGGGGACTTATTTATCTTTCACTATTAATTTTGGGGTTAGATACCTTTACCTGTGTCTAATTTATTTTTATTTATTATTTTTATTTTTTTGTGTTTCAGGTTCTCAGTCACTACATGAGAAGAACCAGAAGCTTTGAAATCCATTCGCTTGACCCAGAAAATGAAAGAACTATCAGACAGTTGAGAAGGGAAAGATGAGAAGGCCAATAAGCACTGATCAATTCGAACATTAAAGAACCCGAACCTTTGGAGGTTGCACCACCAATTCCCATTCGAGACATAACAATTCCCATTCCTATGTGACATCAAAACATGCATCCAGATGATATAATAATCAGTTCAGTTTGTGGGGAATGCAACTGAAGATCTTAATGCCCACATCAGCAACTTCCTGGAAGTTTATGACACATTCAATTACAACCAAGCGGTAGAAGAAGCAATGAGACTGTGTGTGTTTCCATATTCCTTGAAAGATAGAGCTAAGGCCTGGCTACATTCACTACCAGCAGGTTCCATCACAACTTGGAACACTTTTGCCACCAAATTCCTTGCGAATTACTTTCCCCCAGCCGGAACTGCAAAGCTCAGGAATGACATCACATCCTTTGTACAACATGACTCATAATCCCTCTGCGAAGCTTGGGAAAGATACAAGGAGTTGCTCAGAAAATGTCCTTACCATGAGATTGCAAAGTGGCTACAAGTCCAAACCTTCTACAATGGAGTTTCTAGACTAATGAGAACCATAATTGATGCTGCTGCTGGAGGAGCTTTAATGGCAAAAGGAGAAGATCAGGCCTGAGACTTAATTGAAAAAATGGTCAACAATAATTCTTTGTGGCCAACAGAAAGGAGCATGATTCAACGAATAGCAGGAATTTACAAAGTTGGAGCTAGAGATGGCAACAAGACCCGGACCCGGCCCCAGTCCGGAATTAAAAAAATCCGGACCCGGGTCCTTAAAATTAAGACTCGGGTGATCCAGGGTCCGGAATCGGGATCACGCGGGTCCGGACTAGGTAGACCCGGGTTCGGAAAAAAAAATTATAAAAAATTAGATTATAATAAAAAAATATATAATATTATGCATATATATATATATATATATATATATATATATATATATATATATAATAGAATATAATAAAAAATTAAAAGAATTGAAATAAAACTAATAAAATTGACAAAATATAAATATAAATATAAAATAATTCAATTAAAATTTTTTTTAAAAAAAAAAAAAAGCAATCCGGGTAATCGGATCCATACAGGGTCTACCCGGGTCCGGACCCGGGAATATTTACCCGGGTCCGGAACCGGACCCGGGGTAACAAAAACTCTTCCAGATCTGGACCCGGGTCCGGATCCAGATTTTGCCATCCCTAGTTGGAGCCAACACAACATTGAATACCAAGCTAGA
Source organism: Zanthoxylum bungeanum (assembly GCA_019454045.1). Lineage (NCBI taxonomy): Eukaryota > Viridiplantae > Streptophyta > Magnoliopsida > Sapindales > Rutaceae > Zanthoxylum > Zanthoxylum bungeanum. The sequence continues at coordinate 275,827 of SKCR01040857.1, read as the reverse complement.
TCAGATATGCAAATTCATGGAAACTCTTAGCATGAAGATTAATGCTAGATCTACAAGTTCACCATATGGAGGAGCACCAGAGGCAAACCAACATGATGAGACGGTGAACTATGTCAGCAATTTCAACAGATAGGGGAACGATCCATATTCCAACACCTACAACCTATGGTGGATGAATCATCCCAATTTTGTATGGAGCAACAATTCAGGGCAAAGGAACAATCACCCACCAGGATTCCAACAGCAAAACAAAGACCAGAATTATGAAAAAGAACCAGGAATAACGGAAGTGATGGCCCACTTGAAAAAGCTAGAAGCAAAATACGACTCTCAAACAACATTAATTCAAAACCAAGCAGCTTCTATTAAAGCACTGGAGAATCAATTGGAACAACTGGCCAATGCTTAGAGTTACAGACCGTGAGGTACCCTTCCTAGCAACACAGAACCAAATCCAAGGAACATGGGGAAAGAGCAATGTCATGCCATCACTTTGAAAAATGGTACTGAGATTAACAAAGATGTTGGAGTCAAGGCATCCATTGAGGAAGTTCCAAAAGAAAGCAGCGAAGCAGATCCGCAGATAGAGGAAAGAGAAGCAAAAGCAAATGAACCAGAAAGATTCATTCCACCTCCACCTTTTCCACAGCGTCTCTAGAAAAACAAACTGGACAAGCAGTTTGCTCGATTCTTGGAGATCTTCAAAAGGCTGCATATCAACATTCCATTTGCAGAAGCGTTGGAACAAATGCCCAGCTATATCAAATTCATGAAAGATATTCTGTCAGGAAAATGACGATTGGGAGATTACGAGACAATAGTATTGACAGAAGATTGCAGCGCCATCATTCAGAGGAAGCTTCCCCCAAAGTTGAAAGATCCTGGTAGTTTTACTATCCCTTGCACCATTGGAGAACATAACTTCGGTAAGGCTTTGTGTGATTTAGGTGTTAGTATTAACTTAATGCCTTTTCCATTTATAGGAAACTGCAGATTGGAGAAGCAAAGCCCACCTCAATTTCTTTGCATCTTGCTGATAGAACGCTCACATTTCCGAGAGGTGTAGTTGAAGATGTGCTGGTCAAAGTTGAAAAATTCATTTTCCCAACATATTTTATTGTCCTTGACATGGAGGAAGACGAAGACGTGCCCATCATCATCAGGAGACCATTCTTGGCTACAGGTCGAACCATTATTGATGTACAAAAATGTGAATTAACCATGATGGTACAAGACCAAGAAGTAACATTCAATGTTTTCAAAGCCATGAATTTCCTGAATGAAGAAAAGAATGAAGAATGTTTCAGACTTGATGTGATAGATAGTACCGTCCAGAACTCAGATGCAATGCAACATTCTACTGATAAACTTAAAGCATGCCATCTGCCTATGGAACTTGAAGATAAAGCTTACTGCGCATTGAAGAAGTTAAATCTTGAAATACAAGCAACAGAAGAGAAACGGTTCCACCAACTCAAAGAATTGGAGGAATTTGACATACAACCTTTTGAGAATGCCAAACTGTACAAAGAAAAGTCCAAGAAGAGACATGATGAGAAGTTAGTGCGCATACAACTGGAACCGGGGCAGCGAGTATTGTTAAACAAATCAAGGTTGAAACTTTTCCATGTGAGGTTAAAATCACGGTGGTCAGGTCCATTCTTAATCACTCAAGTTTTACCAGATAAAGTCATTGAGTTACATGATCCCAACTCCAATAAAATATTCAAAGTTAACAGCAAGCGTGTCAAACACTACTGGGGAGAATCATTTGAGCGACAAAAAGAAAGTGTCACACTTTCAGATCCAACCTAACGTTCAGGCAGTCATGTCTAGCTGACGACGTTAAACTTAGCGCTACCAGTGAGGCAACCCATGCAATTTGTGTATATATTCAGATTTGGTGTGTTTTATTTTTGTGTGTTTTAATTTTTGTAGGTAAAGTCACAGGCAGCATGGAAGACGTTCTCACAAATCTTCACAAGCAATTTCTTTCTCTCCCTCAAAACTCTCTGATGGAAGTCTACAAAGCTCGCATGGAACGAATGAGACTTCTAATGATCAAAGGTATTCTTAGTTACATTCGTTGGTTAATTGAAGCACGAGTCTAATTGGCAGATGAGTCTTTTGACTCTTTTATTTCATATCTGTCTAGTTTAGGAAAAAACACCTATACTAAGAAAAGAAGAGCTAAAAGATTAGGTGTTTGCTATAAATGTGCACGCATGACATGTAATACTCGTTGTCGTTCTTTAGGAAATGTGTCTGATAACCGCGAAGATAAAATTAAATTCATTAGGGATGGCATGAGTAAGGAGTCTTTAGATGACATATCATTGACACTTGAGACGCATCCCAGTGGATATGTGTATCACGCAATTCGCATGTTACATACACAGTTTCGAAAAGAAAGACAACAATTAAGTCTCAGGAATCTGACTTTAAAAGACCCTGTTTGCCAATTTATAAGAAAATTGGAAGGGAAGCTTGTCCCTGACACATAGATGTCATTCAAGCCGTTACTATCTGTAAATATTATTATCTATTTGTCTTTAACTATTAATTGTGATTTGTTTTGTTATTTTCTTTTATTTTCTCTGACATGATCCTGACTTTTTGACTTCCATGATTTATTTTACTTTTTAGCTAATAATTGTCACTTGGCAAGTACTAGTGTTATTATTACTCACCCTTTTTCAGGTTCTATAAATTCAGCTCGTCATTGCACTCTTGTAGACATCCAGATTTAAGAAAGAAATATAAAAAAAAAATGGAAGCAACTTCAAGAAGACAAGTTGTTAACATCTGTGTGTTTTGCGGTACTAGTGTTGGTTCTAAATCAGAGTTCATTGAAGCAGCACAAGAATTGGGTAGAGTCATAGCTGAAAGGAATATACACTTAGTATATGGCGGTGTCAATCTTGGACTAATGGGGTACGTTTCAAGGGCAGTACAGGAAGAAGGAAGTCAAGTTTTGGGAATTATCCCAAAACCTTCAGTAGAGGCGAATCTGATAGGACCATCAAACGAAGTGGAATGCATCATGCCAGGTATGTCTGAACGACTGGTTGAAATAATTAATCATGCTGATGTTTTTATTGCTTTGCCAGGTGGCTTGGGCACGATGGAGGAAATTTTTACAGTGCTATCTTGGGCAGACTTGAACATACACCAGAAACCAATTGGGCTGTTTAATGTTGATGGATTTTATGACTTTCTTTGTGTGATCCTTGATGATGCCCGGAGAAATGGGTTCGTGTCAAAGCCTGTAAAAGATATCCTCTTCACTGCCAGGACTGCCCATGATTTAATTGACAAACTTTTAGCATTTGAACCACAAATTGACCTTATCCTTTCCAAGATAAGCTGGTATGATAATGATTGTGGTAAGAAGCGTCAGATAAATCTGGATCTTAACCTTTAATTTTCTTTTTAGATGTAGAATTTCAGCTAACCATGTATTGTCTTTTAAACTATTCTTCTACTTTTTAGACATTGGGGACAATGTCTCAATTAGGTTTGGGGGATGTGAATAGTTGATTAGTATCTTATTTTTATTTTTTTCGCTGTGTTGTTTTTGCTTGGTTTTTAGTAAAAAATTTTCAAAAATTCAAAAAAAAATTAAAAAATTAAAAAATATTTTGTTTTTGTATTTTTTAACTTGACTAATCAGGTGGAATGGTGTTTGAGATAGCTGTGTAAGGAATTTCCACTTCTGAGACGTATCTCAACCTATTTCGTAACAAGTTAATTTTTGTTTATTTCTTTTTGAATTATTTAATTTGTGAATTATCCATAATACTCACTAAATTGGATTTTCATATGCTCAGTTGACAGGTATTATCAGCATCCATGGTAACATACGACCATGAGTTGTAAGTGAAAATTTTGTAATATTCAGTGCTTTAGTTTCATTGGAGGAAACATCTAAAAAAACGATGGAATAAAATTTTTTTTTAAACATCTGAGATCCGAGTAATTAAGTCTGTAAGGATATTTTAACACCTAGTGCCCTAAAGCCAACTGGATTGGGAGTCACTGGCCCAAAGCTCGTTACATAGATTAAAGATGTTATATATATAAAAAAGATATATGAGATCCGAGTAATTAAGTCTGTAAGGGTGTCTTAACACCTAGTGCCCTAAAGCCAACTGGTTTGGGAGTCACTGGCCCAAAGCTCGCTACATGGATTGAAGATGTTATAAATAAATAAAAAAATCCATTGCTAAAAAGCTGTGAATTCTGAAATAACATTAGGACAAAAAATATTACTCTCTTTTCAACTACACTTATGAATATTGTGGGCACAATGATTTGATTAATACTTTGTTGGTTGTGTATATGGAAAATGGTAAAAATAATTGGAGAATTTACTTATTTGGTAATTTAGAAAGAAAGAAAACAACTATTAACTTGGATAAGAAGTTTCACTTGTTTAGTCACTAACTTGTTTGATCTTTTTGCTTTTGTGTGCATTTGACGTTTATGGGTATCGTTGTTGTAAGCCCTCATGAGACTACAACTCGTCAACTAGGTACACCTAGGGATTTAAAGGCTCGTTGCATACGCTAAATGCAACCGTGATTCCTGCGAAAGTGGCTTAGTTTAATTTTATTTTAAAGTTGTTAATTGTAATTTATTTTGTTGTTTTGCTCGAGGACTAGCAAAATGTTAAGTTTTGAGGTGTGATAAGCGGAAAATATATCAATATTTACCGCCCCTTTTACTTAATATTTTGTATATTTTCTTAAGATTTGTGAATATTTTGATGTGTTTTGTGTATTTTGTAGATAAATAATGTTGGTTTCTAATTAGGTCCCAAGAATCATGAAATCAAGCACAAAAACGCATGAATACACAAAGGAGAATGGCGGAAACATACTCACAATGAACGGATCATGCGACGCGAAGAACACAAGCCTTCAAGCTCCAAAAATGGTCACGACAGTAGCTCCTCCTTGCTGTGGACTGCTCGGTTATGGCCCTTGTTGTTCCTCCAAGAATCGGCCATGGATGACTCCATGGAAGCTCCAAGCTCCAAGCTTCAAAAGATGATTCCAAGCTCAAGTATTCACTGCCCTATCACCTTTGTATAACTCAAGGTGTGCTAGCACTTCTTCTTCTTCTCTTCTTCATTCGGTCAAACCAGAAAAGGAAGAAAGAAAATGGCTCCAATCCGTGAAGGAGAAGGAGGGAAAAGAGAGAAAACGTAAAAGAGGAGAGAGAGTGGTGAAAAAGAAAAAATGTAATAGGTTTTATATTTTCCAAAAATAATAAAACCATTTACCACTTTTCAATTTCCATCTACCAAAGAGTCAAAAGCAAAAGCCATCAATGCTTTTCAACTACACATCACTATCAATCATCAATCAATCAAGTGACAAGTTGTCACATCACTCAAAGTGACTAATGATTTGACGCTTGATGTGACTAGCGATTGACGCTCGATTTGACTTGTGTGCCGCACTCGAATTGAAATGCGAATGCGCTCGTAAATAATCCCGGGCTCGGGTTTGCTAATTCCAAATTAACGAATTTTCCTTCGCGACGCAATTAAACGATTACGCCTAGCGAAATCACTATTCATGTCGCTAACGAATTAATTCTAAATTAATTCGTTCGCCCGAATTAAAATCTAATTTTAATTCCGCGTCGAAATCCAATTTCGTATAATATATCAAATATATTATTTTATCGATTAATTCCAAAATTAATCGTTCTCTCTCTTAATTAATATTTTATCCCAGATAAAATATCTCCGTAATTAATCCCAGATTAATTTTCTCTCTCTTCTAATTAATCCCAGATTAATAAAGTGCGAGTCATACATCATCGGTGAATCTTCGGGAGCGACCCATGAGATCCCGGATATGTTGGCAGTAAATTCGATCGTCGGACTATCCGAACACGTAAGTACCTCGTACTAAGTTTGTACCGATTTACAAGCTAAGGTTGGCTTCTAGCAAAGCGACATGCCTACCCAATTCTCTGGAAATATCCTTACAGGAATAAAGGATCTGTATCAAGCGTAGTATACCGTAGTATTGCGTATTTCGATCCAGCATCGGACGATCACGTGCTAGGCCTGGGGCTGGAATTGTGTCTGCCCCGTACGAAGCACATATCGGATGTCTGGTAACTAGTCTCTATAATCGGATATACAAGACATAGTCATAATATCCCGATAGCTCGAGCATTTAAGAGAACGAGTTACGTATCCTATGTGACCATCATCTCCATATGACTGGAGTGATACTTCCGTCTTAACATCACACCCAACACACTACGATTCTCAATATACCCTGCATTGGCGTACACAGAACCTGTTAAAGCCCTGGACGACCTCAACTAAAGTATATTGATTGTCGTAAGTATTAGCGGTGCAAGTCTCAGGTTAAGACCAAATACACATACCCTGATTGCAGACTCCCATAGACACATAGTCATACTACCAATGGGATTCCGCGGGGGTCTATCCAGAGCGAAACTGTTTCTCGTACCATCGGTAAAACACAACCTCCTATTACACTTGTATGAGTATCCTATACCCAAATATATGAGAACTATGCATTGTGCCCTCACAAACGCGTCACAAGTGTAATACTAGTCTTTTATGTATTTATCGATGTCCAATCTCGATAATACTCTGACTAGGGATATTAATGATTTATCCTTCATGGACTGATACTGTCTCATATCATTCTCCATCCAGGAACAAATCATAGAGACCTCTCATCATTTATACATCTAGGTGATCTAATCACAAATGATAAGAGTGCAATCTCCTTTATCACATAGTTAATTTGTACAACAACAGCATGATTTGTACAAATAGTGACGCTATGGGTCATAATTGTCCAACAATCTCCCACTTGGCCTATAGCCAGTCACTCAAGTGCTTGACACCCGAACTATGTACGGTTGGCTCAAACTGCTGAGAAAAGCTTTCGTCAGCGGATTTGTATGAATACCATCTTGATGCGATTTATTCGATCATCACATCGCCACGATGTATGATCCGAACGAATCAGATGAATATTGAAGTATGCATCTGGATCGTTGATGAGACCATTAATTCTTTAGCATGTGCTAACGCTTAGCTCAGCTGCTAACAGAACTATATCTAATCTAATTAGATTTGTTATTGACCCAGATGGCTTCAATTGATGCCTCAGCTGCTGTAATTAACCCGCATTTGTTGTTTATTCGGTAACAGTATCTTGCTTTGAAGATTTCCAGCTCACTGTATCGTTATTCAAACTGTATAGTACCGTTTGCGACTTTTAGTCGTTTTTATCGGTTATAGGAAACTTGCTACAGTGATCCCAGTCACTTCAAGTTCTCATTCTCCATAGACTAAGACATCATCCTTAGTTCTCTAAGATACTAACGGATGTTCTTAACATCAATCCAGTGACTATCACTTGGATTGGCCTGTTTGTGAATCCATATGCTCAAAGCGTATGAGACACCAGGTCACGTACATTTTTCAATGTACGATTCCACGGAGAGTTATCGAAAGCCAAGCTTTCGCCGATAGTTATTTTATGGGAATATCATTTCCAAGAAATGACGTATTATCATTATTTTATAGGATATCCAATGTCATTGCGCTCCCACTAACCCTCTTATCTACACAAGAATCATTTTCATTTTGAATTAAATCATAAATCATTATGATTACATCAAAACGATAATTCAAAGAACCTAATGCTTGCTTCAATCCAATCATGGATCGAATAACAAGCATTATCCAAATGGATTTACCGTGGCAAAAGGTTGAATCGTAATCAACACAATGTTGAAAACGATACCTTTTCGTTAAAAGCCCAGCTTTATACGTTTGTATGTTGCCATCCATGTACGTCTTTCTTGAAGACTTATAGTACCAGTAGGCACAATGCCTTGTGGTACATCAACTAGTATCCAAACTGGTTGATATACATGGAATCCATTTCGGATTATATGGGACTTTGCCATAATATGGAGTCGATACCTTGTATCACTTCCACATACGTAGTCAGTTGGTATTCCTCAAAAGATTGACATCTTTATGAGGCGAGATCTGAAACCCATACCCCAAGTTGTTTTCTGATTCTCTCCGACCTACGCGGTTCTTGTGTATTCGAAGATTAATGGTAATAGTTTCATCCTTGATGAACTATTTATGTTCCATTAAGATTCGGTTCCTATGACAGTATTACTCCAATTTTCATCGAGTTTTACTATCCTCCCACTTACCACTGCATATCGGTATTCCTCTTAGGAAAATCGCATGGTGAGCAACAATCTAATTGTTCTCTGGTGAGATGTATAAGTACAATACTTATGGTATCCCTAGGATAACCTACATTTGGAACTTATCCAATTTGGGTTTTAGTTTGGTATCATCCAAACGTATGCCAAGCATAACCAAATTTCAGGAATGTGAAACCCGGTTTCTTTCCCGTTCATATCTAATATGAGATCTGTCAAACAGATTTTATGGAACCTTATTCAAATAAGTTCTGCACTGTTTAGCGTATCCGTTGAAGGAAATGGTAGCTCAGAGCGACTCATGATTAACCTTATCATGTCTAACAAAATTCTGTTAATCATGTTCGGACAAACCATCAAACTGACGTGTTCCGTGAGGAGTCCTCATTGAAAGAATACTATACTCTTTCAAGTATACGAGAAACTTATTGCTTAAGTATTTTCCATTACGGTCTTACCGTGACGGTTTAATACTTTAGCCGATCTGTTTGTTTATTTCGTGTCGAAACTGTGAAAGTTTCTGATTTGTGTTTCAAAAGAAACACATAACCATACGCGATGCCACATCCGTAAAGGTCACGAAATATTCATATCCACATCTAGCCTAGCTAGACATGGGCCTACTTGCTTCACTATGAACAAGGGCTAACAGATCAGTGGCATTGGCACTTTTACCAAGTAAACAATGTTTTAGGCACTTTGCCCAATAAACTAGATTCGTAGACTTTATTTGAATAGAATCAAATCAGTCCTAGTACCCACTCTTCGAAGTGTGGATATATGATTCTTGTTTAATAGTGTCCCTGACAACTATGCCACAATTAGTTTCTTCTGATCAAATCAGTTTGAGCTTATTTGTTTGTCATGTTATATATTGAGATATTATTTATATTCAAAATATAAATTCTGTTATTCACATCTAATGTGTTATCTCAATATCATCTTTATATAATGAAATACTTTAGTGTTCTAGAATATAAAGGTTACCCGCAACGGGTCAAACACTGATATAGAGATAATGTTTCTAGTCAAACTAGCTACATTATAACAGTTTCCTAATTAAGTACATACCCTTGGGTAGTTCCTAAAATTAGGTATCTACGGTTAAAACAGCGACTTTCGTCCCGTTTTCAATTCGCAGATAAATCTCAATTGAAGTCAGTATCCTGTTCAAAACAAATTCTGAACATCAATACATATATTTTATGTATCACACTAAGTATCTAAAATCTAATTTTCATACTAGTAGTGAACATATTTATGACAAACATATTTAAAGTCAGAGCCTTGCTCGTCTTCAATTCCTTCTTAAGATATGTACTTTTATCTTCCTAGAAGATTATAATGATTTTGCCTTTGCCCTTTTCATATTCCAGAAGCCTTTGGCTAAGCCTCGGGTTTCTAGAATATCGAAGTAAGGTGCGCCTTGCGCTACTTGCCTAATTGCAAACTTTGACTTTATCTACTTGAGAATAGTCATTAACTCTCCAAGAGTTTACTATTGCAATATTAGTACTTCTAAAATCTAAGTATAGATTTATGAAGATCCTTCAATTTCAGTATCATACTTTAAAGATCTAATCCTTAGTTCTGATTCAGAATTAAGGAGTCTACTGCAACAAGCTTAATGGATTAAGCACTTAAGTTATCATTACATGATCTTCCAAAGATCATGCTCTACTATTTGCTTAACTCCGGGCTTAGGCATAATATGTTATTTTATCCAATAAAGTAACTTATTATTAGTTTCCAGGACCATCCTGAAACTTTATTCCCAATTTGAAAAATATAGTCGTTTAAATACATTTTCACCCAGGATTATGTTTTAAACACTAATATTTCAATTTATCTTGATTCTAATAGTCGAACTATTTAATCAATGATTTGTGGTACTATGTATTATATTGATTATTATAGTCCAACTATACAATCAAATATAATTTAAATCAATTAACCTCAATTACATTGATTACTATAATCCAATTAAAAAATCAACTGTAAATTGAAATTAATTAATCCAAATATATTGATTACTATAATCCAATTATATAATAAACTATAATACAGTCCAACTGTTAATTAAAACAACAATTTAAATATTAGTCCAACTAACATTTAATTTAACGACGAAATAATTTGTGATTGAGCGCGTATGGCAAGTAATTAAACGAATATTGCAAATTCAATTCTTGCCTCCCACTATTTTTCGGCGAGCCTCTAACCCTCTGTCAAGTACTCGGGAAACCGCATTTCCTAGTGGGCTAGGATCCCGTTAAATATCACACAATCTTGACTTTGGCCAACAAATTGTATGATAATTAACTAGGTAGATCTCTAAAATCAATTGGATCCAATCCAATTCCTAGATCCGGTATGGGGACGTCCAAGTCCGAAACATATATCTTATATATGCCAATACATCCAATGTATTACCTAACCTTTTTCCTCTGAATCAACTAAGCCTTGGCTTTGGCACACAAACTTAGTGATCCCAGTCAAGCGTGACCCATTGACCATGGAAAGCTTCGTAATCAATGTCGATGGACAAGAAGTGATCTTGACTTTGGCCAACAAACAACAACTTGGACAAGACACCGATATGGAACAAAGCCTTGTGATTCAAACACATCTTTGACAGACAAAGGCCTTGACTTTGGCCAACAAACCAATGTCGTCTCGGATCTTGATTGAGAATCACTCAATGGAAGGAAAGACGCTTAATATTAAGCGAGGGTTTTTCGCGTACAAATTGGCAACCAATTTATTATCTTTGTTAAGGTCTCATCATCATACACCCTTAAACATGCATTCTAAACACATAATAAAGCCTGTATAATAAAATAATAATGATATGCGGATGGATACTTTACATTGATCCTAGATCAAATCTCTCATTTTCTCTCTCCCGCTAGCACATGTATTTACTTCTACCCGTTACACTACACTTATAAAGAAATATCATTTACATTGAGGGGAATAGGTGAGAAGAGAATACAAAGAGTATAGAGGTGATAAGGCTGGACACGCAGGTCCAATTAATAAATCAAATTTATTACAATAATTTCTAAAATTGCCCACCCATCTAATATCCATCCGATATACATTATTCATGCATCGCAACCATGTATTCATACAAGCATGTTATCAATCAATCTAATCCAATTAATTAATCTGATAATTAGTGATCATCCAATGTTCAAACAACGATTTGATTTTTACTCGAGTCAAACTCGTTTTGCGAATAAGTACTCAAAGTACGAATTCTTGAATTAAATTAAACTACAAAATTAAATCCAATTCAATTTGTATTTAATACTAATTCACTATTTAATTCCAAATTAAATATTACACTTTAATAATGAACTTTTACGACTTAAATTCCAAATTTAATTACAACGGGTCTCAAAGCCCGATTAACATCCAATGTTTATTTAATTAAGTCATAATTGGACTTTATGGATGCGGTTTTGGGCCCAATTGGATCCAACCAAATTGGCTTAAACCTAACTTGGTACTACCAAGCCCAAAAGCCCAATTACAACCTATAAGGCCCAAATCCAATTTCAAGCCCAATTAATTAACTTATAAAATTCCAAATTCCATAATTAATTACCCTAAGTGTAATACACAATTAATTACCCAATTAAAATTTCTAAAACATCAATTAGCATAATTAATCATGCACTTTAACATCAAATAGTGTCCAACACAATTTCATCAAAATCAAACCCATTCCATGCTTCTTTATTCTCGGCAATATAAGGGTTTTTTCAATCCGATTCAGTTTCAATCCAATTGAATCCACAATCATCATTTCCCAAATCAATTCAACTCATCCAATAAATCAAAATCAAAAACACAATGAATTTCAAAAAATCATCAAGTTTCGGCCAAGCCACAATTTGGGGGAAAATTGTCCAATTCAAAATTCAATCCAATTAAACCTCAAATCAACATTACCCAATTGTTTTAAGTCATCCAATGATCAAACAAACAAAAATTACCAAGACATTTAGGGCTTATAATTTTCGGCCAAGCCTCCAATTTGGGGGAAAATTGATCCAATCCAATTTTCTTGAAATTGATCATGCACAACTTCAATTCAACCTCATTCAAGCATACTAAATCAAACAATTTAATCAATTGATGCTCAAATCGATTTTGTCCAATTTTAAACCCTAAAATTTTCATGCTTGATGTAAGCTCAAGATACCATTGTTGGTTTCTGACCGGCGTAAACACACACGTATAACGCAAGCGTACGTATCGTTCAAGTAGTATAAAAAGTATCGATCTCACGAGGACTTAAAACCTTATCTTATTAATTTTTATGAGGTTAACTGTTTACTGGTATCTAACGAATTGAATTGATTTGGTTGGAAAAAGGCGATGATTCTAAATTTAAAACAAGTAAATAAATTTTTGCTTAAGTGAAATGAAGAAAAATTCAATTTATAAAAAAAACTATCCAGGGTTGTGACTTATTTCAATATTATTTAAAGATGAAGTAGTTATCCTATAGTTGGGTAATATATCAATTTAATAACCTGGAACACTAAATTATGTAAAAGCCTCTTCCGATGGTCAATTACAAATACCTAGTATAATCCAATTGAATCATATGTCTATGTCAACCAAATTACCTAGATTCATTACGTTCAAGTTCCAATTATGGCTACCCCCGCCAACAGGTATATTCCTATCCTGTAAGGAAATCTATTAAAGGGTTATCTATCCTCAAGGAAGATCGTGGGCTATTGAATCTAAGGTCTTAAACTTAAAATCCCTATGTCTAGTTCATTTTAAGTTTACCTAATCAATTTAATTAATGGCCAGTTAATTAAAGAGCATTAAGATTAAGACTCAATAAATAAATCATTAAATTACCCAAACTATAATCTAACCCTTATAAACCAGTTAAATTGAAATTCATCACAACCCTAGATAACTAACTTAGCTACGACACATAATTAGGGCTAAAAACTTAAAAGACTTAAAAGAAAATTGCATAAAGTAAATGCGGTAAAATAACTGCTGAAAGTGAATTAAAATAAAATTGCTAAGGTAAAAGGAATTACTTCTACTATATACTAATTAGATTTCTCCCATAATATAATATAAGCTTTGCAAAACATTATCAACCAGCCATATAGGCGGAATTTTGATTTAATCAGTTTAAAAACAACTAGCCATAAAGGCGGAATCATTTTAATATAAACCAGCCATAAATGCGGAACCAAAATAACCAGCCATAAAGGCGGAACCAAAATAACCAGCCATAAAGGCGGAATATGAATTTTATTACCCACCGACCAATCTGGCGGTATCCTGATTAAGTCAATTTAAAACTTTGAATATATTATAATTATGGGAGAATAATCTAAGAAGTAATAGTAAAAGAATTACCTTTTACCTTAACAGAAGGAAGTTACCTCCTCATTATGAGTAGTAAAAACTGTAAAATAAAGAAAGTAAATTATTATTATTACAGAACTTAATTAAAAATTATAAAACTTTAATAAAAGAAACTTAGAGAGAGAAGAACTCCCTAACTACATCAAAGAAGTGGGAGGAAATGGTACAACAAAAACGGAAATCTCGAGCGCTATTTATAGGCGCGGATGGGGTCTGGGCGTCGCGACGCTGGTTCCGCGTCGCGACGCGCGCTACAGTGACACGTGTCACTTGCTGATTTGTCGGCTCAGATCTTATCCGATGACGTGGCATTGTTCATGACGTCATTGCTTACGTCACTCTGAGGTGCGACTGTCGGCAGCGTCAGATCGTGACACGTGGCAGCGGCGCATTTTAGCAAGTCCGTTGCGATGTCGACACATGTCAAGGCGCAAGATAGCATAGATGATGATTGTCGGCACCGTAGGATGATGACACGTGGCAGGCGCACGTTAGCAGATCGGCTGTGATGGTGACACGTGTCACGGCGCATTTTAGCAAAGTCAAACTTTTCTCAAATTCTGATTTGTGGACCCGGCGCATGATAGCAGATCCGGCGCATGCTGGGCGTCGCGGGGCGCAGTGATCCAGCGTCGCGACGGGAAAGAGACGAAAATATTCCTGTTGACGCATTTTTGTCCGATTTTGCCCCAAATTGCCTCCAGTGCTGTCCAAACTTTATTTATCTGCAAAGTAACAACAAAACACATCAAAACGTTCATAAATCTCGAGAAACAAAACAAAACATTAGGTTAAATGAGTGAGAAATAGTGAAATAAATACCACTCATCAGTTTCTAATTAGGTCCCAAGAATCATGAAATCAAGCACAAAAACGCATGAATACACAAAGGAGAATGACAGAAACATACTCACAATGAACGGATCTTGCGACGCGAAAAACACAACCCTTCAAGCTCCAAAAACGGTCACGGCAGTAGCTTCTCCTTGTTGTGGACTGCTCGGTTTTAGGCCCTTGTTGTTCCTCCAAGAATCGGCCATGGATGACTCCATGGAAGCTCCAAGCTTCAAGCTTCAAAAGATTATTCCAAGCTCAAGTGTTCACTGCCCTATCACATTTTTATAACTCAATGTGTGCTAGCACTTCTTCTTCTTCTCTTCTTCATTCGGTCAAACCAGAAAAGAAGAAAGAAAATGGCTCCAAGCCGTGAAGGAGAAGGAGGAAAAGAGAGAAAACGTAAAAGAGGAGAGAGAGTGGTAAAAAGAAAAAATGTAATAGGTTTTATATTTTCCAAAAATAATAAAACCATTTACCATTTTTCAATTTCCATCTACCAAAAGGTCAAAAGCAAAAGCTATCAATGCTTTTCAACTACCACATCAATATTCACATCAATCAATCAATCAAGTGACAAGTTGTCACATCACTCAAAGTGACTAATGATTTGACGCTTGATGTGACTAGCGATTTGACGCTCGATTTGACTTACGTGCCGCACTCGAATTCGAAATGCGAATGCGCTCGCAAATAATCCCGGGCTCGGGTTCGCTAATTCCAAATTAATGAATTTTCCTTCGCGACGCAATTAAACGATTACGCCTAGCGAAATCACTATTCATGTCGCTAACGAATTAATTCTAATTAATTCTTTCACCCGAATTAAAATCTAATTTTAATTCCGCGTCGAAATCCAATTTCGTATAATATATCAAATATTATTTTATCGATTAATTCCAAATTAATCGTTCTCTCTCTTTAATTAATATTTTATCCCAGATAAAATATCTCCGTAATTAATCCCAGATTAATTTTCTCTCTCTTCTAATTAATCCCAGATTAATAAAGTGCGAGTCATACATCATCGGTGAATCTTCGGGAAGCGACCCATGAGATCCCCGGATATGTTGGCAGTAAATTCGATCGTCGGACTATCCGAACACGTAAGTACCTCGTACTAAGTTTGTACCGATTTACAAGCTAAGGTTGGCTTCTAGCAAAGCGACATGCCTACCCAATTCTCCGGAAATATCCTTACAGGAATAAAGGATCTGTATCAAGCGTAGTATACCGTAGTATTGCGTATTCGATCCAGCATCGGACGATCACGTGCTAGGCCTGGGGCTGGAATTGTGTCTGCCCCGTACGAAGCACATATCGGATGTCTGGTAACTAGTCTCTATAATCGGATATACATGACATAGTCATAATATCCCGATAGCTCGAGCATTTAAGAGAACGAGTTACGTATCCTATGTGACCATCATCTCCATATGACTGGAGTGATACTTCCGCTTAATCTCACACACCCACACACTACGATTCTCAATATACCCTGCATTGGCGTACACAGAACCTGTTAAAGCCTTGGACGACCTCAACTAAAGTATATTGATTGTCGTAAATTAGCGGTGCAAGTCTCAGGTTAAGACCAAATACCCTACCCTGATTGCAGACTCCTATAGACACATAGTCATACTACCAATGGGATTCCGCGGGGGTCTATCCAGAGCGAAACTGTTTCCCGTACCATCGGTAAAACACAACCTCCTATTACACTTGCATGAGTATCTTATACCCAAATATATGAGAACTATGTCGTTGTGCCCTCACAAACGCGCACAAGTGTAATACTAGTCTTTTACGTATTTATCGATGTCCAATCTCGATAATACTCTGACTAGGGATATTTGATGATTTATCCTTCATGGACTGATACTGTCTCATATCATTATCCGTCCAGGAACAAATCATATGGACCTCTCATCATTTATACATCTAGGTGATCTAATCACAAATGATAGAGTGCAATCTCCTTTGTCACATAGTTAATTTGTACAACAACACCATGATCTGTACAAATAGTGATGCTATGGGTCATAATTGTCCAACAAATAAGGTTTCAGGACTCACTGAAATCAAATCAGGGCTAAAACAGCGAAAAAACGGATAAAAAGGTAAAACTGTCATTTCACGCGTCGCGACGCGCATGTTTCTGAGTCGCGACGCGACATAGTCACTGTTCTGCCGACAATTGTCATCATGACGTCATCATAATAATTCAGTCTGCCGACACCACACGTCATTACTTACGTCAACATGACATCAGCATCGCGACGCGTACAACCTCACGCGTCGCGACACCACTTATAATTCTGCCACAACCACATGTCATCATCTCGAGAAAGCTGCGTACACATGTTGAAGATCAACGGCGCATCGCGACGCGCAAGACTTCACACGTCGTGACGCGCATGACCAATTTGTCTATAAATTGAAGCCGAAATCAGAATGAAAATTCATACCTTCTTCTGGGATTTCCTTAAGAATACTAAGAATATTTTATCTTGTTTGTTTATTTACAGCTTTCTTGTATTTAATTTTTATTTTATGCAATAGTTCTTTTTTATTTTACTTTTCAGTATGAGGAGGTAACTCTCATCTGCTGGGGTGAAAGGTAAAGCTTTTGTTACTAATATTTAGATTAATCTCCCTTACTTATAATATATAAAATATTTTAAAACCTGACTTAATAGGATATCGCCTTTATGGTCGGTTGGACTTAATTAAATTGATTTTAACCTGACTAAATTGGATACCGCCTTTATGGTCGGTTGGAATTATTCTAAAATCTGACTTAATCAGGATACCGCCTATATGGTCGGTAATGTCATGCAAGTTTATATATTATAATAAGAGAGATATCTAAATTAGAAGTAATAAAAGTGGATCCTCTAACTCCAACATTTTCTTGACTGTTAATTTATCTTTTTAATTTCCAAGTTTACTCTATGTCATTTACATTATTTATGTCTTTAATATTCGTAGATATGTGTGGTAACTAAACCCCTTATCTAGGGTTGTGATGAATTCAAATATCACCGGTTTATAAGTGGTTATTTTGTATTTTGGGTAACATAAAATTTATTTATTGAGTCTTAAGCTTAATGCTTCTTGTTAACTGGCCATTAATAAAATTGATTTGGTAAACTTAAAATGAATTTGGAAAAGGGATTTTAGGTTTAGCCTTAGACTCAATAGCTCACGATCTCACCTTTGGGCAAGAGACTCTTAGGTAGATTTCCTTACAGAATAGGAATATACCTGTCGGGCGTGGGTAGCTATAATTGGAACTTAATCCTAATGAATTCAGATAACTTGGTTAACATATGAATAGTTAATTGGGTTACTTTGGGTGTTTGCATATGACCATCAGAATAGGCTTTTGCATATTTTCGTGTTCCAGGTTAATAAACCGATATATTGCACAAACATAAGATAGTCACTTCATCTTTAAAAGATATTGGAAGGCTTCACAACCCTAGATAGTTTCATAATATTGATTTTTCCTTTAATTTACTTTTGCACTGTTTTATTTACTTGTTTCAGATAAAAATTTCCATCCAATCAACAATCAATCTATTAGATACTTGTAAACATTTAACTTCACAAATTGATAGCCTAGGTATTAAGTCCTCGTGTGATCGATACATTTTATACTACTTGAGCGATACGTGCGTTTGCGTAACATGAGTGATTTCACTGATCACTCTCGATTCATTCGGCTGGTTCTGAGATACTTTTATCGAGTTTCGTTTCCGGCCGTCTTGTGTAACCACCAGACTCACTTCCATTGCTAAAGGTTTTTGAGTGCTCATCATATAAGTCTGATGCCAAAAGGAATGGTTTGCCTCTTTTTATGTCTGGTGAGACTTTATTTCCTTACATATCCGGCAGGGTATAACGACATGTTCGGTCGTATTTTTTTCCGGACATAGGCTTCTTCCCATTTCGTCATCGACGCCTAAATACAGAGAGAGAAAACCTTTGCCTGGCCATCCTTACCCAAAAATCATCTCCAGTAAATCTTTCAGTTACCATAGCTTTCCCTGGAGTTCTTGCTCCTGACTGTGCTGCTGATGACCAATATTTTCGCTTCTTTTCAACTCTAGACCGCGCCTCTGGTCGCCAGAAATCCTTCGGCTTCAAGTACGGGGATCCCATTCCCACTCTTCTATCTCTGGGGGACCATGCCTGCTCCTACGTTGACCCGGTAAACCTCTTCTCCCCCCTCTTTCATTCGTGTGTTTCTGAGTTTTAGATCTCAATTTATATCCGGTTGGATTTTATGTGAAGTTTGGCCCCAATTTATATATGTCCGGCCAGACTTACATTACATATCCGGTCGGCCATTATCATATATTTGAGCCTATATCCGGCCGGTATTTCTTGATATCCGGCCCTATAACTCATACATTTGGCCGGTTTCCCCCAATGTCCGGCCACACGGCCTGAATTGTTTCAAATATCTGGCCTTTTCACCATGTGTTGTAGCTTGTTCAATCTTCAGTAACATGCGAGAGATTCCCTGTTTCGCTCTCAAAATAGCTTTGCTAAGGAAAAAGAAAAAGAAAAATAGAAGAATTCTCAAAATGGTCTCACTTTAATCAAGAATCGTCCACCTATTAAGTATTAATAATAACAGTGGCTCGCTCTTGTTTAGAAACAATCGCCTTCTTCACACCAAAAATGATAAACATATTCTCTATTTTATCGAAAGTTTTCTATTATATCTTACTGTAGCTATAGTGAATCATTGTGGTTCACTGCAGCTACAGTGAGGGGGAGGGAAAATTTACGAAAAAACAGGGAGTATGTATATCATTACTCTCTTCACACAGGATACAGATTAGTTGTTTGAGATTTTAAAATTAAAATCCTAAATTAAAATAATTTTAATTTTTAAGTGTATAATATAATTTTATATTTTTGATTTTTATCTGTATGGACTACATTTTAAGAATTTATTTAGTGCCTCTAAAACTCAAAGTCACATAACATAAGTATAAGTGACGTAATACCATAAATTAATAAAGATTTGACATGTATTAATTATAACATCAATTTATTTAGTAATTTTTAAAAAATTTAATTCTTGTGATAAAATACTATATTACCCCTATACTTCTTGTTTATTCTTCCTTTAGTTTCAATATGTAAAATTTTACATGGTTTACCTTGACAAATATTCAATCCAATCCACAAGAGGCAATTAGATGTTACCACCGGTGGAGGCTCTCTTAAGCTAAAGGGTGACATGTTTCATGAGTATTTTGATAAAAAAAAATTTTGAACTTTTAAATAAAATATAATAATTTAAGTGAAAAAACTCTCATTTGGCTCAGGTGCACTTTTTAGCTTATAATTTAGTTCTCATAAATCTAAAATACAGATCTGCTCCTGGAAATTACTATTTAACTTGATTTTGATAAAAATTTTGAACTTTTAAATAAAATATAAAAATTTAAGTGAAAAAACTCTCATTTGGCTCATGTACACTTTTTAGCTTATAATTTAGTTCTCATAAATCTAAAATACAGATCTGCTCCTGGAAATTACTATTTAACTTGAGTGGATATAAGCTGCATAATAAGAAACAATTAGGTGGGGTATCGTTAGAGCGTAACGAGTGTTTCGGCGGTCCGCCGAACATAATTTAGGGGTGGGTAAAAAAACCGACCGAACCGAACCAAACCGCAAACCAAACCAAACCGAACCGAATTTACGGTTTTTTTTTTTCTAACGGTTCGGTTTGCGATTCGGATTGGCTCACCACAAACGGTTTACGGTTCGGTTCAGGAGTTAATCCGAACCGCACCTGTTAAACCGAACCGAACCGTTATAATTAAAAAATATATTATATTTTTATAAAAAAAAATTGTATTTTTCTTTTAATTTTATTCTATGTTTTCTTTTTATTAGTATGTTAATACTTTTATTCTTAATTTTTTTGTTAATATATTTATTTGTTAATACTTTTATTCTTCAATTTATTTGTTAATACTTTTATTCTTAAATTTTTTTGTTTTATGGTAGCATCATTATTCTTGAAACTAAGATGTTGGATTTGTCTCTTAATTAGAATGATTGTAACATCATTATTCGAGGTAATTTTAAAAAAATACAATAATTAATTGTGCCTCATTTTTCAATCCTTTATGGAATGCATGTGTTCCCTGAAGTCACAGCTTACACCCTAGCACTTCATATTATTTGTTTGATAGACTAGTTTTTTTTTTTTTTTTTTTGTCTTCACTTAAGTGGATGAAAATTTATTTTAAATATAATAATCCGTAAACCGAACAGAACCAATCCCTAAACCGTTGGTTTAAAAAATTTTCAATCCGAACCAATCCGTTATTTAATGGTTTGGTTTGAGAGGTAAAAAATCTGAACCGTAAAATATGGTTTGGTTCGGTTTTTAGTAAAAACCGAACCGCGCCCACCCTTAGAACATATACTTTAACGTTAAAGTTCACAAAATAATAATTTATTGTAAATAAGAATCATGCAATTTATAATTTGTTGTATTTTCTAATACCATGTAATTAATGTTAAAGGAGCAGATTTTAGGTGGTATGATAAGCATTCATCAATATGTAGTTCTAGAAACACAGAAATTTAGAATTGAAATGAATAACGAAACAATTTTTAAGAAGTATCTCAACATATTCATCTTTAGAACTGATTGGCATTCATTTATTAAATACTCTGTTTCGTAAATTTTAAAATTATTTTATGCGTCATGAATAGTACCTCACATAGGCAAAATACTACATTTAGAATTTTAAAATAAGACTGTTATATATATTGTGTTTATTGAGAATATTTAAACTTAATAAAAATGCCAAAAATAATCAAGTCGACTCGTTTATTTTTATATTGAATGACGTGAAACGGTAGAGATGGTTATATTTCTGAGACAAACTCCATACTTCTATTAGTTCGGTTCAGATAAAAGATTGGTCATGAGATTGATGAGAAAATCCACAATACAACGGAGGTATCATGTCATCCGTGTAACAATCCAATAATCTATTGTAACGTGTGCGAAAATATTAAAAAACAACTAAAAAGATTGATATTAAATCATACATGTCATTTACTAATTTATTGATAATACCACATCACCCGTGCCTACATTGCACCAAAGAATTACTCGAGATTGAGACCTAATTTTTATAATAAACAAAGATACATTCTCTTCCTGAAAAATAGGATGAATAGTTAGTAAATAGAGATTGAAATCTAACATAAAGATCTTATTGATAAATGCAATGAATAGTTTTTGGCACCTTTACTTGTATTGAAAGATTTATTACCGTTCACCTAGCATAAAATAGAAAGCCATTGTCACCTTTTTTTAATGCAATGCAAAAGTTATAAAGCAAAGATACTTCAGAGATTAAGGTCAGCATTCGATTAATAATTTTTCCTCTTATGAAACAAAAGCAAGATGTGACGCTCCACCTGAGTGTAAAGCATGTAATAACATGTATAATCTTGTGGCTTTCACTACTCACACAGTATGTAGGAAGTAGGACAATCATGTACGGGTGATAAAATAAATTAACGAAATTGAATTTATATCGAATCCTAAACGAATCGAATCAAAATGTGATGGATTCATATTTGATTCGTTTATTAAACGAATAGAATACCGAATCGAATACGAATATTTGTTTAGTCATGATTTTATTCAATAATATAATTTACTATATTTTATTTACATTAATTCTTCATAAATATATACAAATAAAATATGTAATTAATAAATTTACTAAAAATAGCTCATCAAATATCGACAATATTATTTTTCTATGGTAACCCATAATTTCTCGAATCTTAATTGAATAATAACAATAACTAGTAAAAGAAAATAATAAAACGAGTCTTAAGCAAATAAATGAATTAATGACTTTAAATTCGTATTCGATTCGTTTAATAAACGAATTGAATCGAATTGACCTATTTATTAAACGAATTCATTTTTTCAAACTCGTATTCGCTTTAAAGTGAATCTAATCGAACGAATAAATGAACCCTAACCGAAATTGCCACCCCTACAACCATATTGCCGTGTTGACGGATAAAAGTGACACCGAAACTAATCACTATTCTATAAAATTTAAAATATATAATTACATACTAAATAACTACAAGTTATAAAACCAATTTTAGAAAATGTTTATAATTTCGATAATAAGAAGTAAAAAAATAATGTAATGAGGGATCCTTTAATTTACTAAATTGATGATAAAATTAATGATATATATGTTTACATATTCATAATTGGATTGAGATAGAATCAGAATCGGTTGAAATGAGAATGATGAATCGGAATAAGAATAATTTATTCATTAAGCTATAGGAACTGTAATCGAAATCAATTAATATTTTCATTAATGTGTATACTTTGTCTAGTAATCGAATTGTTAACAAATTACTAAAAATAGCCATAGTTAAACTTATATATATTTATTAATTTATTATAAATTATAAAATATTAAATATTAAATATTAAATAAGTTATTATATTTTTTTAATTATTGATTAATTATTAATTATAAATTTATTACTTAGTAATTTACCGCACACTATTAATTATGAGAATCTCATCATATTCAGGTGGTGAGAATGAGAATTTCAATCTCCAATTCTCAAAATGATGGGGCCATTCCCACTCTCATAGTCTCATTCTTATTCGCAAACCATTTTTAAGAAGTGAACACTCTAATGGCAATCATTCTAATTCCCGCATTCTTATTTCCTAATTTTAGTCATGTACTATTGAACACATGTCGCCACACAGATGAATCTCCCTCGACACGCTTTTTTAGTGAAACTACTATAGACATGCAAAGGTCCAATAAAATAATGACAAATGTCATACCACTGTTAAACGTACAATCCTAATAGACGAGAAAGGTAAGGATGACCTCCAAAATCCGAGGACTTCCGGTGAGACTAGAACATGACCTTGGAGTGACGTCACTCCGAGGCTAACTCACTCCGAAGTCAAGGCACTTTGAGATCAGTACAATTCGATATTGACCTATTCCAAAGATAATTAAACCTGAAATCTATCTGAGAAATATGTTGGAAGAACTCCGATTCCAACATCAACATTCCAAAATACATGAGGTCACATATCGCAATCCAAGATTAGTAGACTTTAATGGCAATCCACATAATTTAGCATGCAAGCTTAGTTTTGCATGCATAATAATAACAAGTGTAATCACAACTAACATTATATTTCAACATATCTTATGACAAGTGTACCCCATGCAATCAAGAATGGTTCAGGATGGACTAGTGTCAACCGAAGATTGAAATATCCACATACACAATGCTATATAAACCAATGAGACATCAAAGAAAAACGGTTATGAGAAAGAAAAATATTCTGAACTTAAATAAACATTGGGCAATTAATTACAATCATAATGAAATAGAAGGAAGATCCTAATCTAGGTGGTGCATTCACGCAAGAAGTCATCACTGAGCTAAAGGCTAAACAAAGTGAGGACCATCAAAAGTCAAATTTCAATTGGACTCTGAACTGTCAAACCCAAAACTTTGAAGATATGGATTATCTTCACTTTTTTCTGACCTCAAGCCCAATTTCACGCAAGAAGTCATCATGTTCTTTCCCAGTGAAAATTACATGGAAACTTACTACATTATGACATATATGCATCATGCACCATTGAAAATGAATGTTGAGTATGAAATGCTCGTATCAAAATTAGAATTCATTTTATTCTTGTATGAAATACTTATATGAACAAACCCTAATATGCTCAACAAGTTTACGTAATGAAGGGATGTAAGTATGAATGGTATAAAACTGAAAACACATGTGAATCATTGCACCTGAGTTCCACCTCGTACGCCAGTAACATAAGTATCATTGGCTACCCTGTGTGGGAAACATATGGGGTGAGGTCACAATGGCATAAGATTGAAAACCTAGTAGGCAACCTAAACTTGTGGCACAAATTTATTTCACAAAATAATAAGATGGCATGTTAGAATAACAATCCACACAATGAAAATTGGAAAATTTTTAACTTACATGATTGGTTATCACGAGAAATATACATCATGCATTATTCTTTGTAAATTTTTGGAATTACAATGATAAATTTCTATCTTGGATCTGGGAAGATAAGGTCAGCTTTATAAGTAACTTTATCTTTGAAAAAATTACTTGGAAATAAAACAGTTAAAAGAAATAACTTCCCAGATTTTTACATGATAACAACATGTGAGTGATGATGAGTTTACTCATCAACACCACGAAACTTTTGAAAAACTGAACTTTTAAGAACTTTGAAGCTAAAAAAGTGAGAATACTTGTAACCAATAAAAAATGGCGCAAAAAAGACAAAGCTTAGGTGCGGTGATCATTCAGTATTAAGATAGACTTCGAAATGGTCCCAATGTCATAAGCACAGAAAACCCTGGAGTAGAAGCTACAAAGGGCGGTCTTAGCCCTTGAGCAGGCAACTATTGAGAACATGAGGTTGGCCGATAGGGTTAGGATTTTGGAGGGGAAGCAACCAAAATCACCAATTGATGTGGGGTACAAGTTAAAACAACAACCCGAATCACGGTCACGGGAGTGCCATAGATTAAATCAGCATTACAACAGCCTACTATGGCTATTCCGATCTCATCACATCCCGAAGTTGAAGCAGCTCTTCAAAACATAGTAAGGCAAGAAGTGAGGAATGTGGTGGGAACATCCTCTCAAGCACTGCTATCAAGAGCGTCCCTATATATTATCGCAGAAGCAGCTCGGAGAATCAAAACTTCTCAACTCACTTAGTCGATCTTGAATGTGGAGAAACCTAAGAATGTATAGAATCAACTGTAACCAAACCATGGTCGGGTCTACTCTAAACACAAACCCTGCTATGATCTAGGTAGATAATGAAAATTTCAGTATATTTCTTTTGCTAAATCCAATTAAAACTCCTAAAAAAGCCCGAGATTCGAACCTCTATGGTGACTTTCATAAGGACATAACGCACAAGACTAATAATTGCTTCACCTTGAAGAATTAGATCCAATTGCTTCTTTGGAATGGGCAACTACAATAATACAGATAAGTCGTTGCACCATTCAGGAGCAAAGAGAAGATTTCAGAGGCATGGTTGAGCAGAAGAGAGGATGATCAGCCCATTGTGGAAATTTCTATGGAGATCCATCAAGGCAAGTTGGATATAAATGAAGTGGTTATCAAGCTCCTCAAAATGAGGATTGTTCGGGGCATGCTTGTACGATTCATGAGAGGCTAACAGAGAACACATCCCGAGAGTCATGGAGGGCTCGGTATAAAGAAACTTCTCATGTGAAGAGGTTCGGGGTAGAAGAAGCCACATATGTAATGATAATGGTCGTGGGTGAAGACGAGACCCCGATCAAATTTATACGGATGGATTTGGCCAATGTAGATTTCTCTCTTATAGATACACTGGTCATTTCACTCGTAATAGGTAGTATCTAGGTATACCAGGTCCTTGTAGATGGGGGAAGTACTGCCGAAATCTTGTTTGAAGATACGTTCAAGAAGATGAAATTGAAACAACATGATTTGCGCCCCTGTAACGCACCTTTCACTGCTTTTGAAAGAAGAAGGCTGAATGCAATCGACATAATTTCCATGCCAGTGATAGTGGGTGAGAGGATCGTGTATTTAGACTTATTGGTTGTGAACGTACCTTTAGTGTACAACACAATCATAAGTAGGTGATGAATTCACATTATAGAAGTTGTACCATGCATACTTTATCAAGTAATTGGGTGTTTCAACCCATCCAAAGTTGGGACGTTTGATATTGAAAGGGAACAACAGACGGTCCGAAATTGCTCTTACAGACCGCCTTATAAAGAGTTAAGAGGAGGAAAAATGAAAGAACATTACACATGAAGAGGGGCCCCAAAAGAGGGTCAAATATAAATTACAGAACCCCATTCCAAAATGGTTAACATATAATAGTAATTATCACACTCCAACTATTGAAACACTCGAGTCTCGACCTTTAGATCTGGTATACCTAGACCGAAATGCAAAGGTTGGGTCACAATTGGCAAAATGGGAGAATGAGCAATTGATAGAATTTCTACTGAATAATGTATATATTTTTGCATGGACACTTGAAGATAATTTTAGAATAGACCCAAATTTAGCTTGCCACAGATTAGTAGTTAACAGGGATGTAAAACATGTTCAGCAAAAACAAATGAGGTTTGCTTTAGAGAGAAATAAAATAATTACCGATGAAATCATTATATTATTGAAGGTTAGCTTTATATGGGAAGTGAGATACCCACAATTGGTATCTAATGTAGTGCTTGTGTAGAATGAAACTTGAGGGTCTAAGTTGACTACACATATTTGAATAATGTTAGAAATGATGGTCGAGCGCCATTCACTTTTTGTGTGAATATTTTATTATTTATGTAATGCAATATTTCTTTATCATAATTACTTATTTTTATTCTTGTATTGTAGATCTAAGAGTTAGATCATCCTAACAATTAGGAATTTCGAGTTTGACTATGAACCTTTTATGAAATTAGTAAAGGCTTGAAAGTAGTTATATATTGTGATATAGTTGCAAGAGTTACAAATGGTGTTGAGAAATATCACATGTACTTTTAAATATAAATTGTTCATAGTCTTGATCTATTGCATAAGTCTGTCACCAAATTGATAAGACTAATGTATTGTCTATTTATGTAACGCCATATGGTTTGTCTCAATGAACCAAGAGTTTAGCGAAGCTCTTATAGAGATGCATATATTCATTAGTTTTATAAATATTGAATAGAATCACTGAATATGACTAATAGATATTCCATGGAATTGTTAATAGTTGTCTTCTAGAGTTGAGAAGTTAATATGGTCCTTAAACGTGAGACACTGCGGTGGTATTATGAGTGAATCTCCATAGTTGATAACATTCATGTCAGAGACCTTTCAAGTATGACAAGTGGATGACTGTTAGCTATTGACTGATGCTTATAGAGATTGGTCTGTGTCAATATTGGGATCCGTCAGTCCATTTGGTTGGATTGTCTTCTGATGATTCAAATTACATTTCAGAAATTTTTTGGATAAAAGTATGCTTCCAAAAGTGTTTTCGAAATATTATAAATAATATTGAGGAAAAATGTAACATCTCACATGAGGTAGGACATTACCAGCAGGAGACATAACCTGTCTCATTGAGCCTCAAAAGTAACAAAAAATCGACATGATGCACCCTAAAATTAGACAACTTGGATGTAGTCCAATACCAAAATAACCTGTCATAAACATCAGATATGAAAAGGGACCTCTAGTCCAAACTCAAAACAAATCAAATCACATCATCAATACTTAAGGCTCCGTGCCCAAATCAATGCATACAGACCAATACGCTTAATTACATACATAAAATTACATGCATTGCACAATAGAAAACATAAACAAAAGCAAATTGATTTCTAAACTATATGACTCTTCCCAGTACTCTAGAGTGGGTGACTGCAACTTGGATGATCCTTTGTCTCGTTCATAACTATCCAAAGCTTGATGGCTGACCGTTCTAGTTGCCAACCTGTAAAAATAACAAACTGTTGTGGTCCACGCACTATAAAAGTAGGAATAATTTGAAAATAATACATATATATTACATTTTTGCGTATATGGTCATCTATCAGAAAACCTTTAAACTTCATTATATTCCTTACACTTTCAAAATACACAGTTTTCCAGAAATACTTACATAAACCAATCCATACATTCAAATTACACATACATATTCAAAAATGAACCTTGCGCAAGTCTCCTTATTTTCTTTATACAATCGTACCATAATCGATAAAAACAAACTAAATAAAAATATACCAATATATATGTACACACACATATGTCAAAGACGAATGAGAGAACAACACAAGCATACTTTCACAAACTGTACACCAACACGATCAAACGAAGCTCGTACGAGACTCATTACTTATTTTAGAATAGGCATGAGATGAATTTCGTCTGAACGAATATCCTAACCAAAGCTACTAGGACACGAGTGAAATCGCCAACCAAACTAACTATACACACATAACTAATACTAATGTCACAGGGTCAATCTCATTTGTCAACAGAAATAGAAAAACTATTGCGGATTCTACAGTCAATCACATTCATCATCATAAACAGAAAAATAATACAGATTATTTATTGTCAGTCACATTCATTATCATATATGAAAACATAATGCAGATTCTTTACAGACAGTTAAATTGATTATCAGATATAGAACATATTACAGATTCTACACACTCAATCTCATTCATTATCAGATTCAGAAATCATGGTACAAATTCCATACAACCGATCTCAATAAAAATCAGAAACAGAAATCACAATACAAATTTCTTATAGTCAATCTCATATATCATAAAAAATGGAACTCATAATACAAACTCCATAAAGTCAATCTTATCCACCATTAGAAACGAAAATTATAATACAAATTTTATACAGTTAATCTTATCCATAATCAGAAATGGAAAACAAAAAAGAAACCATTTTAATCTCATTTTTTATGAAAATATATTATAAAACCAGTATCTTGAAAATACTTTAGAAAACTAACCAATCGTCCAATGTCTAAGTCACGCTCTTAGATCGTACATTGTCCGAAATATTATCATGTCGACATAGGGTAACAGGTCATGCCATTTCAGATGAATGGACCCTATGCAGGCCAGTAAAATAAATAAAATGTAGTACAAGTATGGTGAAGGAAACATATCATATTGTGTCATAAATGAAATCAAATATATCTAAATCATAAAGAATTTTTACTAAAAAAACTTTTTCAATTTTTTTTCTTTTTCAGAAATCTATAAAACAAGGTTATTCAAAAGATGACATAAAGATATTTTGCTGAAAACGAAATCAAATCTCAAACCAAAGACATTATAAATTTGTATCAGATATCCAATGACCAACTAGACGAATATACTAAGCGCCCAATAACGATTCAGTTGGACGAAAATATCAGACGTCCAATGCTTACATCAAGCGCGCAGACCAAACATTGTCTGAAATAGAATCATGGCGACAGAGGGCAGCGGGTCGGTCTACTACAACTGTACAAGACCTTATACAGGTTGTAGGAGCAAAACGGAGTTTACAGCTATGCCTATGATTTCGGGGACCACGTCACTGTTGAGTTCTTAGCCAGTAGAGAGTATAGATATCCCACGGGGGACTATTCGGAGAATAAATGAGTCACCACTCAGGATATGACAATAGAAATGATTTAACGCCGCACTACACCCCTCATAAGGTGTGATCTTAAACCATTTTGGGTTCAGAATAGTCTCTCATTGATGCCAGTATAATATCCAGATTTAAAAAAGTATCATCATATCTTATAATGTATTAACATGTAACAATAATTTATATAATATGTAACAGTACATTCATTAAATAATAAAGGCATAAAAGCAAAACGAATTCATGTATAAGCTCATGAATCATTAAAGTAGTAGTAAAGTAAACAGATCAGAGCTTATATCTCGCTAGTCTGGCTTTGTAAAAGCCTGGCCAGACATAGTATAGTCAGCCAAATATTCATGTGATTAAAATGTCTGGCCGAACTTACATGAAGTCTAACCGGATATGTTACAGAAACCAGAAATGCTGGAAACATAGAGTTGTACACATGATACTAATAATGGATAGATCAATGTTTTAGTAGTGGTGAAGCAATTAAAAATTGAACAATGCTACCCTATGCAAACAACAAATAAGAAATATAACAGTTACAGTCATGACAACTGTAGACACTGCATCTTTGCATGAAGCCCAATGATGAGCCTCGTATGGAGGCACTACCTGAAAGGTTACGGAAATCGCAGAAAATGAATGTCGGAAGGAAAAACTCCAAAATTAGCACCTCATTAGATTCGGACTCACTAACCCGCCGTGGATTTGCTCAGCCGCTGTTTTAAACCTTAGCCTCGACCCAAAACCCCTACAATCCATGCCATACATGCCCACACCACACAAAGCCCACGCCAACACTATAAAGAATAGGATTCGAGAAAGATTTTCATCTCGAAGTTATCCATAATCAAATGGCAAAACGAAGATTACTAATCAAACTATATTCAACAACTTGAATAAGAAACTTGAAGATCGAAAAGGAAGATGGCTCGAAGAGCTGTCTAACGTGTTATGGGCATATCATACTAATAAGCCGAGACCAACATGTAATTCTCTGTATTCACTTGTATATGAAATGGATGCAATTTTACCCACAGACACCATTGTGCCGACATTGAGAAGTAAGATGCCTCAGATCCCCGAAAAATCAAATAATTCAGAAGGCAGATCTTGAGTTGTTGGATGAAATTATGGATGTGGTAGCCATTCATTTGGAGACATACCAGAGGTGCTTAGAAAAGCAATACAATAAGAAAGTCTAGTATAGAATGTTCTCCCTAGGAGATTTGGTGATCCGAGAAGCTCTAGATATTCAAAGAGAACTAAACGCTGGGAAACTTGCTGAAACGTGGGAAGGCCCTTATAAGATCTCAAAAGTCATAGGAAAATAAGCCTATGTACTTGAAACACAAGAGACACAACCCATTTTATCCACATGGGATGTGTCCAAGCTTAAGAAATTTTATTATTTAAATTGTAAATGTTGAAGTCCTACTTGAATATGCATAAATGCATTTCAGAAGCAAGAACAATGTACAAATGTAAAAAAAACTTATGTGAGATATGTAATGAAATGGAGAGGGGATAATTATCGAATTTATTCATGTACCATTCACCAAATGAAGGACAAAAAGATCCAAAAAAATTACTATACGAAGAGCTAAATGAAACAAATTAGGAAAAATCCAACTTGCCTATTCCCATGAAAAAATTATTGGATGCTTAAACTTCAAAATGAGCATCTTCTCATGGGCCTAAACCTACTATAAATAAAGTCTCTGAGCATCGGTTGAATTTTATGTTTGGCGATGAGTTTTTGTTTTGGAGCTTCAGAATGAGGATTTGAAAGAACCATCCGGTGAGCTTCCAAAATTCTCTAAACCTCAGATAAAGTATGTAGACATTATAGTTTTAAACATAGACCGATGATAAGTCTCTTATGGGGGCACCTGCTGAAAGTTTTGGAAAGTTGCAAGGATGAATGCTGGAGAGGAAAGGAACTCCAGGGAATTCAAGAAACGCATCCAAACACCGGCCCATTATCACCTATATGCGGCCTATCTTGTCTCATACCAGAATATCTGATCGGATACACCTTAAAAACCCTAAATCCAACTGGATGTGAGCCAATTATCAGTAGTGTGCTGATTGTCAATCCATGCAATCGTAGGATCTGATTGATGTAGTCGGACATGTAATTCAAAAAACATGTCCAGCCGGATATGTATCAAGTTGTCAGTGAGTGTACAGATCTTCAATTATTGGAATCACGAGCATGATTATGTCTGGCCAGACATATATCCCAAGATATACATTTGATCGAATATGAATCAAGTTATAATTGACGCTGAAAATTGGCAATCACTGGAGAAGATGAAGTGATTTCGTCTCCCCTTCCTAATCTGGGAACCCCTCTTATAACTATAAAAATAGGGCTTCTCCTCCTCACAAAAAAGGTGAGAAATAATTCGTCACCCTATACATTGAAATTTCAGAACGTACAATCAGAGAGAGAGAGAAACAGTACAAATATTTGGAGTTTTCCCTTTCCAGCAAACAACTAAGCAACCATCCAGGATTCGTAAGTGTTTTCGAGCCAAACTATACTTCAAGGTAAGACCTGATGGCACCATTTTACTTTATTCTCGTATTTTAAGATCTTTTTTGACACAATATATCCGACCATATGTGATATACGTCCATCTGGATAAACAAAGACATCCGACTATATAAGGTTTTTCCTTTTGGTATATAAGATGGAAACCCGGACGTAAATTCCATATCCAATTCTAAATGGACGGTTATATGGTCTGCACTCAAGATACAATGCCACGTACCATTAAGGAATGATCATATACAAGGCCAAATTAGCTTTTATCATTTTTACCATATCCTGTTTGTTTATTGTTAATTATGCATGTTATCATTCTATGTATGTCTATGTTCTTTTTATGTAGCCATTTATTTATCGCCTCGTTATCACTGGGGCTATGCATGATTCTATGTTTTCTTATCGTTTTAATTTACAATGGTTTAATTATTACTGTATTACTGGCGTGTATTTGATTCATGTATTTCTGACTTATGCGGCACCTCTGCCCAGACTTCATGTAAGTCCGGCCAGACTTTAGTAATGAATATCCAGTTGATTATTGTTATGTCTAGTCTAGCCTTAGATGTTCCCTTCTCTGCTCATATATGATTTTACTACTATTGTTTTGCCTTATGGGTATTAGTTTGTTATTATATCAATTTTATTGTTACTGTTTGATGCATGCTTTTGGAATTTTCAATTTCTATGCTATTATTGTATTATTTTCTGTATCATTTTGAATCACCAAATATGTCTAATTACTATTTATTGTTTTGCTGATTTACTTTTCTTGTTTAGTTATCAAAGTCCAGCTTTTATTATTTTACTATTTATTATTGCATATGTTATTGCTGAAATTTATTTCTATGATTCTGATTCAAGTAGTATATCTGTCGAAACTTCACACAAGTTTGGTTGAATGTCACTATCATGATTAATATCCGGCCTGCAATGAAAATTGTCTGGTTAGGCCTCCCCGAGGTCAGGCCTATGAAATACATGCTCTGGTTTGTTTTATTTTCTAAACGTTCCATTTAACTGCTTTTATTCATTGTCTTTACTATTTATATTTGTGCCATGTATGCTCAATAAATGGTATTACATGTTGCTGCATTTTAAAAAATATGGCAATCCCACATTTGAAGCTAAATATTATACTGGCATCAGTAAGGGACCATTCTGAAGCCAAACGGGTTTAAGTTCTGACCTTGCGAGTAGAATAGTGTGGCCTTAAATCAGTTTCAGTGTTTCATATTGGGTGGAGACTTCTTTATTCTTCGTAATGGACGCATTTTTTTATACTTCGAGGGTACATACCAATGAGTGACAGGTATCATCACATTGCGATTCACCACCTTGAGTGAAAGAGATTTCACGATATGCAACAGCATCGGGTTTGAAGGGTATGCAAAAAGAATGATGACATAATTCACCCAATCTTGCCATGGATAATACAAGGCATTTTTTGGAGCCGATTTTCTATCCCTAGTGGGGTCTCCATATGTAGGAACAAAACATGATTTACCGTTATGCCTATGACATCGTTGGCCACAACACTATTGGGCTCGTAGCCCGTAGAGAGTACAAATAGCCTATGAGGGACTAACCAAATAGTAAAAGAGTTGCCACCTAGTATAAGACACTGTGAATGATTTAAGGTCACATTATATCCATCACAAGGTCCGACCTTAAATCTATTTGGGTTCGAAATGGTCCCTTACTTATGCCAGTATAATAACTAGAATCAAGGGATGGTCCACATCTCTTATAATGCAAGAATCACACAAAATATATTATATTGCACATGACAGACATGCATCCATAAAAATAACAAGAAGAACATTAATAATAACTTATAAAATAAACTCAGCCAGACATGTATTGGATATGGCCAGATATAAATCATCGGCACACCAGTCCGAATCTCAAAGCAAGCGAGCGTAACCACCACCTTGGAGATCCACTTCGATCCTCTCTTCCTTCTCTTTCATCTCCTGCCAGACTGCTTCTTCAACCTCTCCGCTATTCGATTCGGGCGGGCGCCTATTGTAGAATCGTCGATCTTTGCTCGTTCTGGCATGATGAGGGGTGATCGCACTATCCTGTATTATCTTATTTTAGTGCTATTAGCCAGCGTCCCTGCTTGAAACCAGAGATCCTTGCTAACAAGCAGTGCCAGGATGACTGCTTTGAAATCCAAGAGACTGATGACTGAGATCCAAGCTCGTATGGACAAGTGGAAGAAAAAGTAAGATCAAACTCAATCCCAAGAGGAGCATGCACCCAGCAGGACCACAAAAAACAATGCGACGCATTTTTGAGACATAGTGATCCATACTCTCTGTCGGGGGGCTTGGGCTTGGCGACCCAGGCTCTGTCCACCAAACCAATATCAAATATCTCTGTTGGGGCCCTAGGCTTGTGGCACCCCCTATCTCTTAAAGCTTTTATTCCCAAGCTTTTCTACCTTGCGAGAAAGAAAGGAGGTGCAGGCACGAGAGCATGATACAATGAAACTTGAAAGCGGGAACCGTCGGTTACCTTTTGAATCAAAGTAGCGACGAGCCGAGCTTCGCTTCCTCGTCGCTTCTTTCTGGGTTGTAGGGCGCAAGGGGATCTTGGAATTGTCCGGCCAGACCTGTATGAAAGATGGCCGGACTTACTATGTAAGCCATCAGGATCACGGCCTCAGAATTTTGTCCAGATAACAGTAATAACAACACCATGGATTGGTTAGATCAAGAATAAACAGTAACTAAATAAATAAATAGTTAACTATAAAAAAATGGCAGAAACAATATGATAATAATAAGAAATAAAAATAAAACTGTGTAGTAGAATTGTATCCCGAGTGCAAGCCATACTATTGTTCATTTGGATCTGGCTATGGAATCTACGTCAGGGTTTCCATCATTTATACCACGGAAAATAGGCGGCCAAATGTTGTGAGTTGTATGGCTAGACTTTATGTATGAAAAGTGCATGTCCGGCCCGACATACAAGATGTTCGACCAGATTTACGATATCAATAAACTAGAAAAATATGTAGAATTTAAGGTTTAAGGGCCCTCTGGTCACACCTCAAGCGTTACTTGGCTCTGAAAACACTACTGAAGATCAGGTCTGTTGTTTTGGTCTCTTGCTGGAGAGAATTATAGAGTTACTGTGCATTTAAGAGTTTGGTATGGTGTTGCTTGTTTTTTTTAATGAATGTTGTTTAATCATTCTTTATTGTGGGTCTTTGCTTTT
This sequence comes from Zanthoxylum bungeanum, assembly GCA_019454045.1. Classification (NCBI taxonomy): domain Eukaryota; kingdom Viridiplantae; phylum Streptophyta; class Magnoliopsida; order Sapindales; family Rutaceae; genus Zanthoxylum; species Zanthoxylum bungeanum. The sequence continues at coordinate 240,239 of SKCR01040857.1, read as the reverse complement.
TGTTTTTCTTTCTCTGTCACTGATGGTATGTTTTTCTCTCATTCTTTATGAGAGCTATAGTTTTTTTATAATGGCAAAGTTGTAGTTATTAAGGAAAATATCTCATTTAATAAGAAAAATGATAGTTAAGGAAAAAGCATATTTGGAAAAGTGAGTAAGAAGGAAAGCTATGTGTTATGGAAAACTGTTAAGAAAGAAAGAGATTAAGAAGATCGTATCCTTCTGCTAATCTGGAAATCCGATACATGTTCGGCCAGATTTAGACATATCCGGCCGAACATGATGGTTTTATGTCCGGCCAGATATAGATGATGTCTAGCCAGAATTCTTGGTATTTTTTTGGATATTCTGGGGTTCATTCCCTTTCCAGCATTAAACTTGACAACTTTCTCAAACCTTTCAGGTGTGTTCCCATAAGATACTCATCAACGAGCTATTTGTAAAAATACAGTGTCTACACTAAGCCTAAACCCTAGATAAGCCCACATATGAGCCCATAGACGTTGTCCTTAGGAAAAGCCTCCTTAATGCTTGTGATTGGGCCGTAACCATTTGAAGTCATTTGCTCTTTTTACCATGGGATGTAAACTCGTTGGGGCTTTTTAACTGTGACAAGTTTGCATTCCATGATAATTGGGTCAAGGACTTTGAAATGTCAATAGGCCACCATGTATGAAACCTTGTTGGGCCTAAATATTTAGTTATAATCCAAATATGCCAAAACACGTGTCTGATACCCATACTGGCTTTTATCCAGAAAGGTACGCCTTGTTTTGGCCAATTTAGATATTCTTGAACATTACTTGTTTTTTCTTTTAATGATGGAACAGAACTAAAAGAGCCAAGGTTTACCCTGTATCATAAGACGGGATGAGACTGTGCACCCCCAGTTGGTACATAAGTTAAGCCAAACCTAGGACACATATGAGACTGACCACGTGTGTAAGAGAGATAAGGTTGGAAGGATGTATGTTGATGTGTGAAAGAAAATATGCATTTCATGCATCTCATGCATTGCATGCATACATGCATCATAGTAACACCTTTGACAAAAGCCATCATAACAGTGCATTGGGTTAGGGAATAAGGCAGACTAGTCAAGAAACAGTTAGTAAGCTCAAAAATAGTCAACAGTGAGAGTTCCTATATAGATAGGTTTGAAATGACCGTGAACAAAATGGCAGAATAGTTACAGAACTTGAAAAATGCCATTTCCAACCAGACAGCGCCTTGAGCGGTGGGGAATGAAACTAGTGAAAGGAGACGTGAGGAGCCTAAGAATATAACAGCTGAAGAAATCATTGTCCTAGATAATGATGAAGACTTGGCAGAATATGTTGCGGGCAAGATGGCTGACTCCCAAGCTAAGGTCAAACTCCAAAAATTGAAAGAACAAGTGGAATCAGACACACGGAAAATGAAAAACAAGCATGAAGATTTGCTTGATTATGATGCTATGTTCTTTGAAGAACAACTACCTTTCGAGTTCAAGATGCATGATATGGTAAGTTTAATAGAATGGAGACCTAAAGTACACCTTCGTTAGTACGTGTCTATGATGAATGTTATTGGCATGTCCAAGTGTCTGGTCTTGAAGATGTTTGGCATGTCGCTAGAAGGAGTTCCAGTGGTATTATACCATAACTTAGAGAATAAGGTGAAGGATGATTGGAGAGGGCTAACATGAGCATTCTTAAACTAATATGTCATGGATATGGAGATTGATTTGTAACTTCGTGACTTAGAAAACACAAAACGAAACAAGAGGAAAGTTTAAAAGAGTATGTCGACCGTTGGAGAAGCTAACTTCTAAAAATACAGACATAACCCTCGGAGAAAGACCAAATAAAAATGAACATCAAGAGCACCAAGCCTTCCAACTATAATAAAGTGAGGAGGATGACTTCCATGATCATCAATTTTTGACAGTTGAGAGAGACAGTGATAGACATCGAGAAGGATTAGGCTGAGAACCAGAAGTTCTACAGCCAGAACAAGAAAACTGCAGAAGAGCCTTTTCGAACAAAGGTTGATCCCCCTGAAATAACTGCCATCAGAAACAAAAGATTTTCAAACAGTGGCGACCTCAGTCAAAGGTGTTCGAGAAGTTGGAAAGACAAGGTCTATTGAAATCCTTAGTACCCAAACCGTTGCCAAACCCAATAGCCCACTACCTCAACCTCAACCTCAACCAATACTGCTTCTTCCACCAGCAAAAGAGACATGACATTGATAACTGCCCCCGCCTCAAACATGAGATTCAAGACTTGATCGACATAGGCAAGATACTTGATCCTAAGGGTACCACCCCTAAACATGATTGTTGCATTATATCTTCATTTTTTTGTTATGAATTTTTCAAAACATTCAATGATAATAAAATTCAATCTTTCTCAAGAATATTCCATCTCTTGATAAAAAATGAGAATGTCTAAATCCTTAAGGAAATTCTTTAACTTCGGAATCACCGGCAGAATACCATCCAAAACATTGCGAACTAAAACTTGCACTTAGAACTGTGTTGCCAACTTTGAAAAAATTTATGCTGCCACGACTTGTTGAGATAGTCAAAACGGTCGACATCCAAAACTTAACTTAATGTCGTATTATCCTTACAAAGTTAAGGCTAATACAAAACTAAGTTAAGGAGATGCCACAAACAAAAAATGAAGAGAAAAATAAAAAAAAAAAACAAACAAAAAAACTACATAGGCAAGATATCTGATCCTGAGGGATACCACCACTAGACATGATTGTTGCATTACATCTTCCTTTTCTTGTTATAAATTTTTCAAAACGTTCAATGATAATAAAATTCAATCTACCTCAAGAATATTCCATCTCTCGATAAAAAATGAGAATGTCTAAATCCTTAAGGCAACTCTTTAACTTTGGAATCACCGACGGAATACCATCCAAATCATTGCGCACTAAAATGTGCACTTAGAACTGTGTTGCCAACTTCGAAAGAATTTATGTTGGCATGATTTGTAGAGATAGTCAAACGGTTGACATCCAAAACTTCACTTAGTGTTGTATTAGCCTTACAAAGTTAAGGAGATGAAGCAAATAAAAAAAATGAAGAGAAAAATAAAAATAATTAAAAAAAAGAGTGAAAAAGGTGAACCCCATAAATGTGCTTTATTGTTTGGATTGTTTAGTAACTATGAGTATCGTGAATCCAATAATTAATTTTGCGTCAAATGACAACTCAAATATTGAGTATGCAAAGCAACTTGAGTCTGTGAAATTGTTGAGTAACCAGGAGCTCACATCATAAACGAGGAGTCTTTGTGTCAAAAGACAATTGACTACTTAAGAAAGCTAGGAATAAAGATGAACCCTACATAAAAAAAAAATCTAAAATCATGTTGATTTTTAACTAGGTGTTGGCTTATGTAGGCAAATGAAAAGATAAAATGGACTAAAGTGTCAACGTTAATCTACACTTGGCACCAGCATAAACCAATCAGGGTTGCATGTAATTATTTTTAAAAGAATCACACACACACAAAGAGAAGCATTTGAAAGGTGAAACCTTTGTTGGATTGAATTTTGAATTTAGATAATGCTCAGAGACAATATGTTAATAAGAAAACCTTTTGAGAACATACAAAAAATCATTGCATGATAAAAGGAAATTTGGAAAACAAATTCAATGACTTAGTGTAGACAACAGGACCTGGGCGACGCCGTTCCTAGGCTCGCGGCACTAGTTGGGAAATACTAAATAATATGGAGTCGCCACCCGGTGTGAACCGGGACAAAGATTTAAGGCCGCACTCACCCCTCGCAAGGGAAGACCTCAAACCGTTGGGTTCGGAATGGTCCCTTACTCATGTCACTTGTAATGAAAGGATTTATGTAATAATTTAATCAAGCTTAAGTAGCACTTATTTCCAAGAGTATCATGCTTCTAAATTCTCATATGCAAAATAAAACTTATCTCATATCTAAAATCGCATGCTTAACATATATCAACATAGCAACGAACATACAACTTTATTTGCATATTACATTCAAGAAAACACAAGCACACATATTAACCATACAAACATACATATGGGCACTTTTCCAAGTGGTACGTGGAATTGTATCCCAAGTACAGACCGCACTACCGTCCATTCGGAATCGGCTACGGAATTTACGTCTGAGTTTCCATCCGATATACCACAAGAATAATACTCAAATGTTATCACGACACAAGCATATGAATTGTAATTCATTAACATAGTTGTATTCATACATGTGGGGAAGCTATTAGGAAAACTATGCATGAAATCTAATGAAGATGACTCGATTCAGTGGGTGCGCGTTCGTGTAGCGTTCGTAAAAGCGTTCGAACGGTAAACAGAAGGTTCGCGTTTGTGTAGCGTCCGAGAACGCTTCGAACGGAACCAGACCTGATGCATTATGAAACTAAGAAAGTGCGTGGGCGTTCGTATAGCTTTGTAAACCGTTCGAACGGTAACAGAAGGTTCGCGTTCGTGTAGCGTCCGAGAACGCGTTCGAACGGAACCAGACCTGATGCATTATGAACTAAGAAAGTGCGTGGGCGTTCGTATAGCGTTCGTAAACGCGTTCGAACGGTAAACAGAAGGTTCTCGTTCGTATGGCGTTTGATAACGCGTTCGAACGGAACCAGACCTGATGCATTATGAAACTAAGAAGTGCGTGGGCGTTCGTATAGCGTTCGTAAACGCGTTCGAACGTAAACAGAAGGTTCTCGTTCGTATGGCGTTTGATAACGCGTTCGAACGGAATGAAACAGAATGCTCACGTTCGTATAGCGTTTGTTAACGGGTTCGAACGAAATGAAACAGAATGACTACTTTCGTATGGCGTTCGTGAACGCGTTCGAATATGAGGGACCCTGATGCATGACAAGGCAAAATACATACGCGTTCGAGTTGCGTTCGTAAACGCGTTCGAACGGGAACAGACCTGATGCATGAAATGGGACGCAATACATAAACACAAAATAAAAGGGCGCGGCGAAGTACTGCCGTAAAGGTGACCTTTTGGGGCTCTTGATCTCTCAAAGAGAGGACCTTTAGACCAACATACTAAGCCCATGCGCGTCACATCACACATACAAGAATAGAACCAATCATATCAACCAAGTATGCCTGATTGAACACATCTTACATCCAATCTGAACACACATCAACCGGCGCGGCAAAGCATCGTGGTAACGGGTTTTAACCCCTCCCCATAAGGGATCTTTCATTCCACTTACTAAGCCCATGCGCTTGATTGAACCATACATAAAAGATAATAATATCAAACTAAGTATGCCCGATTGAACGTATCTCGCATCCAACCGAACACACATCAACCGGCGCGGCGAAGTAGTGTCACAAAGGTGGCCTTTTCGGCTCTTTGTTTCCCAAATGGAGGACCTTTGGACTAACTCACTAAGCCCATGCGCTTGGTTGAATCATGCATAACTAACAACATATTGAATTCAAGTAAAGAGAATTAAATAAACAAAAGCAACACAACAAAGAAAGATGGTGCCGTTTACCCAAGCGGTACGTGGAGTTGTGGCCCGAGTACAGATCATATTACCGTCCATTCGGAATCGGCTATGAAATTTATGTCCGGGTTTCCATCCGATATACCGCGAGAGTTGACACATCTCTCATTCATCCAATACCCACAACATATTACATTTCATAATTCATGCATGTTTATCTACTCAAAGACCACAAACATGCATTCCAACATGACAATCATACAAGTAATACTTAATAAATAATGCGGAAAAAGAAAACAAGTGTGAAAGATACCCTCAGGTCTAACCTTTTAAGCCGTCTCTCGGACTCGCGTTCCACGAAGATCGGAAGGGGTACAGCTCCGCAACTTTTCTGGTTCACTGGTTCAGCGTCCTAGCTCACTGCTTTGCTGTTTTGCTTGCGGTTCGAACTCCGTTCTGCTCCTATTCGGCTTCTGTCTTGCTGCTCACTGCACGGGCCACCTGTTTTAACTTTTTCAATAAACTATTCCAAGTTTGTGTGGGTTCTTAGTGCAATTAATGTGATTATTTTTAAGATTATCTATGCAGTTTTTATGTTACTGTTTTTTAAGGATTTGGGCTGCTGTTAAGGTGATTTTGCTGCTGTTTGGGCGTGTAATACAGTGGGCTTTTTGTGGTAATTTTCGGTGGTGGAGGGCTGCTGTGTAGGTGGCTGTTTCGGTGATGTGTGGGGGGGTTTGCGGAGGTGGTTTTCGGCTATGGAGGAGATGGTTGGGGCTCTTTTGTTCTCTTTTTGTGTATATGTCAAGTGTGTTTTTCTTTGTTTAGTCTCGGGTGTGTAGAGAGAGTCTAGAGAGATTTCGAGAGATTTTGGGTGTGAATTCTATGCCTTGGGCGTGATTAGTTGTGTCAAGGAGAGGATGGCTTTGGTTAGGGGTGTTTTATATAGAAGATGTCTAGGGTTTCACCTTGTCTCACAAGGAGAGATCCTCTTTCCAATTAGGAGAGATGAGAAAGGTATACACAAGATTGAGGGGGGACAAAATATTTTATTTTAGGAAGTCAACTAATTTAAATTGGTGTATATCTTATTGAATTAGGAAGTCAAATATTTGATTGGTTTTAATTGGTTAGGATTGATTTTAATTAGGCAAATCTTATTTTAGTTTTAGTATATAATACATTTGATTTATTTATATTAGGCATGATTTTATTTTATGTTTTATTTAATTGGTAAATGATTTAAATATTTTATTTAATGTTTAATATTTATTTATTTTATTTTGGGATGTGTTTTTATGGGCTTTGGGGGGCTAAATGGGCTGAGGTGTGAGGCTAGCAGCAAAACAGAATTACCGGCTCCGTTCGAACGCCTCCTCGCACGCGGCACGAACGTCCGCAATCTGCACGAGGTTCGAACGAAGTAACGAACGCAGCACCAACGAAGACAGTGAACTTGTGGAATGAACTTGATGACATACTTTTTCCGAATTTCCCCTTCCGACCTCCGTTTCCCGCAATATCCTTAGCTAAAAAGGTAGTGCCTCCAATTGAGACTCATCATCGGGTTTCACATGCGAAAATGCAATGCCTACAGTCGCCCCCACTTTGATGGGACTTGTGCAGTGTGTGACTTTGAACAATCCTATCAAAGTTATGCAATGCATTTTTACTTACCTGGCTCGGCTGCCCCCTCAAGTTGAAGTTGATACTGCAGCGGACCTCGATCCTGGGACGCGTCCCATAATGCAACTGACAACGGGGGCACCTCGACCCTGGGCACCTCGACCCAACACCACTGACTATAGGGACCTCGCCCTCGAACTGATGATGTAGTGGGCACCTCGACCCTGGACACCTCGACCCAACAACGCTGACTATAGGGCCCTCGCCCTCGAACTGATGATGTAGTGGGCACCTCGACCCTAGGCACCTCGACCCGGAACTACAACTGACAACGGGGGCACCTCGACCCTGGGCACCTCGACCCAACACCGCTGACTATAGGGACCTCGCCCTCGAACTGATGATGTAGTTGGAACCTCGACCCGGGCACCTCGACCCAACACCGCTGACTATAGGGACCTCGCCCTCGAACTGATGATGTGATGTGGAGCCTCGCTCCTCAGCCGATATGGGGCTCGCCCCCGAGCTGATATAATGTGACATGGAGCCTCGCTCCTCAGCTGATACGGGCCTCGCCCCCAAGCTGACATGATGTGATGTGGAGCCTCGCTCCTCAGCCGATATGGGCCTTGCTCTTTTCCTTCTTCATCACCTGTTTACACAAACAGCACAAACACAAAAAGATGCAATATAGGTTACGTGTATGCATGTATGCATGAGTTTCCTCGTTCCGTTGGGTTAGGTCTTCCACTGGCGACCAAGTCTTCTTAAGCAAAGTACAGCTTCAGCCTGTCGACATTGATTGGTTCTGTGAATTCATTTCCCTCGAGATCTGACAACTTCACTGCTCCATTTCCCATGACTTTCTGAACGATGTAGGGTCCTTCCTTCCAGTTCGGCCTGAATTTCCCTCTCGGATCTGTAGTCGACGGCCTCGACTGCTTAAGTACCAAATCACCTTTCTGATCTTGGTGGGGCGTACTTTCTTGTTGAATGCCCGGGCTAGTCTCTTCTGATACAACTGCATGTGATACAAAGACTTTGTTCTCTTCTCATCCAACAGTGCTAACTGATCAAACCTCTGTGCGGCCCATTCATGTTCCGGTAATTTTGCCTCTGCTAATACCCTCAGGGACTGTATTTCCATTTCTATTGGCAATACTGCTTCCATTCCGTAGACTAAGGAGTAAGGTGTGGACCCTGTTGCTGTTCTTACTGAAGTTCTGTACCCCCACAAAGCATACGGTAATTTCTCGGCCCAATCTCTGCAATTCTCTCTCTGTATCTTAGCTAAAATTGTCTTTATAGTCTTGTTGGCTGCCTCAACTGCAACTGCCCCATTTGCCTGCGGCCTGTACGGTGATGACTTGTGGTGGCCTATCCCATACCTCTGTAACATTGCCTTCGTCTCCCCTTGAAACTGGACCCCGTTGTCTGTCACTACATGATGCGGCATACCATACCGACAAACGAGGTTCCGAGCTATGAACCTTGCCATCTGTTTTCGCTGTAACATTACGGAATGATTCGGCTTCCACCCACTTTGAGAAGTAATCTACTGCCACCACTATGAAGCGATGCCCATTTGATGCATTTGGTCGAATTTCCCCAATCATATCAATCCCCCATGCTGAGAAAGGCCACGGCTCTGACAACCCGTGCAATTCTGTGTGCGGTAAGTGATTCAAATTACCATGTGCTTGACAGTCATGACAGTGCTTTACCATCTTCGCGCAGTCTGCTTCCATGGTTGACCAATAAAAACCTTGTCTCACTATCTTGCGGGACAGATTCAACCCGTTCATGTGCGGACCACATACCCCGGCGTGTATTTCTTCCATTACATGCTGAGCTTCTTCCTTTCTCAACACTTCAACTGAATACCGTTTGCCTGCCTCTTGTACAGTTCCCCTTTCAAAGTCACATACTGGGAAGCTAACTTCTGAATGGCTATTCTGTCTTTTCTGCCCGCCCCTTCCGGGAATTCACCATGTTCCAGATACCTCTGAATGTCATAATACCAAGGTTTACCGTCGTCAACCTCAACTTCCAGAATTCTTTCTATCTCATAAGCAGGTTTACTTGCTGTTGTCAGTACCAACGGTCTCATCACTAACTTCTCTGGATTTTCCCAAGTCGCTGCTAGTGTAGCCAATGCGTCTGCCATCTGATTCTCTTCTCTCGGTAGGTGCTGAAACTTACACTCGGGGATAACCTGTGCCAATTTTCTGAGGTGAAGAAGGTAAGGCTTCAACCGTTCTCCTTCAATTCAATCCCATTCTCCTCGCATCTGCTGGACTACCAACATAGAATCTCCGTAGATTTCAACACCTCCGGCCTTCAAGGCTATCAATGCTGTCAAACCAAAAGCACATGCTTCATACTCGGCCATGTTTATTAGTCACTCTGAATGTCAACCTCTTGGCCAAGGCAAAGTCTCTCCCTCGGGGTCACTATCACGATCCCGATTCCGGCTCCCTTGTAATTCACTGCTCCGTCAAAGTACATCTTCCATCTCTGAACTGTTATTGCTTGGATCTCTTCATCTGGAAACTCAAACTTATACTGATCCCCCTCAACAGGTTGCAATGCCAGAAACTCCGCTACTGCTCGTCCCTTGATCACTTTGGAGGTGAGATACTCAATGTCAAACTCTGTCAACAATACCAACCATCGGCCCAGTTTTCCCACTAGTGAAGGCACTGAATGAAGATATTTCAGAGGATTCTCCTTTGCCACTACCTGGATCTTGTATGACTGGAAATAATGCCGCAACTTTCTGGAAGCCCATACCACTGCAAGACATATCTTCTCAACTTCCTGATACCGAGCCTCATACGGAAGCAGCTTCTTACTCAGATAATACACTGCATGTTCTACCCCCCGTCTCATCTGCCTGTACCATCATACCCCCCAATGCTTCTGATTCTATAGCCAAATACAATATCAAAGGTCTGCCCGGTCTCGTGGTTTCAATACAGGTGGCTTTACCAAGTACTCTCTGATTCTGTCGAAGGCGGTCTGACACTGTTCATTCCATCTCACTGGCTGATCTTTTCTCAACAGTTTGAAGATAGGCTCACATACCGATGTCAGCTTGGCAATAAACCGACTGATGTACTGAATCTTCCCCAAGAATGCTCTGACTTCCTTTTCTGTCTTCGGTGCAGGCAGGCATTTCTGTGATTGCCTTGATCTTTTCGGAGTCTACCTCTATTCCGCCCATTCCCACTGTATGACCAAGCAATTTCCCTGATGTCACCCCCAAACACACATTTCTTGGGGTTAAGCCGCAGGTTATATCTGTCAACTCTCTGAAGGAACCTTTCCAATGCCTCAATATGCCCAACTCTTGTCTCTGATTTCACCATCATGTCATCCACATACACCTCAATCTCTTTGTGCATCAAGTCATGGAAAAGTGTAGTGGCCATCCGTTGATAAGTGGCTCCTGCATTCTTAAGCCCAAATGGCATTACTTTGTAACAATAAGTACCCCCACTCAGTAACAAATGCAGTCTTGTGTTTATCTTCCTCAGCCATGAGAACCTGATTGTAACCTGAAAACCCATCTGCAAATGAATACATAGCGGATAAAGCCGCGCTATCAACCAGAACATCTATATGCGGCAAAGGGAAATCATCTTTCGGACAAGCTTTATTGAGATTTCTGTATCTCTACACACATTCTGACCTTCCCATCTTTCTCTTCGTACCGGTACTATGTTAGCCAACCATTCAGGATACTTTACCACTTCCAGAACCCCACATCTATCTGTTTCTGGACTTCCTCTCTGACTTTCTCAGCCCATTCTGGTCTCATCCATCTGAGTTTCTGTTTCACTGGCCTCATATTCGGATAAGTTGGTATTGTGTGCTGGGTAATGTTTCTGTCTACCCCAGGCTCATGTCCTCATATCGGATGGCATGGCGCATCTTTGTCTCTCCTTCGTTGGAGTTATTCATGCATCAAATTTCTCTTGGGTTCTCTCAAGCCAATTAGCGCATATTTCTGGCCTGAACTATGTCAAATCTTGATTCATGCCAAGTTAATGCAATAGATAAGAATACTTGAGCAGAAGGAACAAAAGCAAAGAAATGTCTTTATTATTGGATAATGCGGAAGTACATTCAAATAAGTCAGGAAGGTAAATGTCTTCATCATCTATAGACACTTCTTCTTTTGCAATCAGGTCTTCCTCAGGCTTCTCATCTTCTTCCAGAGTCAGGCTCTCTAACTTCATCAGCTCTTCTTCCCAAATATCTGCTTCCACAGCTTTCCCAGTCAGTGGCTTCTCACCCAACAAATCCTGGAAGATCTCAAATCCAGGTACAACAATCCCATTAACCTCCACAGGTTCAGGCTCTCCTTGATACCCTGAAGCTTTCACAAAGCACTCCATCAGTCTCAGGCCTTTTTCTTGACCTTTGGCTTTTCTTCGTCAGATTTGTACCCCAAACCCTTCCGAGTAGTCTGTCCTCTGAAATCCGGCAATTTTGAACCTTTTCCCGGCTCAAACTTCATCTTCTCCATAATCCTAGCCACCCTAGGATCCACCCATTCCTCGAAAGTAGCTGACACCTGAAACCTCGTGAAAGGTTGTATCTCCAAGGCAGCCACGGCATTATCTAACTCAGCCCGGATGGTAACAACTTCTCCCTCATACGGGAATTTGATCATCTGATGCAAAGTGGAAGGCACGCCCCCAAGTTTGTGAAACCAAGGCCTTCCCAACAATAAGGCAAAAGTGGCTGGGATGTCCAGCACTGTGAACTCAACCTCATCTTCAATCGGCCCTACCTTGACCATAGCCACAAAGGTACCCTCAACTCCCCGCTTACTGTCATCGTAAGCCTTAATAGTCATACTGGAGGGGTCTAAGTCTGTTGCTTTCATACCCAATCTTGCCAGAATTTTCAACGGGCACACATTGATGGACGAGCCGTCATCCACCATCACACATGAAGTTTTCTTGCCTCTCACCTCGGCCCTGATAAATAAAGGCCTGTTATGATTTCTTCCCTCCACCGGGAGTTCATCCTCAGAAAAGGATATCTGCAAAGCTTCTTTCTGAACCGACCCAACAAACATTGCGGGGTTGGCATCCTCCGGTACCACGATCTTGCTCAAGGCCTCAACCATAGCCTGTCTATGCTCCCGAGACGCACATAACAGTTCCCAGATACTCACTTGTGCTCTAGTCTTCCTCAATTGCCTCAGCACTATATCACCTTCAGTTTTTTCTGCAGTCTCAACCACTTCTCTACCATCTGTTAAAGCTTCCTTACCCTTTTCCGCCATATCATTGTAAAAACGACCGCTACGTGTCATTCCCCTTACTTCTTCCTCATCACTGCTAGAGAAATCAAGCCAAAAGTTTCTTTTCTGCTCAAACTCATCTTCACTAGTACTGTCCCAGATTCCAAGGCAAAAGGCTTGAGGGTGAAAGGATTTCAGGACAAGGTCTTCTGGGAGGCCAGAATTGATCATATAGGCTGGTGGTGGTACGGCACGGTAATTGGGTAAGGGGTTTCTGTGTGTGTCAGGCTGCTCTGTTTCTGGGTTGGGTATTTTCTTGGAGTCTATTAGGTCTTGGATTTCATGGCGGAGTCGGGCGCAATTGTCGGTGTCATGGCCTTTTTGTTGGTGGAAGTGGCAGTAAAGGCTTAGGTTATAATGTGATGGTAGGGGATTGGGTAATGGTTTGGTATCCAAGGGTTTCAAGAGCCCTTGCCTCTTCAATTTTTCTAGCACCTTAGACAGGGCCTTCCCAAGTTGGAAAACTGCCTGTTCCGGATAGCAGCATTTCAGCAGAAACGGGCTTTGTTCCCGATGTTCCCCCAATGGGCCTCCTGTTCAGACCATAGACTTTCTATTCTGGCCTCTCTTCTTCCTCAATATCCATGACAGTTTCCCTCAACTGCCGAAAGTCTGCAATCATGGAGGTCATCCTCCTCAACTTGCCATAAATGGAGGGCTTGGTGCCCTTGATAATCATCTTGATCTGATCCTTCTCCGAAGGCCTAGTCTGCATTTTCAATAACTGACCCCTCCACCGGTCCACATACTCCTTAAAACTCTCCTCCGCTTTCTGCTTAACATTCTCCAGATCACGGAGTGACAGATCGATCTCCAAGTCGGTGACATATTGCTCAGGAAAGCATCGGCTAACTCCCTCCAATCTTCCTTTACTTTCTTATCCAAACTGTGGTACCATACCACGGGAGCTCCTTCCAAGCGACATTCCAAACATTTTCTGTACCTGACGCTGAGATAAGCCAACTGAACTCATGACTGATACAAACTGTCGGAGATGCACCCTCGGATCCCCATTCCCGTTGAACTTAGCCATATCCGGCATCTTGAACTGTACCGGCAACTGTTCCTCAAAAGTCAATGTGTCATAATCCAGCAAGTCTTCATTCTTACCCCTCTTACCTCATCTTGCGGGTAACTGACTCAACCTGATCCCGAAGTTTCTGTAACTCTGCCTGAGACCCAGATACTCTGCCTGCTGCATACTCTGCCATATCATCAAAAGTGGGGGTATCATCCCCCAATCTGTTCGGAGGTTCCTCTGGTCTTGCATCCCCAGAACTACCCCAGCACGAGACCCGGCTATACCAGCCACAGCAGTAGTCAAAGCCTGCAACTGTTCAGTGACTTTGGCGAGACTGTTCTCTAACTGATCCATACGGGACACCTCATTATCGGATTCACTCATACTTGTTCTTTTAGTGAGCCTTGTCCCTTCTCTAACCCAAACGGTATCTATGTTGTCTTTTAGAGACATAGATGGTGTTAACATGATATATGGATGCATGAGGTGCATGAGATGCATGTAACATATAACATACTGAATAAATAAAATTCTCAAACAAATCGGCCTATTATCATTTCAGAAACTTTTGGGACAACTGTCATAAGAGTGAACCCGTCCCAGTTTAAATGGCCCAACGAGTTCATGTCTTATGGCAAGGAGCCCAACTAAATCCAAATGATAATATTCCGAACACAAGCACAATTGGCCCATCAACACTTAGACGCCTTTGGCCCATAGTCATGGAATACATCTTGTCCCAGTTTAAATGGCCCAACAAGTCCATATCTCATGACAAATGGTCCAAATGGATCCAAACGATAATGTTCCCAAACACAAGCATAGGAGGGAGATAATACAACATAACATAATAATTTTACATAATGGCCCATCAACATTTCAGAAGCCTTGGGCCTAATAGTCATACAATACGAACTTGCCCCAGTTTAAATGGCCCAGCAAGCCCGCATTCCTGATAATAGTCCAACTGCATCCAATGAGGATGGTCCATAAGCACATTCTCAAGGAAATAATTGTTACTTTAACCATACAAACCGGTCTATGGGTGGATTTGCAAGAGTATGGACAAGGCTCTCACCGGCGAAGGATAGCCCACAACTAGGTCTCCCCCACTCAAGGGTTCAGGCGACCAAGAGGGCGTATCCCTTTTTATACACTAAGGTACGTGCCAATGAGCTATGGTGTGTGACGGACTGTCAAATGGATTTCCCGTTGTAGATTCCCCAGAGGGAAGGTGGAGCGAGGCTCACTTAAATACCCAAGCCTCTTAGGCTCTTATCGCTTGGTGTCAGGAATAAACAACGAGTCCTCCAAATTAGTCCATCACAAAGGCTACGAGTAGATGGCCATGTAGTGTCCTCACAGCTTTTCCTTCTAGAAAGGTAGTGAGTGAAGGAAGACACCAAACCATTACCTAGCCTCAAAGTGCCCTTGATTAAACCCTCACTTATCCACTATAGACATGGCCAATTAAAACATAAATCCACTCATTACAAGACAATATTTCGGGGCCAATTCTCATATCCCCAGTGGAGTCGCCAGACTGTAGACAACAGGACCTGGGCGACGCCGTTCCTAGGCTCGCGGCACTAGTTGGGAAATACTAAAATATGGAGTCGCCACCCGGTGTGAACCGGGACAAAGATTTAAGGCCGCACTCACCCCTCGCAAGGGAAGACCTCAAACCGTTGGGTTCGGAATGGTCCCTTACTCATGTCACTTGTAATGAAAGGATTTATGTAATAATTTAATCAAGCTTAAGTAACACTTATTTCCAAGAGTATCATGCTTCTAAATTCTCATATGCAAAATAACTTATCTCATATCTAAAATCGCTGCTTAAACATATATCAACATAGCAACGAACATACAACTTTATTTGCATATTACATTCAAGAAAACACAAGCACACATATTAACCATACAAACATACATATGGGCACTTTTCCAAGTGGTACGTGGATTGTATCCCAAGTACAGACCGCACTACCGTCCATTCGGAATCGGCTACGGAATTTACGTCTGAGTTTCCATCCGATATACCACAAGAAATAATACTCAATGTTATCACGACACAAGCATATGAATTGTAATTCATTAACATAGTTGTATTCATACATGTGGGGATAGCTACTAGGAAAACTATGCATGAAATCTAATGAAGATGACTCGATTCAGTGGTGCGCGTTCGTGTAGCGTTCGTAAACGCGTTCGAACGGTAAACAAGGTTCGCGTTCGTGTAGCGTCCGAGAACGCGTTCGAACGGAACCAGACCTGATGCATTATGAAACTAAGAAAGTACGTGGCGTTCGTATAGCGTTCGTAAACGCGTTCGAACGGTAAACAGAAGGTTCGCGTTCGTGTAGCGTCCGAGAACGCGTTCGAACGGAACCAACCTGATGCATTATGAAACTAAGAAAGTGCGGTGGTTCGTATAGCGTTCGTAAACGCGTTCGAACGGTAAACAGAAGGTTCTCGTTCGTATGGCGTTTGATAACGCGTTCGAACGGAACCAGACCTGATGCATTATGAAACAAGAAAGTGCGTGGGCGTTCGTATAGCATTCGTAATGCGTTCGAAACGGTAAACAGAAGGTTCTCGTTCGTATGGCGTTTGATAACGCGTTCGAACGGAAGAAACAGAATGCTCACGTTCGTATAGCGTTTGGTAACGCGTTCGAACGGAAATGAACAGAATGCCTACGTTCGTTATGGCGTTCGTGAACCGTTCGAACATGAGGGAGACCTGATGCATGACAAGGCAAAATACATACGCGTTCGAGTTGCGTTCGTAACGCGTTCGACGGGAACAGACCTGATGCATGAAATGGGACGCAATACATAAACACAAATAAAAGGGCGCGCGAAGTACCTGCCGTAAAGGTGACCTTTTGGGGCTCTTGATCTCTCAAAGAGAGGACCTTTAGACCAACATACTAAGCCCATGCGCGTCACATCACACATACAAGAATAGAACCAATCATATCAACCAAGTATGCCTGATTGAACACATCTTACATCCAATCTGAACACACATCAACCGGCGCGGCAAAGCATCGTGGTAACGGGTTTTAGCCCCTCCCCATAAGGGATCTTTCATTCCACTTACTAAGCCCATGCGCTTGATTGAACCATACATAAAAGATAATAATATCAAACTAAGTATGCCCGATTGAACGTATCTCGCATCCAACCGAACACACATCAACCGGCGCGGCGAAGTAGTGTCACAAAGGTGGCCTTTTCGGCTCTTTGTTTCCCAAATGGAGGACCTTTGGACTAACTCACTAAGCCCATGCGCTTGGTTGAATCATGCATAACTAAACAACATATTGAATTCAAGTAAAGAGAATTAAATAAACAAAAGCAACACAACAAAAGAAAGATGGTGCCGTTTACCCAAGCGGTACGTGGAGTTGTGGCCCGAGTACAGATCATATTACCGTCCATTCGGAATCGGCTATGAAATTTATGTCCGGGTTTCCATCCGATATATACCGCGAGAGTTGACACATCTCTCATTCATCCAATACCCACAACATATTACATTTCATAATTCATGCATGTTTATATACTCAAAGACCACAACATGCATTCCAACATGACAATCATACAAGTAATACTTAATAAATAATGCGGAAAAAGAAAACAAGTGTGAAAGATACCCTCAGGTCTAACCTTTTAAGCCGTCTCTCGGACTCGCGTTCCACGAAGATCGGAAGGGGTACAGCTCCGCAACTTTTCTGGTTCACTGGTTCAGCGTCCTAGCTCACTGCTTTGCTGTTTTGCTTGCGGTTCGAACTCCGTTCTGCTCCTATTCGGCTTCTGTCTTGCTGCTCACTGCACGGGCCACCTGCTTTAACTTTTTCAATAAACTATTCCAAGTTTGTGTGGGTTCTTAGTGCAATTATATGTGATTATTTTTAAGATTATCTATGCAGTTTTTATGTTACTGTTTTTAAGGATTTGGGCTGCTGTTAAGGTGATTTTGCTGCTGTTTGGGCGTGTAATACAGTGTGGCTTTTTTGTGGTAATTTTCGGTGGTGGAGGGCTGCTGTGTAGGTGGCTGTTTCGGTGATGTGTGGGGGGGTTTGCGGAGGTGGTTTTCGGCTATGGAGGAGAGGGTGGGGCTCTTTTGTTCTCTTTTTGTGTATATGTCAAGTGTGTTTTTCTTTTGTTTAGTCTCGGGTGTGTAGAGAGAGTCTAGAGAGATTTCGAGAGATTTTGGGTGTGAATTCTATGCCTTGGGCGTGATTAGGTTGTGTCAAGGAGAGGATGGCTTTGGTTAGGGGTTGTTTATATAGAAGATGTCTAGGGTTTCACCTTGTCTCACAAGGAAGAGATCCTCTTTCCAAATTAGGAGAGATGAGAAAGGTATACACAAGATTGAGGGGGGACAAAATATTTTATTTTAGGAAGTCAACTAATTTAAATTGGTGTATATCTTATTGAATTAGGAAGTCAAATATTGATTGGTTTTAATTGGTTATGATTGATTTTATTGGGCAAATCTTATTTTTAGTTTTAGTATATAATACATTTGATTTATTTATATTAGGCATGATTTTTTTTTATGTTTTATTTAATTGGTAAATGATTTAAATATTTATTTAATGTTTAATATTTATTTATTTAATTTGGGATGTGTTTTATGGGCTTTGGGGGGCTAAATGGGCTGAGGTGTGAGGCTGGCAGCAAAACCAGAATTACCGGCTCCGTTCGAACGCCTCCTCGCACGCGGCACGAACGTCCGCAATCTGCACGAGGTTCGAACGAAGTAACGAACGCAGCACCAACGAAGACAGTGAACTTGTGGAATGAACTTGATGACATACTTTTCCGAATTTCCTCTTCCGACCTTCGTTTCCCGCAATATCCTTAGCTGAAAAGGTAGTGCCTCCAATTGAGACTCATCATCGGGTTTCACATGCGAAAATGCAATGCCTACACTTAGAAACCCCGACGGATAGCCATGACAAAAAGGTTAAGGTGCAACCTGATGATAGCTTTGCGGAAAGCATCGTGACTCCTACAATTCCTCAAGCCAAATAACAAGCTTGCACCCAGAAATCATCTGCACACATGCATATATGCATACATACAAGTAAAATTTCTTTTTCAGGTATGCAACAAAATCCTCCAAGACACGGAGCATCCAAACTCTGAAGGTCAAGACACGGAGTAACTAACGCTACAGATTGGCAATCACTGGAGAATGGGAAGGGATTTGTCTCTCATTCCCAATCTGGGAACCCTTCCTATCCCTATAAAAAGAGGGCTTCTGCCCCTTACAAAAGAGGCGAGAAATAATCTGTGACCCCATACACTGAAATTTCAGAACGTGCAACTAGAGAGAGAGAAAGAGAGAAAAAGAATAATTCTCTGAAGTTTTCCCTTTCCAGCAAACAACCAAGCAACAATCCAGGCTTGAAAAGTGTTTTCGACCCAAACTATACTCCAAGGTAAGACCTGAGGGCACCTTTTTACTTTATTCTCGCATTTTGAGATCGTGTTTTGACACAGTATATCCAGTCGGACGTGTTATACATCCAACCGGATATATAAAGACATTCGACCATATATGGTTGTTTCTTTTGGTATATAGGATGGAAACTCGGAAGTAAATTCCATGGTCGATCCCGAATAGACGGTAATATGGTCTATATTTGGGATATAATGTCATGTACCATTAAGGTTTGATCATATGCAAGACCGAATTAATTTTTATCTTTTATACCATATCCTGTTATTTTACTATTAATTATGGATATTATCATTCTATATATGCCTATGTTATTTTTATGTAGCCATTTGTTTACCGCCTCGTTATCACTGGGGCTATGCATGATTCTGTGTTTTCTTATCGTTTCAGTTTATAATGGTTCAATTATTACCATATTATTGGCGTGTATGTGATTTTACGTTTCTGACTTACGCAGCACCTCCGTCCAAACTTTATGTAAGTCCGATCGGACTTTAGTGATGAATATTTGGCCTACTGTTGCTATGTCCGGCCTTGCCTCGGATAAGGCATATGCCTCTCTCTGCTATTATATGATTTTACTATTGTTGTTTTGCCTACTGGGTATTAGTTTGTTATTATATCACTTTTATCATTACTGTTTGATGCATTCTTCTGGAATTTTCAGTTTCTATGCCTATTATTGCATTGTTTTCTATATTATTTTGAATCATCAAATTTGTCTAATTACTGTTTGTTATTTTACTGATTTACTTTTCTTGTTTAGTAATCAAGGTCCTGCTTTTATAATTTCACTAATTATTATTGCATATGTTATTGCTAGAATTTATTTCTGTGACTCTAATTCACGCAATATATCCAGCCAGACTTCAAACAAGTCTGTCTGATTTTCACTATCATGATTAATGGAGGATTTCATAAACTTCAATTTAGAGGTTTGGTTTCAATAACTTGTGGCACCATTTTTACAAGCAATAAGGTTTTTCAAAGAAAATGGTAAAAAGAAAAGTTAGGACCATCAAATGTCTAATTTCAACTGGACTCTGAACTTTCAAGCTTAAGACTTTAAAGGTATAGATTCTCTTCACTTTTTCCTGCATTCAAATAAAATAATAACTAATTTAGTAAATTAGTAATTTATTAATAATAAATAATCATTAATAATTGAATTATAAAATAATATATATATTTATAAGTTTAACTAAGTGTATTTTTATAATTCGTTGATATAGGCGGGAAAAGTGAAGAGAATTCGTACCTTCGAAGTGATGGGTCTGACAGTCTAGAGTTTAGGCTTACTTCTTGTGGTCTAATGTGGTTGACCTGCACAGATATGTGTGTTTGGGTTAGAATCTTCCTTTCTAATTGCAATTTTGTTGCTAAGTGCAGTTTTTTTAGCTAAATGAGTATTTTTCATGTTTCCAGTGGAATCCCCTCTCTTTTCTCTTTCTTATTTCTATAAGCTTATTAGCTCATATAGGGCAATGTATGTAGAGGAGTCAACCTTCGATTGACATGTGTCTATTGATGGACTACTTTCTGATTGCATGGTGTACACTTGGCATAAAACATGCTCAAATACGATAATAGGTATGATTACATATGTTATTATGCATGTTAAACCATGCTTGCATGCTAAGATAAATGGATTGCCATTAAAGTCCATTAATCTCGAATTGTAATACATGACATCATGTACTTTAGAGTACTTATGTCGAGGCCGAAATGCTCCCGATGTGCTGTGATAAATTCCAGAGTGAATCATCTCTGGAAAATACCTAGATCGAATTGGACTTATCTTGGAGTTCCTCCACTGTATAGTGGAATGACCTCGAAGTGACGTCACTTCTGAATGACATCACTCTGAGGTCATGATTTAAATCGCTCTGATCAACTGGTTTCTTAGGAAGTCTTCAGACTCTGGAGTATTCTGACTTTTTCAGTCTATTAGTACTATCCAGCAGTACTATAACAGATGTCACTCTTACTTTAGACCTATGTCTACTGGTAGCAGTTCCGCTAAGAAGGCGTGTAGAGAAAGATTTAGCCATATGGTGACGTGTGGCTAGACTAGCCGGTGGTTTGATTTCGATTCAAAACCGAACCGAACTGACTGGTTTCCGAAATCGAATCGGTTAATTCTGGTTCGGTTCCGGTTCCACATTTAAGTGGAACTGGAACCCTGAACAGAATCGGAACCGACCGGTTCGGTTCCGATTCTGGTTTGGTTCCGAACATATTTTTTTAAAAAAAAATCGAAAATAATTTAAAATAAATGTGATTAATTTTATAAATAAGTAAAAGTATTAAATTGAAGAGCTTGAGCTTAAATTTTTAAAAATTTAAGTTGCCTACGTATCCTCCAGGGGTGAGAAGAATCAAAGCTCACGTAGTTCCATTACAATTTTAAGATATTTCCCCTTTGTAAATTTATAATTTTACAATTATCAATCATCATTATCAGTTGATTCTTCAGCTCTGGTTCCGCTTGCACTTGTTGTTGCAAATGCATTATCGAACAAATCTTCAAAATCATTGGGCATCTTGTTATTGTATCAGATCAGCTCGAGTCCAATCATCCACACAAGTTGTTGCTTCTAGAGTGCTTGGATGTAATGAAGATTTGTCTAGCTTCCAATATATTGCCTCTCAAGCTGAAGGTTTGCTCAACCATAACGGTGGAAATAGGTGTTGCCAATATCTCTTTAGCAATAATTGATAAAACATGATATATATTTTGATGTCGGTTCCACCATTCAAGGATTTTAAAATTTTTACTAACTAAACTTTTAGTATGAAACTTGAAATTTGTAGATAAATAATTATCTAATTCAGGGTTATTAGTTGTAGTATCCCTAACTTTTTTATTTCGTTGCAATAACCAACGATCCCATGCACTAAGTCTTGTTTGAATAACCGGTTCGCTACTACTAGATTCACCTAATGTTCCTAAGTTATATCTTACAATATAATCATTAAATAACTGAATTAAGTCATTTCTTAATGTCACCATTATTCTTGTAATAACAATTTCATTTAATATTCCTAAATATCCATAGTAAGCTTGTAAAGCACCATTCAAACCTTTTAATTTAAATCTAGGATCAAAAACAGCAGCAATAAGATAAAGTAAATGAATTTCTTTAAAATAATGCAACCATTTTACCTTCATAGCAGTAATGGCTTCGAACAAAACATAATCATTAGGATCGTTACTTTCAACACATCCAAACTTTCAAGAAGAAATAAATGTGCTGTAAAGTAGCATCATTAAAAATTTTTAAAATATCTAAAAAAATTTCACAAATATCCCATTGACTAGGATAAAGTGTGATATTTTGAACATGTTGAGAAAAAAACTACATAATGCATCTTTGTATTGTAATGCTTGACATAAAAGAAAATAAGTTGAATTCCAACGTGTTGGAACATCTCTTGAAAATTTAATCGGTTTAATACCATGTATTTTACAAAACTTCGTTCATTCTCTCCTAACTTGAGAATATGACCAAATACAATGTAGTGCCATCTTAATAGGATCAATGAAAGGTGATAATAATTTCAGACCATCTTGAACACATAAGTTAAGGACATGACATGTACAACGAATATGAAAAAAACGACCCCCTAAATTTAGTTCACATAAGGATTTTAAATTATTGATGGATGCAGTATTTTTAGATGCATTATCAAATTCAATTGTTAAAAATTTTTGACTAAACCATATTCATCAAAAAATTACCTTCATCATTCTATAAATATTTTGTGCAGTATGTTGGTCATCAAAAACTCTAAATGTAATAAGTCATTTTTGCATGGTAAATGATGCATCATTCTATAAATATTTTGTGCAGTATGTTGGTCATCAAAAACTCTAAATGTAATAAGTCATTTTTGCATGGTAAATGATGCATCAATCCAATGACAAGTCACACCCATGTATGAGTGTGTTTTCCAATGGTCACTCCAAATATCAGAACATATAGAAATATGACCTTTCATCTATTTAAATATTTCATTTAAAATAATTTTACTATTTTTATATAATTTAAAAATATGACTTTTTGTTGTGTTTCGAGTCATTCTACATGCAGAAGGATTTAAAACATTATACATGTAATTAGTAAAATGAAGTTTTTCACCAAAGCTTAAAGAAAGATGTGTCATACAAGTTAATTTCGTAAATTCTTCACTATTTTTTACATCAGAATATTTAAATAAATCTACAACACTCGTACCTCTACTCGATGATGCGTACCTGGCCATTTGAGTTTACGTCGTATCAATTCCAAGTTCAACCGGATGATGTCTTTCCAGTGCTTGATCATATTGCCGTATCTACCAGAAAATTTGTAGGTAACCTCACAATAGTTGCAAATTTCTCGTTGTGTATCATCGTCTAGGCGTTCCAAATGAAAATGAATTTTGAAAAAAAATCTGAGGAACGAGCCTTAACTTCTCTTCTCCGTGATTGTGCACTGACACTATGGCCGCTCTCTTGGGTTGGCATATTTGACATTATATTCTCATATGAGCTTTCCATTTTTCGTTTGAGAAATCATGAAGAAAAATAAGAAAGTTGACTAATTGCGAATGATAATAACTAATTGAATTGAGATTGAGAATAAGAGAATTATATGAATTGAGATTGAGAATAAGAGAATTGTAGGAAATGAGAGAGTTGAGAATTTGATGTGTTGAAATAATGAAAAATGAATCTTATTTATAGAGTTTTAGAATTTTTTTGATACCAAAAATGCCTCTAAATATAACTGTTTTATTACCGTTATTATGGATATATTAATAATTTATAATTTTTTTATGATATAACTGGAATCGTTTCGGTTCCGATTGGAACCGTAGAACCGGTGGAACCTGGGGGAACCTTACAGTTTCACCGGTTGGGATTGGGATCGAACCCCAACCGAACCGGTCGGCCACGGTTTTGGTTCGGAACAGGAACCTTCCGGTTCCAACCGGTTCAGTTCCGGTTCCAAACCGGAACCGTGGCCCGGTCTACATGTGGCATAGGCTGAAAGACTAAATTTAGGCACCTACTGTTATTAATTCATTCGAATTACAATACAAAGTAAACTCATCAATAAAAATATTAATTAATTTCGATTACGATTCATACAGATAAATAAACAATTTATTCTTATTACAATTAACCATTCATATTCTACCTCATTCCGATTCTGAGCATGTAAACACACCATAAAAGATAGAGAAAACACATATTTCAATATAATGTTATTTGTCTTTTAGCATATTAAAATATATATATTTTTTATTTCTTCTAGTGTGTCCTTTAACATAATAAGTTAAGAGATTGCTCATTGGATATATATAAAATTCATATTATCTTCATCTTTTAGTGTGATCCCTTAACATAATATTGGAACCTTAAAATACGTATATATAATGAGATAGAATGCTAACATAAACAATGGTCAATTTGTGTTGGCTTACCTTATGTTTAGTTTATGGTTTGAAAATAATTTTCATGAAAATAATTTTTCAGAAAAAGAGTTTCACTTTATAAGGTCCGACCCAACTAATTAGATATTGTTTGCTCTGACGGCCTAGAGATTGACCCAACAACCCGACTCCCAACCCCTCACGATTTTATTTTTGGCATGGGCCCAAGCCCAACTTCTAATTAATTGAGAGAACTCCTTATTTATAAACACATGTCGAAAATCTCTCCCAAGTAATATGAGATATTATAATTCACCCATTGGGCTCAATGTCTTTGTTGGCATATTTCTGATTAGGATATGCCTTCGATACCTTTTGTAAGGTCTGGACCAATTAGGAGATATTGTCCGTTCTGGTGGCCTAAAAATTGGCCTAACAACCTAGTCCCTCACGATTTTATTTTTTGCATGAGCTCAAACCACCAAAAAAACTTCTAATTAGTTGAGGGAATCCCTTACAAGCACATGTCTAAGATCTCTCTCAAGTAATATGAGATATTATAAATTTTTTCATGAATCGAAAAATCGTTTATAATCACTAAATTTTCTTTAAGTGTCACAAATATCATAAAAGATAAAAAAAAAATTTATAAAAAAAAAAAAAAATTCTTTTACTGTCAAATTATAACTTTATGGTGCAGCCTATGTAGCTCATTTATGTGGATTTATAATAGGTTTAACGCCTAGATTGCCACTAAATAATAATATGTCATGTCATAAGAATTGATTGAAAATGATTGGATTGAAAACACAAATAATACTACTAATAATAATAATAATAATAATATAATAATAATAATATAATAATAATAATAATAATAAAAGATGTTAGAAAATGGAAAAAGAGAAAAGAGAAAAGTTGAGGGGGCAGTATTGCAAAACTCACTACTCAGAACTAGAGATGGCAATTTTACCCGCAAACTGCAAAAACCCGCCCGCAATGGGTATGATTTGGTAAATATATTAGTGGGTGCGGTGCGGTATTGGTAATTTAAAGCAGAACCCACTGCGGGTGCGGTGCGGTGCGGGTTTGGTATTTAAGAAAAAAATGCGGGTATCCGCATACCCGCAATATTATTTTTTATTAATTAATATTTTTATGACAATATAAAAAAACCTTCATATAAAAACAACTAACAAAACATAAACCTAAAACAATAATCCACAGTTCCACACTCCCACTTAGCCGCAGCCCGTAACCTGCCCAACTGAAGATTTTTTGCATGACTATTATTGTTTTTTTAATCACACTTGTTAATAAAATTATAATACAAAAATTTGGATTAAGTTCACATTATCAGAAACGGGAGACGAGCAAAATAAGCTAGTGTTTGCTGCAAATTCAGTAGCTTTCCTGCTTCTTCATTACACTTACACCACTTGAGCCTTGTAAGCATCACTTTCATTACACTTAGCATAAAAAATATGACCAAAGGTTGGTGATTACTTTTTAACTTATTGTCGATTGAGTTGGCTAACTTAGATCATTATAATTATGAAGGGAATAACTCGTTTTAATTATGTTTATATGAAAAAATAAACATATGGTACTGAGTCTTTCATACATTTTGTTATCTACGTACTGTATATACATACATTGCATGTTGTATATGTCAAATGAAAAACAAATGTGAAAACTACAGCTAGCAATTAAAAATAAATTATTTAATTAAAAAAATTATATTATTAAGAACACAAAGTAATTCAATATTTTAAAAACTCGTAAAAAATTCGTTGGGTACCAATGCGGGTTTGGTAATTTATTTTTATATGTGGTGCAGGTTTGGTAATGAAAATTAAAACCTGCAACTGGTATGATGCGGGTTTGATAATTTATTTACATATACGGGTGCTGATTTGATAATGGAAAACCCTCACCATACCCTACCCACCGTCATCCTTCCTCATAACCACAATTATTAATGATGCTCAATCAAATCTCTCAAACTCTGACGGAAACAGGAGTTAGATTTTAATTTGGTAAAAAAATGGGACCCCACAACTGTGGTCCCACTTTAACAATTTGACCAAACGACCCCCTCCCAACTCCAGTTAGGTTGCAAAGCTATAAATGCCACACGTGTGGCCCACACTCAGTTAAGCAACACCCCCACTCTTTCTTTTTTCATTCATTCTTCTGTTCCATTTTTATAATAACGACAGCCCCTCAGATCAAACAAGTCTTAAACAAAACAAAATCCTAAGAGAATTTTCAGACACACACACTGACTCAACATGCCCAGAAGCTTTGAGCCGTTGGATTTGAGCTTTCAAATACCTTATCATTTCCGCTGTCCGATCTCTCTCGAGCTGATGCGTGACCCGGTCACGGTCTGCACCGGTCAGACCTACGACCGATCCAGTATCGAATCATGGTTCGCCACCAGTAACACCACCTGCCCACTCACCCGCTCCCCTCTCACCGACTTCACTCTCATCCCCAACCACACCCTACGCCGGCTAATCCAAGACTGGTGCGTCGCGAACCGGTCTTTCGGCATCGAACGAATCCCAACACCGAAACAGCCGGCCGAACCGGGTTTAGTCAGAAACCTCCTGAACCAGGCCGCGTCCGAATCGAACACTTACAGCTCCCGCTTGTCAGCCCTCCGTCGAATCAAAGGACTCGCACGTGACTCTGACGAGAATCGTTCTCTCATTTCATCTCATGACGTGCGAGGGATACTGAGTCAGGTCTTGTTCACGAACATAAATACGGCGTCGTCTTATGAGTTGGCTCACGAGTCATTGGCTTTATTAATCATGTTTCCGCTCACTGAGTCAGAATGCATGGCTATAGCGAGTGACTCGGATAAAATCGCATACTTGTCAAATTTATTATTCCACTCTTCGATCGAAGTCCGAGTTAACTCAGCGGCTTTCATAGAAATTATCTTAGCTGGCATCAGGTCTCAAGTGCTCCGAGCTCAGATCAGTAACGCTGACGAGATTTTCGAAGGAGTGATCGAGATTTTGAGAAGCCAATCGTCATATCCACGTGGCCTAATAGGCGTGATCAAGGTGCTGTTCGCTTTGTGTCCCGCAAAGCGAACGCGAGACAAGGCGGTGGCCGGCGCGGCGGAGATGTTGGTGGAATTTTAATACTGATTGGCAATCATTTATTAGACGTTCTTATATCATTTCGTATATAGTTTGGTAATTTTATGAGTTAATTTATACTCTTATTCTCTATACGGACGGGGGACGAGGCGGCGGCCGGCACGGCAGAGATGTTGGTGGAGTTTTAATACTAATTAGCATTCATCTTTTTAGATTCTTATATCGTTTCGTATAAAGTTTATATATTATTTTATACTCTCATTATTTAAATTTTTAATTAGTTTAATATTATCTCACATAAGAAAAATACTACATTTAAATATTAAAATAAGACATATATTGTGTTTATTTAGAATATTTAAACAATTAGGTCTCATGCTAACTCATTTAGGTTAAAAAAATTTCATAGAGGGTAATTGACATATTTAAGTTGGTTTTATCATAACTGAGCTAATCTTAAATATATTTAAATAAGTTGCGTGTTGCCACATGGTTAAATCTTTCTCAACATTCTTCATTGGGGAACTGTTGCAATTAAACATATGTCTAATAGGAGGGTGACACTTGTTATGGTACTATTAAATCGTACTAGTAGAGAGAATAAGCCAGAGCAATCTCTGAAAAATACTTGACCGGAGAGATTCCATTTTGATCTCGAAATAACGTCACTCCAAGGTCACTCCATTCAATTCGAGACAAGTTCATTTCGATCTAGACGTATTTCGGAGAGTGTTTACTCTGGAAATCCATCTAATGAACATCGAAGATACTTCAATCTCGATTCAATATTCCGAAGTATATGATGTCAGAGACCACGTCCAGTGCTGGTCAACTTTAATAACAATCTATTCATCTTAACATGCAAGTTAGATTAAGCATGCATAATGACAGGTGTAATAACACCTAATATTCCAACATGTTCCAGTGACATGTGTTCACCATGTAATCAGAAACCAGTGAATTAATGGACATATGTTAACCGTAGTTGACACCTCCACCTACAATTCCCCATATAAGCCAATGAGCTTATAGAAAAAGTGAGAATTTGGACATAGTTTTTCTAAAAACTTAGAAATAAGAAATATATTTTCTTTTAAGTAAAAAATGAAAATTTTAACCAAACAACACATACAATTTTGTAGGCCAACGCTATTAGATTTCAAAGGCAAAGCCCAAATTCAGCTGGACTCTGGACTTTCAAGCCCAAATCTTCGAAGGTACAAATTCTCTCATCTTTTCCGCATTCATCAAATTGACGCCACCTATGGGGAAGGACAAATATTTTTGTAATGGTCTTCTCCATGAAAATTGCATAGAGAATTGCAGTATTATGGTGTACATGTATCATGTATCATTAAAAATGAATATATAGAGTGAAACACTCATTTGGAAATTGAAATTTATGTCATTCTTTTTTGAAATACTTGCATGAATAAACTTTAAAGCTCAATGAGCCTATGTAATAAAGTGATAGTGAGAACGAACGATTTAAAACTGAAAAACATGTGATTCATTGCACCTGAGTTTCGCCTTATGCACCTGCAACATATTTATGCTTGGGCATGTTAAGTGAGAAATAAGGGAGGTAAGTTCATAGTAACCTAATGCTAACATCCTATTAGATAACATGAATTCGTGCGTACAATTGTATTTCGTAGAAATATAAAATGACATAAGAAAACGGCAATCCATGCATTAATAATAAAGAATTTATGATATGCATGATTGGTTTGTATGAAAAACATGTTGTATGCATCTTTATTTATGAATTTTTAAGAATTTCAATGATATGTGTCGTGTCAAGAGAAAATAAAATTCCCATATGTTCAAAGAGCTTGCATGGAAAATAAAATTGTCAAGAGAAATAAATTCCCAGATGTGTGAAAATTAAATGTGAGTGACGACGAGCTTATTCATTGTCACCACGAAACTTTTTGAAAACTAATCCTTTGAGACTTCGAAGGTAAAAAGTGAGAAAATATCATAAATTCAGAAGTATGATTACTCAAGAAGTACAAGAAACATGTTAGCTGCTTAAGTCCTGGTAGGAGCATCCTGCTTAAGTCCTGGTAGGAGCATCATTCGGTGGGTCTATATCATACTTATAAAGATCTTGGGTGTTTAAACCCTGATAGAAGTATCCTTCGATGGGCCTATACCCGACTTTAAAAAAAAAGGATCTTGGGTGCTTAAGCCCCGATAGGAGCATTATCTGGTAGGCCTATACCCGACTTGAAAAAATATCTTGGGTGTTTAAGCCCTAGTAGGAGTATCCTTCAGTGGGCCTATACCCGACTTGAAAAGATCTTAGGTGTTTAAGCCACGGTAGGACCATCATTCAGTGAGCCTATATCCATTACTACAAAGAAGTCCCAGAGCTTTATGTGATATTAAGCTCGATGGTGTGTTTTAAACTTTGGGGCATCGAATGTAGTAGATGAATAAACCTTCCGATGAGCTTGCATAATGTCCAAACCCCAAATGAAATGATAAACTAATCTTCAAGCTCATACTTCGAAAAAGTATGAGCTTGAAGATTAGTTTTTTTTTCTTCCTCTTTTTTTGAATAAAAATAAAAATTTCACTGCCTTTAGGTGCTAACTCCAACAAATTAGAGAACTGAATATTACAAGATTTTCAATTATGACATGCGATCATATGTTACAATGTATATTGATAATACCTGTCAAAAAATGTTTTGAGGCACCGAGTCGCCGCCTCTGGACGTCGGCGCGTCGAGGCAACCGCCTAATTCGCCCCAGCCGTTTTTGCCACTTTTCACCGCGTGAGGCGGCCGCCTCGCGTTAAGCCATTTTTGATGCCTTCTTGTTGAGATGGGACGACGGGGAAAGGACGACGCCATGGACACGTGACACAGCGCATGTTAGCAGATCGCTGTGATGGTGACACGTGGCACGGTACACGTTAGCAAAGTCAAATTTCCTCAGATTCTGACTTGTGGACCCGGCGCATCCACAACTTAGGTTATGAAGTAATCAAAATTCAACTCATTTGGAACATCCATTGGTTGTTTTGGGAAAATTGTAAGATGGATTGAAAAATATAATTTTTACTATGTTAAATAGTTCGGTCAATTGATAATGAAAGTTATATGCCGAAAAATTTCATAACTTAGCTGAATTTTGTAAAAATACTTCTAAGTTCCTATAAATGGCTAAGTTAATTTACTTCAGAAGTTGAAAACCGAATTAGAATATTTTAGATTCAAATATTAATAACATTAGCTATGAATTTGTCTAAGTGTTTGAACTCCAGCTTTGAAAAATACTTAGTTAAAATATCAAAAGCAATGTCATTTCGAATGAAAAGCTCAAAGAATAAATGGGCACAGAATGTGTAAGAAAATCTCATTTTATAAAAGGCCATTATTGGACCAAATTACAAAAAAAAAATTGAGAAAAACAAAAACAAATGGGAGATCCATTTATTCTTCATCTGATTTGTCATGCATAAAATTCATTTCGGATTTCATGGCTTCCTGCCATTTTCCCGAATTGATATCCAATATAGCCTCTTTATACGTAGTCAGATCTGTTTCCTCCAAAAGAATAACATTAAGGATCACATCAGACGTTAAAAACAATCTCTCATTAGGCTTTGATATCTATTCGACTTACGTAGAACCTGTGTTGTAGATCCTTCACCTAATTGTATCTCTGGTTCTATCTTATGTTCCTTAATGTTGGGATCAAACTCATCGAGTTCAATCTTTCTATAATTTTCATTTTCTCTAAAAAATTCTTTTTTAGGAAAAGTGACAAAACGAACAACAAATATATTCTGTTGCTCAGAATCGCAGAATTGATATCCCAAAGAATTTTCGGGATATCCAATGAACCTATATGTATACCCATTGGTGCTAACTTATCCCACTACGCAACTATAATGTATACAGGACAATCCCAAATCTTTAAATATCAAAGATTTGGATTTCTACCGAACCATAACTGATATGGGGTCTTAGAAATAGATTTTGATGGAACTATATTAAGTATGTAGGCAGCAGTAAGTAAAACATAACCTCAAAGGTAATATGAAATATCTGTATAACCCATCATGGATCGCACCATATCCAATAAGTATGATTTCTCCGTTCAAACACACAATTGCGTTGAGGAGTTCCTTGTGGGCTATATTGGGCGAGAATTTCATTCTTCCTTAAATAACTTCTGAATTTGTCGCTCATGAATTCACCATCTCGATCTGATCGAATGCCCTTGATGAAATTCCCGGTTTATTTTTCTATCTCATTTCAGAATATTTTGAATTTTTCAAATGTTTCTTATTTATGTCTCATCAAATAAACATATCCATATTTTGACTTATCATCCCTGAAAGTCATGAAGTATGTTGAATCATCATGAGCACCATGATTTAATGGACCACACACATCACTGTGTATTAGCTCCAATAAATCTTCAGCACGGTGTCTAACACCAAGAAATGGGGCATTTGTCATTTTCCCTTGGATACATGACTCAAAAATTGGATAAGGATCTAAAGTAAGATCTTCAATCAAACCATCCTTAATCAATTTTGATAGACATCTAATACCTATGTGGCCCAATCTCATATGTCATAATTAAGTATTATTTAATTCAGATATTTTACTTGTATTTTCCTCTATATTAAAGACATCTCGATATGTTTCCAAAACATAATGACCATTGGATAAAGAACATTCACATATCAAATAGTTATCTTTATCATATAAACATAAAACACCATCTTTAATGTTTATTTTATATCTCTCTTTATCAAATATCAGTAATGATATTATCTGTCTAATAAAAGATGATACATAATAACCGTCATGTAAAAATAATTTACATCAATTATTGAGATCTAGAATAACCATTCCTATGACCTTGACATCCAATGTCTCGTCATTCCCAACTCTAAGCTGCCCTCATGACCTGCATGGAGTTGCAAATATGAGTGAGACTACAGGTGTCTAACACCCAACAACTATTTGCATCTAAGGCTATGAGATGTCAATAATATGAAAAATACAAAGCGTACATAAGGGTCATGTCTTTCCTTTCAACTCTGGACAATATTTCTTCCAATGTCCAGACTTCTTGCAATGTAGACATGTATCACGATCTACATGTTGTCTTGCAGTTTTGTGCTTCTTGGAGTTTCTCTTTGATATCTTCTTCTTTCTCATTTTGTTTTTCTTCGAATTTCTAGAAGTCTTTGAAGAGCTTGCAATACCATGACTGTACAAAATGGGATTGCATTTCTTCAAATCTTGTTCCGCCGTGCGTAACATGTTATGAAGTTCTTCATAACTAGCTTGCATCGAATACATATGAAAATTTAACACAATGCCAGCATAAGTACCGGGCAAAGAAGATAGAATCAAATTTTGGCATAGCTTTTCATCTATCATTATGCCATGTCGTTCCAAATATTAGATCTAGTCTATCATGTTCAAAACATGAATGCTAACTGCTCTTCCATCCTTGAGCGTAGCATGGAAAAATTCTTTATATCTCTGATATATTTCAATTTCTTGATTTACTTTGAAACAACTCCTTGAGTATTCTCATAATGCTCCAAGCATCAAGTACCTCTATGTACTGTCTGAGCAAATCTGGAACCATCGATCCTAAAATATAGGATTTCACCCTTAGGTTATCATCCTTTCATTTTTCAAAAGTCTCTCGCTCTTAGGGAGTGGAATCATGATTGAATTCAACAGGCAATGGATTGATTATCTCCAAGATAAGGCAGATGTTCATTTCCCATTCAAAATAGTTTTCGGCTCTTTTCAGTTTATTAGAATCCAAAAATCACGCTAATGGATTTGTGGCAGCCATCTTCAAGACAACAATTAAACATTAGCAGAATATTTTCCATTCAATATAAAGAAGTAATACAATTATGATTTTTAAATCTATTAATGTCCTCCCACTACTTTACATAATTCTGAGATATCCCTTAATGGAAAAATAGAAATTTGACAATCCAAATTTCATAGTGGGAAGTGGATCCCATGACATTTTCTTCAGCCTCGCAATAATGATGGTCTTGACCTTCATAAACTCGTTAGGTAGACCTACAAGATCAATCAAGTTCACGTGACTCCTAAGTTTGGTCCTGAACCGTTTCTTATCCTCACAATAAAGATGGTATTGAATTAAGCCTTGTTTCAAGTGTATACATGTCAATGTGCACTAATGAGCTTCGTAAGTACACCCTCACAATAATGACGGTATTGGGTGACAACGCCAACTCTGTTGGGGCGGATATGGAACCTAGGCTAAGCACCGGTTCCGGTTGGAACCGGACCGATTTTCCGAGTTTGGAATCGGAACCGGTTGTAATCGGTCTGATTTCGATTTTAATCGGTCTGGTTTTTTTTTTCTAAAATGGTCGGAATCGGAACTAGACCATAGAACCGATTTCTGGAACCGAATGTAGAATCGATTTCTGGAACCAAATTTAGAACCAGTTATAGAATCGAATTTAGAACCTAATTTGTACCTGATTTGATACCCAAACAGTGTACCAAAACAATAAATAATTAGGGTATACGAATTAGATGCTATAAATTTATTGAAATAATATATACATATGAAACAATGAAGTTCCTACAAATCGTTACCTTAGTATCCTTGACTTTAGTGACTGGAAGAGGATTAAGGCGTTTCACTTTTTTCCCATTTGAGCTCACAACCTGTAAATATATATATTTTTAAATAAAAAGAAGAATATTAGGAAGAAATCAAAGAACAATCAACCTTTTACATCCTTGTTAACTGAACTTACTGAGATTGACCCCCAAAAGCTTGGCATAGCGAAGTGACTGCACCAGGAAAACATCCAGGCTACCCAATCTGTTATAAGTATCTGCTTTACTTCATCACCTTCATCATCTCTACCCTAGAAAATTTCACCGTTTTAATTCTGGACCAAAAACCATATTGATGTCTTTTACTGATCCATCATTCTCCAACTTAAACCAGCCATGACTAAATATTTAGTTTGAAAACCATAGTTTCTTAGCAATATGACAGCAAGGACACCACTAGTTTAGTCTGACAAGGACAATTTACCAGATAAGTGGCAATTTTCCATTTTTCTTTATTCTGCACAAAATTGGCAGTAAGTTAAAACTTCACAATTGCCAAGAATATTATGTGATATTTATTCAAGTGTGATAAATAATTGCATTTTCAAAGTTTGACAATATTATATAAATAGGGTAATTCAGAACCGGACCAGAATCGAATTGGAACCAAGTAATAAGGTATTATGTTTAATTGGGTAGGTTCCGGTTCCACTTAGTTAGGAACCGACTTTTTCCGGGTAGGTTTCGGTTCCATGCGGAATCGGAACTGAAGTTAGATTCGCTCACCCCTATTGGAACCCCTAGGGTCGGATCGGTGTACCGCGCAGCGAAAGTGGATCTAACCCGTGGATATCTAGCATGAGTGTATTTTTAAAATATTTAATGAAATATCATATTCCATTACGAGTATTTAGGGAAAAATCGAAGTCCGGAAAAACTAAAACCGGAGAAAATCGGGTCCAGCACACCTAACGCACAAGCTGCTTGCGCATATTATGCATGCTGCGCAGCAAGCGTACAAGCATTTCAAAAAAAAAAAAAAAACCTTAAACACATTTTAAAATCACCCAAAATAATTTTAATTTCAAAACTAACGACAACACATATTATACAACAAACACACACACACACACATGCATTTCTTTAAATCAAAATACAAATCAAAATAAAATCCCACAATGAAATAACTCATGAACAATTCTATATCACTGTAGGCATTGTATTTTTGCATGTGAAACCCGATGATGAGTCTCAGTTGGAGGCACTACTTTTTTAGTCGAGGAAGTTGCGGGAAACGATCGTCGGAAGGGAATCAGCATTTTGTTAGTTCTTATTCGCTGGATTAGCTTCGGTTTCGCTTGTTGGACCTCCGTGTTAAAACACATGTCACCAAATTAAAAAAATTAAAACATTTAAAACACATGTCACAAATTAAAATTAAAATCAAATGAAATTAAATTAAAGTTAAACCGAAACCAATTAATTAAATTAAAATTGAAAATTTAATAACTAATTTAAAATTAAACCAAATTTAAAAGAAATTCCCACCTAAAATATAAATATTATTGCCTAAAATAAATTAAGTAAATCCCTCCCTAATTAATTGATTTTATTTCCTTTATAAAACCATGCAAAAAACCCTAATTGACTAATATATAAACAACACAAATTTGCAAACAAAGGACAGGACACTCACGGCAAATACAAAAAAAAAAAAAAAACTACAAACACAAAAATACAAAGAGAAAATAAACCCTAATCGCCACTGGCCAGATTCCATTAACCACCAGCCTTCATTCCTCACTCACGAAAATAAGAAATAAATCCACTTCAACAGCCCCTCATACTTCATTCACGTTAAAAGCCAATAAGCGCCCACAAGCCTGCCCCTCACTGCCTTAAGCCATAAATCATCACAGCCACTAGCCAGATGCCATGAACACCAGCCCTAAGCGTCCCTCACAAACGCACAAAGAACCCTTCACGCATACTGCTTCAACTCACCCCAAAACTTCACGCCAACAGCCCTTTTCAAGCGCACTCAGCAACATGCCATAAGCCAAATCTTCACGCTAAAGCCCTGCCTCACGTTGATAACCCTCCACACGCCCTTAAGCAACTTGAGCCACGGACCAGCCCTCCACGCCACATACACCTTCACGACAAGCAACACCATCACCCTTAAACATATCCTCACGCACCAAAAAAACCACTGACCTGATCATCACGCTAGCATCCCTCGCCCTCTCACGCAAAGAACACTAATACACAGCCCTTATTAGCACCGAATCAGTCCCCAAAATTGCACTCAGTCCACTGTCCAGAACACAACCAGTAAACCGAGACAAAACTACCCAAAATTGCACCCCGAAACCGCACAAAACAGTCCACTAAAACACCAAAATGAGACCTGAAACAGTAAGCAGAAACCGCGAGGAAACAACAGTAAAACGGAGGTCAAAACAGTAGCTTGAGCAGCGAAACAGCGAGGCAAAACGGAAACCAGTGAACCAGAAAAGTTGCGGTGTGATAGCCCTTCCGACGGCCGTGAAATGCGAGTTCGAAAGTCGACATAAAAGGTTAGACCTGAGGGTATTTTCCACATTCGTTTTCTGTTTTATTTTTATTATTTATTGAGTATTGCTTGCATGATTGTTATGTTCGAATGCATGTTGTGGCCCTTGAGTAGATAAATATGCATGGATTATGAGATATTGTATGTTGTGGCTTTGGAATAAAATGAAAGATGTGTCAACTCTCGCGGTATATCGGATGGAAACTCGGACATAAATTTCATAGCCGATTCCGAATGGACGGTAGTATGATCTGTACTTGGGATACAACTCCACGTACCGCTTGAGTAAACGACACTTTCTTTTGTTTTATATTGCTTTGATTTATTTATTTTTCGTCATTTGAATTCCGCATGTTATTTGTATGCATGATGCAATTGAGCGCATGGGCTTAGTAAGTCGGATTAAAGGTCCCCCTATTTGGAGGGGTTAAAATCCTTTACCACGATGCTTTGCAGCGCCGGTTGATGTGTGTTCGGTTGGATGTAAGACATGTTCAATCGGGCATACTAAGTTTGATGTTATTGTCTTTATTTCTTTGTATGCATGATGCAATCGAGCGCATGGGCTTAGTAAGTCGGATTAAAGGTCCCCTATTTGGAGGGGTTAAAATCCTTTACCACGATGCTTTGCCGCGCCAGTTGATGTGTGTTCGGTTGGATGTAAGATATGTTCAATCGGGCATACTAAGTTTGATATGATTGTCTTTATTTTTGTATGCATGATGCGATCGAGCGCATGGGCTTAGTAAGTCGGATTAAAGGTTCCCCTATTTGGAGGGGTTAAAACCCTTTACCACGATGCTTTGCCGCGCCGATTGGTGTATACTCGATTGGATGTGAGATGAGTTCAATCGGATACGTCAGGTCCCATATTGTGGATTTGTTTATCTATGAATGTGTTGCATGTGTCGGGTCTGGTTCCGTTCGAACGCGTTCTCGAATGCCACACGAACGTGAACCTTCTGTTTACCGTTCGAACGCGTCCTCAAACGCTACGCGAACGCGCACGCATTTTCTTAGTTTCATCATGCATCAGGTCTGGTTCCGTTCGAATGCGTTCTCGAACGCCACACGAA
Source organism: Zanthoxylum bungeanum (assembly GCA_019454045.1). Taxonomy (NCBI): domain Eukaryota; kingdom Viridiplantae; phylum Streptophyta; class Magnoliopsida; order Sapindales; family Rutaceae; genus Zanthoxylum; species Zanthoxylum bungeanum. Next base: position 202,520 of record SKCR01040857.1, on the reverse strand, counting down.
CGTGAACCTTCTGTTTACCGTTCGAACGCGTTCTCAAACGCTACGCGAACGCGCACGTATTTTCTTAGTTTCATCATGCATCAGGTCTGGTTCTGTTCGAACACGTTCTCGAATGCTATACGAACGTGAACCTTCTGTTTACCGTTTGAACGCGTTCTCAAACGCTACGCGAATGCGCACGCATTTTTTTAGTGTTTCATGCATCACATCTGGCTCCGTTTGAACGCGTTCTCGAATGCTATACGAACGCGAACCTTCTGTTTACCGTTCGAACGTGTTCTCGAACGCTACGCGAACGCGCACCCACTGAACTGAGTCATTTTCATTAGATTTCATACATAATTGTTCCTAGTAGCTATCCCTCGTATGACGAATCTGATTGCTTATCTGTATTATCAAGATTGTGTAGGTGTCATTCATCTGTATTCCCCACATGTATGAGTACAATGTGTTTAACTATTACAATTCATATATCCATGTCGTGATAGCATTTGAGTATTATTTCTTGTGGTATATCGGATGGAAACCCAGACATAAATTCCGTAGCCGATTCCGAATGGACGGTAGTGCGGTCTGTACTTGGGATACAATTTCACGTACCACTTGGAAAATGGCACATGTGTGCTTGGTCCATATTAGTTATCTTCTTTTGCACCACGTCATAGCATGCTCACTTTAATGCCTAATTGCAATCATAAGTGTCTTTTTGCATTATTGTAGGCACTGCATTTTTACACATAAGTCCCTATGATGAGTCTCATTTTGGAGACACTACCTTTTAAGTCACGGAGGTCACGGAAAACGGACATCGGAAGGGGGAATTCAGAATAAACAAGTTCACTGTCTTCGTTGGTGCTGCGTTCGTTACTTCGTTCGAACGTCAGGCAGATTACGGATGTTCGTGCCGCGTTCGAGGAAGCGTTCGAACGGTGTCGGTAATTCTGGTTTTGCTGCTAGCCTCGCACCCCAGCCCAATTAGCCCCCCAAAGCCCATAAAACACATCCCAAATTAAATAAATAAATATTAATTAAAACATTAACTAAATAAGATAATATTAAATTAATTAAATAATTAAATAAAACATTTACCAAACTTAAACTAAAATCATGCCTAATTTAATAATTCCAATACTAAAATTAAAATAAGATATGCCTAATTAAAATCAATCCTAACCAATTAAAGCCAATCAAATATTTGACCTTCTAATCCAAACCAAATCAAATCCCTTGCTTTCCTTGTCCACACCAAATCAAATCCTCCCTTTAATGTCAAATCCCTTCCTTGTGAGACAAGGAGTAGCCCTAGCCATTCTCTATATAAACAACCCTAACCAAGACATCCAATCGGCTAGCTCATTCATACAAGAAAAGCCTCCCCTAGCTCTCCACTCCCTCATTACTGAATTACAGCAGCCCAATAACGCCCAATACAGCAGCCATACCACGGAACAAACACACAACACACACACAAAACACCTTCCCTCCCTCACCAAATTAACGAAAACAACACACAGCAGCCCCAAAACTGCCCCTGAAATCAGTCCCAAACAGCAGCCCTAAACACACACCAAAACAGTCCCCTAAATTACCAAAAAAATAGTAATCAAAACATCCCAAAAATGGTAACTAAAATACAACAGCAAAACAGTAGTAACGGTAGCGAATCGGAGTCAAAAGCAGCAGCAAAAGATGGAGAACGACAACCCAAAACAGTAAGACAACGAACGAGAACAGTGAACCAGTGAACCGGAAGAGTTGCGGAGCATCCACCCTTCCGACGATCGTGTACCGTATATCCGAGAGGTGATTTAAAAGGTTAGACCTGAGGGCACTTTTTCATTAGTTTATATTCGTTTCTTTTATTATTGAATTCTATTCGCATGAGAGTCGTTTATGGATGCATGTTGTGGCTTGAATGAAATGGAAGAGTGTCGTCTCTTGTGGTATATAGGATGGAAACCCAGACGTAAATTCCGTAGCCGAATCCGAATGGACGGTAGTACGGTCTGTACTTGGGATACAACTCCACGTACCACTTGAGTAAACGGCACATTCTCTTATTTTGGTTGCTTTGGTTTATCTATTTCTTGTTACTTAAATTCGGTATGTCGCTTATTTGTGTATGATATAATCGAGTGCATGGGCTCAGTAAGTGCGATGAAAGGTCCCCTAATCGGAGGGTTAAATCCTTCACCACGATGCTTTGCCGCACCGATTGATGTGTGTTCGGTTGAATGCGAGATACGTTCAATCGGACATATTACGTTTAATATTATTGCTTTTAACTTTTTGTATGCATGATTCAATCGAGCGCATGGCTTGTAAGTGGAATGAAAGATCCCCTATGGGGAGGGGTTAAAGCCATTTACCACGATGCTTAGCCGCGCGGTTGACGTGTGTTCGGTTGGATGTAAGATGTGTTCAATCGGACATACTTAATTTGATATGATTGTCTTTATGTTTGTATGCATGATTTGATGTGACGTGCATGGGCTTAGTATGTTGGTCTAAAGGTCCTCTCTTTGAGAGATCAAGAGCCCCAAAAGGCCACCTTTAGGGCAGTACTCCACCGCGCCCCTTTATTTGGTTGTTTATGTATTGCGTCCCATTTCATGCATCAGGTCTGTTCCCGTTCGAACGCGTTTACGACGCAACTCGAACGCGCATGCATTTTGCCTTATCATGCATCAGGTCTCATCTCCGTTCGAACGCGTTCCACGAACGCCATACGAACGTGAGCATTCTGTTTCATTTCTGTTCGAACGCGTTCACAAACGCCACACGAACGTGAGATTTCTGTTTCATTTCCGTTCGAACGCGTTCACAAACGCCATACGAACATGAGCATTCTGTTTCATTTCTGTTCGAACGCGTTTACAAACGCTACTCGAACGAGAACCTTATGTTTACCGTTCGAACGCGTCTACAAACGCTACACGAACGCACACGATAAACAGATCCTCTTGCATCACGTTACGACGTGTCCATCTTAGCATATGGTTAACCCTTTGTACGCTATGCATTTGTATTACCTCTCTAGTTGTCTATTTCTGTTATGCGCCTACAATATTATTTGTCGTCATTTTGATTTCCTTTACATTACACGCAAATGTTACCATGACTGTTTGTGTTTATATTTACATGAATGATTGAATTCTTATGATGTTATGTGCTTGTTGTTGCAAAGGCCTACTTTTGAGCATGTGAATTTGGCAATAAGATTTGGTTTCATGTATGTTAGATGTAAAACTATACTTTCAAGCATGTGAATTTGGATTGTGTTGCACTTGGAAATATATGTCATAGGCTTGGTTGGATTATTGCATAATCTTTACATTACAAGTTGCATAAGTAAGGGACCATTCCGAACCCAATGGTTTGAGGTCTTCCTTGCGAGGGGGTGAGTGCGGCCTTAAATCTTTGTCCCGGTTCACACCGGGTGGCGACTCCATTACTCTCCGGTTTAGTCCCCCGTGGCTACTTCGTACTCCCAACTAGGCCCCCGAGCCTGGAACAGCATTGCGTCGCCCAGTTCCCTGTGTGTTCCCACAGTCTGGCGACTCCACTGGGGCTAGAGAATCGGCCCCGAAATAATGCCTTGTAATGTATAGATTTATTCTTTAATTAACCGTGTCTACAAATGTGTGAAATGGGGGTTGTAATCAAAGGCATTTTGAGGCTAGGTAATGGTTTGGTGTCTTCCTTCACTCACTACCTTTCTAGAAGGAAAAGCTGTGAAGGCACCTAGATAGCCATCTACTCGTAGCCTAATGTGATGGACTAATTTGGAGGACTCGTTGTTTATTCCTGACACCAAGCGATAAGAGCCTAAGAGGCTTGGGTATTTAAGTGAGCCTCGCTCCACCTTCCCTCTGGGGAATCTACAACGGGAAAATCCATTTGACAGTCTGTCACACACCATGGCTCATTGGCATACCTTAGTGTATAAAAAAGGGTGTGCTCACTTGGTTGCTCGAACCTTGATTGGGGAGACCTAGTTGTGGGCCATCCTTCGCCGATGAGAGCCTTTGGTCCATCCCACGAACCCGTGCGTAGACCGGTTGTATAGCCTATAACAAATATTTCCTTGTGCTTTAGGACCATTATCATTTGGATGAATTGGACTCTTTTCAAAAATGCGAACTTGCTGGGCCATTTAAACTGGGGCAGGTTCGTATCTTATGACAATTAGGCCCAAAGCTTCTGAAATGATGGTGGGCCACACGGTAGAAGTTATTATTTTATGTTTATAATATCTTCCTTGTATGCTTATGTTTGGGAACATTGCTATTTGAATCCATCTGGGTCTTTTGTCATGAGATATGGGCTTGTTGGGCCATTTAAACTGGGACAAGAAATATCTTATGACGATTGGGCCAAAAGGCTTCTAAATAACAATGGGCCATTTTATGATTGTGTTCGGAATATTATCATTTGGATTTAGTTGGGGCTCTTTGCCATAAGACATGAACTCGTTGGGCCATTTAAACTGGGACGGGTTCACTCTTATGACAGTTGTCCCAAAAGCTTCTAAAATGATAATAGGCCGATTTGTTTGAGAATTTTAATTTAATTGATTTAGTATGTTATATATGTTACATGCATCCCATGCACCCCATGCATACATATATCATGTTAACCCTTGTGTTCTGAAAGCCATCATAGATTCTCGTTGGGTTAGAAAAAAGGGAAGACTCACCAAAATACTGAGAACAGACATGAGTGAATCAGATATTGAGGTATCCCGGATAGATCAGTTGGAGAATGGTTTCGCCAAGATTACTAAACAGTTGCAAGCCATGACCACTGCCGTGGCAAATATGGCTGTGCCCCATGCTGGGGGAAATTATGAGAATGTGAGGCGCGAGGAGCCTCCGAATGGGTTGAGGGATGATTATCCCCACTTTTGATGATGACATAGCAGAGTATGCAACAGGCAAAATGATTGGGTCTCAGACAGAATTCAGAAGCTTCGGGATCATGTTGAAACAATTACCCGAAAAATGAGGGTAAACATGAAGAATTGTTAGATTATGAGGCAATGACCTTCGGAGAACAGCTGTCAGCTCAGTTTAAAATGCCGGACATGGCCAAGTTTAATGGGAATGGAGACCCAAGAGACCATCTGCAGCAATATGTCTCAGTCATGAGTTCAGTGGGCCTATCACAGCGCCAAGTCCAAAAGATGTTTGGGATGTCACTCGAGGGGGCACCTGTGGTTTGGTATCATAGCTTGAGAAAAAGGTTAAGGAAGAGATTGGGGGAATTGGCGGACGCCTTTCTAAAACAGTATGTCACGGACCTGGAGATTGACTTGTCGCTCCGCGATTTGGAGAACACTAAACAGAAGCCAGAGGAAAACTTCAAGGAGTATGTAGAGCGCTGGAGAGAAGCCAGCTTCTGAAGATGCAAACTCGGCCTTCTGAGAAAGACCAGATCAAAATGATCATCAAGGGTACTAAGCCCTCCATTATGGTAAGCTGCGGAGGATGACTTCGATGATTTCTGATTTTCGACAGTTGAGGGAAACTGTCATGGATATTGAGGAGGAAGAGGCTGAAAACAGAAAGCTTTATGGCCAGAATAAAAGAACTTTTGGGGGGCCTTCTAAGACAAAGCCCGCTACTGCCGAAGTCGCTGCCATCAGAAACAGGCAATTCTCCAACCTTGGTAGACCTTTGTCGAAGGTATTTGAAAAGTTACAGGGACAAGGAATCTTGAAACCCTTAGAAGGCAAGCCACTTCCGTACCCCCCACCACCACACATAAATGTGAACCTTTATTGTCACTTCCACCAGCTACATGGCCATGACACTGACAACTGCACCCGCCTCAGACATGAAATTCAAGATCTCATAAATTCCCATAAAATACCCAACCCATGAAAAGAAACCATCAAACACCAAGCTTCTTACATGGATGACAGTGAAGAACCATAGGCCGAGGAAGAAGGCAGTGCTGCGGATGATGGAGATGTTCCTCCTAGTCTATTTGATCCAGTTTTTTAAATGACATTGATTTTGTTACTTTTTCGAACTCTTTTCCTCAACAATAATAAAGACGTTTATTTTGCTGAAACTCTTCTGCAATATGAGTATATTTGAGAAAAGTATTCAACCTTGGTACTATGGAATCCAGTGATGAACACGGGGAACCTTCGAAATAAGCAAACAGAAAAGATAAGATAGACATTCAGAAATTGGGAAATAGAGCCAGTGAAGATATCAGACTTGGAAGGGAATTAGTTTACCGAGCTGATCAACGTAGACAGATTGAAGAAATAGCTTGTCTGAGGAAGAGAAGGCTAAGAAGTCACCAAGAGAATTGACGGAAGACCTAACCCGACGGGATAGGAACATTCATGCATGCATACACGTAACGCATTTTGCATCCTTTCGTGTTTGTTCTGTTTTGTAGTAGCAGGTTTCAAAGGAGAAGAAAAAAAGCGCCGAATGCAAGCCAACCAGAAGCAGTAACAGTACAATGTCAGCAATCTTCAAGAACGAATCACATGGGCGAGGCCCATATCATCAGTATCAGTTTGGGATGAATCCCGAGGGTCGAGGCCCACATCAGTATCAGTCTGGGGACGAGGCCCATAATCAGTAGCAGTTAGGGCCGAGGCCCACATCAGCATCAGTTTAGGGCAAGGCCACAACAGCATCAGTTTGGGGCGAGACCCGTATTAACATCAGTATCAGTCTTGCCGGGTATGGCATTCTGGGGGCGAGGCCCACGTCACTTCAGTATCAGCATTACCAGGTATGGCATTCTGGGGGGTGAGGCCCACATTACATCGGATCAGTTTCTGCCGAGTATGGCATTCTGGGGGCGAGGCCCACATCACAACAGATCAGTTCTGCCGAGAATGGAACTCCGAGAATGGAGATATAGTCCGGGAATGGACAGTTCAAGAATGAACAAGCCGAGAATGGCAATCCAAGAATGGAAATGCAGTTCAAGAATGAACAAGCCGAGAATGGCAATCCAAGAGTGGAGCAGAGTTCAAGAATGAACAAGTCGGAAATGACACTCCGAGAATGGAGATATAGTCCGGGAATGGACAGTTCAAGAATGAACAAGCCGAGAATGGCAATCCAAGAATGGAACACAGTTCAAGAATGAACAGGCCGAGAATGGCACTCCAAGAATGGAAGCACGGTTCGGAAATGGACCACCTCACAGTAACAGTTCGAGAATGGACACCTCACAGTAACGGTTTGGGAATGGACCACCTTACAGTAACAGTTCGGGAATGGACCACCTTACAGTAACAGTTCGGGAATGGACCACCTTACAGTAACGGATCGGGAATGGACCACTGTACAGTAACAGTTCAAGAATGGACACCTTACAGTAACGGTTCGAGAATGGACCACATTACAGTAACGGTTCGGGAATGGACCAACTCACAGTAACGGTTCGAGAATGGACCAACTCACAGTAACGGTTCGAGAATGGACCACCTTACAGTAACGGTTCGGGAATGGACCACCTCACAGCAACGGTTCGGGAATGGACCACATCACAGCACTGTTCGGGAATGAACCAGGGGTCGCAGCACCTCACCGTCCAAATCAACTCAACTCATGGTAAGTCAAGTGGCAGCTGGCAAGCCAGGTAAGTGAAAATGCATTGCATAACTTTGATAGGATTGTCACTGTTGCACATTACACAAGTCCCATCAAAGTAGGGGCGACTGTAGGCACTGCATTTTTACACATAAGTCCCTATGATGAGTCTCATTTTGGAGACACTACCTTTTAAGTCACGGAGGTCACGGAAAACGGACATCGGAAGGGGGAATTCAGAATAACCAAGTTCACTATCTTCGTTGGTGCTGCGTTCGTTACTTCGTTCGAACGTCAGGCAGATTGCGGACGTTCGTGCCGCGTTCGAGGAAGCGTTCGAACGGTGTCGGTAATTCTGGTTTTGCTGCTAGCCTCGCACCCCAGCCCAATTAGCCCCCCAAAGCCCATAAAACACATCCCAAATTAAATAAATAAATATTAATTAAAACATTAACTAAATAAGATAATAATTAAATTAATTAAATAATTAAATAAAACATTTACCAAAATTAAACTAAAATCATGCCTAATTTAAATAATTCAAATACTAAAATTAAAATAAGATATGCCTAATTAAAATCAATCCTAACCAATTAAAGCCAATCAAATATTTGACCTTCCTAATCCAAACCAAATCAAATCCCTTGCTTTCCTTGTCCAACACCAAATCAAATCCTCCCTTTAATGCCAAATCCCTTCCTTGTGAGACAAGGAGTAGCCCTAGCTATTCTCTATATAAACAACCTCTAACCAAGACATCCAATCGGCTAGCTCATTCATACAAGAAAAGCCTCCCCTAGCTCTCCACTCCCTCATTACCGAATTACAGCAGCCCAATAACGCCCAATACAGCAGCCATACCACGGAACAAACACACAACACACACACAAAACCCTTCCCTCACCAAATTAACGAGAACAACACACAGCAGCCCCAAAACTGCCCCTGAAATCAGTCCCAAACAGCAGCCCTAAACACACACCAAAACAGTCCCCTAAATTACCAAAAAATAGTAACTAAAATACAGCAGCAAAATAGTAGCAACGGCAGCGAATCGGAGTCAAAAGCAGCAGCAAAAGATGGAGAACGACAACCCAAAACAGTAAGACAACGAACGACAACAGTGAACCAGTGAACCGGAAGAGTTGCGGAGCATCCACCCTTCCGACGATCATGTACCGTATATCTGAGAGGTGATTTAAAAGGTTAGACCTGAGGGCACTTTTTCATTAGTTTATATTCGTTTCTTTTATTATTGAATTCTATTCGCATGAGAGTCGTTTATGGATGCATGTTGTGGCTTGAATGAAATGGAAGAGTGTCGTCTCTTGTGGTATATAGGATGGAAACCCAGACGTAAATTCCGTAGCCGAATCCGAATGGACGGTAGTGCGGTCTGTACTTGGGATACAACTCCACGTACCACTTGAGTAAACGGCACCTTCTCTTGTTTTGTGTTGCTTTGGTTTATCTATTTCTTGTTACTTAAATTCGGTATGTCGCTTATTTGTGTATGATATAATCGAGTGCATGGGCTCAGTAAGTGCGATGAAAGGTCCCCTAATCGGAAGGGTTAAAATCCTTCACCACGATGCTTTGCCGCACCGATTGATGTGTGTTCGGTTGAATGCGAGATACGTTCAATCGGACATATTACGTTTAATATTATTGCTTTTAACTTTTTGTATGCATGATTCAATCGAGCGCATGGGCTTAGTAAGTGGAATGAAAGATCCCCTATGGGGAGGGGTTAAAGCCATTTACCACGATGCTTAGCCGCGCCGGTTGACGTGTGTTCGGTTGGATGTAAGATGTGTTCAATCGGACATACTTAATTTGATATGATTGTCTTTATGTTTGTATGCATGATTTGATGTGACGCGCATGGGCTTAGTATGTTGGTCTAAATGTCATCTCTTTGAGAGATCAAGAGCCCCAAAAGGCCACCTTTACGGCAGTACTCCACCGCGCCCCTTTATTTTGTTGTTTATGTATTGCGTCCCATTTCATGCATCAGGTCTGTTCCTGTTCGAACGCGTTTACGAACACAACTCGAATGCGCATGCATTTTGCCTTATCTTGCATCAGGTCTCATCTCCGTTAGAACGCGTTCACGAACGCCATACGAACGTGAGCATTCTGTTTCATTTCTGTTCGAACGCGTTCACAAACGCCACACGAACGTGAGTATTCTGTTTCATTTCCGTTCGAACGCGTTCACAAACGCCAAACGAACGTGAGCATTCTGTTTCATTTCTGTTCGAACGCGTTTACAAACGCTACTCGAACGAGAACCTTCTGTTTACCGTTCGAACGCGTCTACAAATGCTACACGAACGTACACGGTAAACAGATCCTCTTGCATCACGTTACGACGTGTCCATCTTAGCATATGGTTACCCCTTTGTACGCTATGCATTTGTATTACCTCTCTAGTTGTCTATTTCTGTTATGCGCCTACAATATTATTTGTCGTCCTTTTGATTTCCTTTACATTACACGCAAATGTTACCATGACTGTTTGTGTTTATATTTACATGAATGATTGAATTCTTATGACGTTATGTGCTTGTTGTTGCAAAGGCCTACCTTTGAGCATGTGAATTTGGCAATAAGATTTGGTTTCATGTATGTTAGATGTAAACTATACTTTCAAGCATGTGAATTTATGATTGTGTTGCACTTGGAAATATATGTCATAGGCTTGGTTGGATTATTGCATAAATCTTTACATTACAAGTTGCATAAGTAAGGGACCATTCCGAACCCAATGGTTTGAGGTCTTCCCTTGCGAGGGGTGAGTGCGGCCTTAAATCTTTGTCCCGGTTCACACCGGGTGGCGACTCCATTACTCTCCGATTTAGTCCCCCGTGGCTACTCCGTACTCCCAACTAGGCCCCCGAGCCTGAAACAGCATTGCGTCTCCCAGTTCCCTGTGTGTTCCCACAATTATATTCTTAGTTGACTCTTTTATTTGTGCATGGACATGTAATGGCTATTTGTTTATGATATGTCTATGAAATCACATGTTCGCCATCATTTGATTCGCCTTTGTGTGTGCTTGTGTGGTTAGTGTGTGCTTGTGTTTCCATGAATACAATATGCCAATGAAGTTGTATGATCGTTGCTACTTTGATGTACTTTCAAGCATGCAATCTTAGATGTGAAATATATGCAAATTTAGGTGTAAGTTTTATTTTTGTGCATGTGAACTTAGAAGCATGATACTCTTGGAAATAAGTGTTACTTAAGCTTGATTTAATTATTACACAAATCCTTTCATTACAAGTGACATAAGTAAGGGACCATTCCGAACCCAATGGTTTGAGGTCTTCCCTTGCCAGGTGTGAGTGCGGCCTTAAATCTTTGTCCCGGTTCACACCGGGTGGCGACTCCATATTATTTCGTACTCCCAACTAGGCCGCGAGCCTAGGACAGCATGCGTCGTCCAGTTCCTGTGTCCCACAATCACCCAAAGGTGGTCAAATAATTCTAGAATGGCAGCCATAGTTCCAAACTATTATCTAGAGTTCTAAACTTTAATTTTAAGTCTATGTATAACATAAATATTTTGACCAAATCATAAGAAAATTGTGTTTATACTTCCAACGCATCCATACACAATTCATTAGCCTAATTTCAACTTCAAACTATATTATTATACATCCAATACATAATTCATCACTATATATTTCACTAATGATAACTCACTAATGAAAAACATGGCTTTGGAGAAGATCAAACTTACCTAGCAAGGATGATACAAAGATATAATCTACTTCTCCATGTTGAAATGTTGTGGAGAACATTCAAAGTTAGCAAACTTGACTCCAATATGCAATCTTGATTCCAATTCTAGCAAGCTTCACTATAAGATCCAATCTTGATTTCTCCTTGTTGAAATGTTGTAGAGATCTTCCAAAACCTCTCTAAACACTTCTCTAACTTAGGCTAATTTTTATCTTTAGCTTTCACAAGCTTGATTTAAAACCTTCCTCAAGCTTGCTATTTATAGCAAAACTTATTTAATTTTTAATTAATAAAATTCCTAATCAAATATTAGGTAGGCTTTATTCAATATGTAAATTAGGTATTACTAATCACATTTGTCTACCACTTTGATTTAATCCAATTAAATCAAGGCAAATTTTAATGGATTAGTTCAATGTTTTCCACTTTGATTTAATCCAATTAAATCAAATTAAACACACTTATTATTACATTTTTGTAATTACTAAAATATCCTCCAATGGTATAGATATTTATGAAATTTCACCAAAGTCCTTGTGTGATTTTGGATTAATCCAATTGGGTCAAAGTGAATAATCAATGTTATCTAATAACACTTAATTATCTTAGTTAATAATTATAATATCAAATATTATTTATTATAAAAAATTATCGGCTACCCAAGTGCTCAAAGAGTACACTTCATATTGTGGGACTCTCTAAGTCCAGACACTTCGTCATATAAGCCTAGCTTATATGTACGTAATTTGACCACCTTCGAATTCGTGAAGAACATGAACTACCTTTCTGAACTATACAAGTCGAGGTCATCATATATGTTTAACGATCTCTCCATCGTAGGCTATCAAAGTTGTGTTTAGGAAATATAGATTACACCGTCAAGTTTCCGAGGCTCATGTCGACATGTCCAAGATTTTTCACAACTAATCAGAAACCATTTCTGATATATGCGATCCACCTAGGTGATCAGCTTTGGCCAAAGTCTTAAGAAATGTGACTTACTCAAATGGATACCTAAACCCCTAATGGTACATTTACGGGCCGACAGATACTATCTTGATACGTACTTGATTAACGAGTTCATCGGTCCACACCCAACGAACATCTAGAGGCCAGACCATGAAAGGTCTCTGACATACATGGCATCTAAGTGTGGAGGATCTCACACAAAATCAATGTTATCCTATAGTCAAATGATTACATATGCTACTCGACTTGAGGAGATTACTATTGAGGTGGTGTGTACTTCCAACTATTAGGAATCACCTATGAGTCATTCAATATTCGCTCCAACAAATACCTACATGTGTGTACGAGCTTCCAAAGCTCATGGTAAATCGGGTTAAACCATTGGAACTCCAATTCCAATATAAGAAATGTGCTAGTCTTCTAGATTATAGGAATTCGACCGTATTCCAAAACCAACGACTATGAATTTTTACTTTAAGAATAATTATAATAGTAATATTATCCCAATGTATAGTATTATTACATGACTATTCTAAGATCTATGTCATTATATTTATACATCAATATAATACGCATAATTACATTACTATTAATAAGGTTTGAAATGAAAATGTAGTTATTTTATTAATAAATAATAAAATATACAATACATTATTCAGATTGGCGCTCCAAGTACCAACTCCAACAAACTCACACTTGCTTAGTGCCAATCCAGATGGTAGCATAGTTTCATCTCCTCCACATGTTTTTCGAATAACTTAGGAAGTAAGGCCTTGTAAGCGGGTCTGCTATGTTGTATAGTTCATGAACCTTCAAGACCACTATGCTTTTCATTCAACAATTTCTCTAATCACGTGATATTTTCTTTCCACATGTTTCAGCTTAGAATGTGCCATCGGCTCCTTAGCCTGCGCAATGGCTCCACTATTATCACATTGCAATGGGATTGAATTCGCAATACTAGGCAAAATCCTAAGTTCTGTGATACAATTTCCAATCCAAATAGTTTTTTTAACAGCTTCTGAAACAGCTCTAAATTTCGCCTCAGTGGTGGAATCAGATGTTGAGCATTGCTTTGAATATCGCCAACTAATCGCACCGCCATTAAGAGTAAATATGTATCCGGATATAAACTTTCTATCATCTGGATCTCCCTAAAATTCGGAGTCTGTATAATCCTTAACTTGTAGCTTATCTTCTCTATATATGAGAAACTTATCTTAAGTACCCTTAAGATATTTCAGGATATGTTTCACGACTGTCCAATGATCATTACCTAAATTAGATTGATATCGGCTAGTCACACTGACGTCGAAACTAATGTCAGGTCTCGTACATAGCTTAGCATACATAATTGACCGGCATAAACACATGTATAACGTAAGCGCACGTATCGTTCAAGTAGTATAAAAATATCGATTCCACGAGGACTTAATTCCTACTGTTGTTATTAATTATTGATACTATTTATTTACAAGTATCTAATTATAGGGAGAAGGGAATTGATTGCTTTTGGTTGGTTGAATGTGGTTTTGCAAAATAAAATAAAAACAGACTCAAAAGAAAATACTAAGGAAAATAAAAGAAAAGACTCAAACATCTAGGGTCGTGACTCCACACAATATTATTATAAAGATGAATTGATTCTCTTATTTATGTGTAATAAATTAATTTGCTAACCTGGAACACGATGATATGCAAAAGCCTATTCCGATGGTCAGACGCAAATACCCAGTATAACCCAATTGAACCATATTCCTATGTCAACCAAATTACATGGATTCATTAAGACCAAGTTCCAATTATGGCTACCCACGCCCGACAGTTATATTCCTATCATGTAAGGAAATCTATTAAAGGGTTATCTATCCTCAAGGAAGATCGTGAGCTATTGAATCTAAGGCTGAAACCTAAAATCCCTATGTCTAGTTCATTTTAAGTTTACCATATCAATCTTATTGGTGATCAGACAACAAGAAGCATTAAGCTTAAGACTCAATAAACAAACTAAAGAATTACCCATAAAAAGAAAATCAATTATTAAGTGTGAATATTGTGTTTCATCACTTCCCTAGAATAAAAATAAAATGGTGGGGTTAGAGGATCCACATTTAATATTTCTTATCTAGGAATCTCACTTATTATAATATATAAATTATTTTATGTTCTGCTTTCTCAGGAATTAATAATGTTAAACATTTAAAACCAGCCATATAGGCGGTAATCCATTAATCCAACTACACCAGCCATATAGGCGGTAATTATCTGTCACATAAAGACCAGCCATATAGGCGGTAAAGTAATTTATATTTAACCCGACCATATAGGCGGTAATAAAGTCTGACATTAATTAATCCGGTTAAATTATAATTTATAAATTATAATTAAGTGAGATTTACCTAGATAATTATATTAAAGGTTTCACCTTTTACCCCAACGGAAATTTAACTACAAAACATAAAAGAAAATAGAATAAGAAGAAGAACTATTATTACTACTGAAAATTAAAATACATAAATTAAATATTATTTTTATTTACAAAAACTAGATGCAATCCTCTAAAAATAAGGAAAAGCTCCCAAGGAAAGCACGAGGAAAACTGAATGCTGAAGCCCTCAATTTATAGGCAAAATTCGGCATCGGGCGTCGCGACGCGGAACCCCTTGGCGTCGCGACGCCCAAATAGTAACTCGGTCTACGCGGCTTTGACCACGCGTGTTGTCGACACCATGAGAGAGTGCCACGTGTCGCGCTGTGAGTGGCTGAGTGTTCGGTCCAATAGAAAGGCGACACGAGGCAGCATGTGATTCGTCAATAATTCGGTCCAATGAGAGCTCGACACGTGGTAGGATGTGATTTGCTGAAGATTTGGTCCAATAGGAGCTTGACACGTGGCACGCGCTTAGGTTTGGTCCAATAGAAGCTTGACACGAGGCATAGGCATACTTTAGCAGATCTTCTGTGATGATGACACGTGGCACGGCGCACGTTAGAATGATCGGCGCATGTTAGCAGGCGGCGCACGTTAGCAAATTTCTATGATTGGTCCACATGTCCACGGCGCAGGTTAGTATGACCGGCTCACTTTAGGTGTCGCGACGAGTAGGGTCTTGGCGTCGCGACACTGACAAATTACAAAATTGCCCTTTTTGTCATTTTTCCTCTATTTTGGCCCCAAATTGCTTCAAATGCTTCCCAAACTTTATTTATCTGTAAAATAACAATAAAACACATCAAAACGTTCATAAAACTCGAGAAACTATACAAAATATTAGGTTAAATGAGTGAGAATTAGTGATAGATTTACCACTCATCAATAATGCTTCCAATACAAGAAACATATGGCAAGTTAGACATTATAACTCTCTTTCCTCGGCCTGAGGTGTCATTTTCTTCGAAAGATATATGTCGTATCGAAAATGTACATTTACTGCCTTACAGTTGGTAAAATCTTACCTTTCTAACATTTTATCTATGTACGTGAATTACGAAAACCCTATAAGCTTCCTAACTCGATCCCGGTAGAGCCTTATACTCAGTATATATGAAGCTTCATCTATGTCTTTCATGGAGAAGTTCTTGCAATGCTAGGCTTTCACATTTTGCATCAATCGTATATCATTCCCGATGATAAGGATATAGTCTACATACAAAACAAGGAATATTATCATGCTCCCACAAACTTTCTTATAAACACACGGTTCTTTCTCGTTCTTGATGAATCCATATAATCTAATTATCTCATCAAAACAACAATTCTATCTTTAGAATGCCTATTTAAGTCCATAAATAGACTTCTGGAGCTTACAAACCAAGTTTGAAGTCTCACAGGATATGAAACCCTCTAGTTATTCCATATAGATATTCTCATCGAGGAATCCATTTAGGAAAGCGGTTTTCACATCCATCTACCACATCTCATAGTCATGATATGCAGCAATGGCTAAAAGAATCATAATGGATTTTATCATGTCCACTGGTGAAAAAGTTTCCTCATAGTCAATAGTTCTTGGCGCGTCGTGAAGCGCAGGCTTGGGCATCGCAACACCCAATCTGTGAGAGCATAGCATTGCGACGTGTAAGGGTGAGCGTCGCGATACCCGCAGCTCCGTGAGGTGAGTGTCGCGACACTACCCTGTGTAAAATATTGGCAGTGAGCAAATTTACCTTAAGTCCATTCCAAATCACTTCTAATTTTCTCCAAACACTTCAATACACCTAAAATCCAATTTTAACATCAAAACCAACATCACCATATGTTATACAAAAAACATACATGTATTCTAAATACATATGTGTATTTGTTAGAATCAAAACACAAACCAAATTAGAATCCCATAATGAAGTGACTCATGAAAAATTCTAGGTCACTTGAAGGTGGTCAAGTGATTCTAGAATGCTAGTCATAGCTCTAAGCTTTCATCTAGAGTTCCAAACTATAATATTATGTTTCATATCCAACATGAACATAGTTGACCCAATTACAAGCATATTGTGTTTATGCTTCCAAAGAATCCATACGCAATTCATTAGCCTAATTTCAATTTCAAGCTATGTTATTATGTATATCCAATACATAATTCATCACTATATGTTTCACTAATGATAACTTACTAATGAAAACATAGTTTTGGAGAAGATCAAATTTACCTAGCAAGCTTTATTCCAAGATCCAATCTTCTTCTCCTTGTTGAAATATTATGGAGAACTTCCAAAGCTAGCAGGCTTGGTTCCAATATCCAATCTTCTTCTCCTTATTGTTGTAGAGAATTCCTAAAACTAGCAAGCTTGGTTCCAAGATCCAATCCTCTTTTCCTTGTTGAAATCTTGTATAGAACTTCCAAACCTTTTCTAAACACTTCTTTTACCTGGGCTAATATCTCTAATATTTTCTTGTTTTAGCTTTCTCAAACTTGATTAAAAACTTGCTCAAGCTTGCCTTTTATAGTAAAACTTATGTAATTTTTAATTAATAAAAGTTTTAATCAATTTTTATATGAGTTTAATCCAATTTGTCCAAATATGTATAATTAAGTGTGACTAATCACCCTTACCTACCACTTTGATTTAATCCAATTAACTCAAGATAAACTTTAATTAATGGATTAGTTTTATGTCTACCACTTTGATTTAATCCAATAAAATCAAGCCAAATACATCTATTATTACATATTTATAATTAGCAAAATATCCTCCAATGGTAGAGATATTTATGAAATTACAACAAAGCCCTTATGCGATTTTGGATTAATCTAATTAATCCAATTGGGTCAAAGTAAATAATTAATGTTATCCAATAACACTTAATTATTTTAATTGCTAATTATAATATCAAATATTATTTATTATCAACTATTATCAGCTACCCAAGTGCTCAACGAGTACACTTCATATTGTAGGACTCTCTAAGTCCAGACAAGCTCATCATATAAGCCTAGCTCATATGTACGCAATTCGGCCACCTACGAATTCGTGAAAAAAACGAACGATCTTTCTGAACTATACAAGTCAAGGTCATTACATATGCTTAACAATCCCTCCATCGTAGGCTATCCGAGTTTTGATTAGGAAATATAGATTACATCGTCAAGTTTTCGAGGCGCACATCTCATGTCGACATGTCCACGATTCATTACAACTAATCAGAATACCATTTCTGATATATGCGATCCACCCTTGGTGATCGTCTTTGGCCAAAGTCTTAAGAATCTTGACTTACATACATGGATAACTAAACCCTTTATAGTATACATACGAGCCAATGGATCTTATCTTGATACGTACTTGATAAACGAGTGCATCGGTCCACACCCAATGAACATCTAGTGGTCAGACCATGAAAGGTCTCTGACATATATGCATCAAAGTGTAAAATATAACAACAAAATCTATGTTATCCTATAGTCAAATGATCCATACGCTACTTGACTCGAGGAGATTTCTATTGACGATGGTGTGTACTTCCATCTATGAGGAATCACTGTGAGTCATTCAGTATTTGCTCCAACGAATACCCATATATTTATACAAGCTTCCCTTGCTCATGGTATATCAAGTTAAACCATTGGAACTTCAATTCCAATATACGACATGTGCTAGTCTTCTATGTTATAGGAATTTGACTGTATTCCAAAACCAATGACTAGGAATATTTAATTTAAGAATAATTTATAATAGTAATATTATCCCAATGTCAGACCACCCAGTGTCCAGTATTACTACATGACTATTCTAATGACAATGTCATTCTTAGCATATTTATATATCAATCTAATATGCATTATGACATACAAATTACCATTAATAAGTTTGGAGATTGAAAAGTAGTTATCTTAGTAATAAATAATAAAATATAATGTACAACACATTATTCGGACTAGCGCTCCAAGCACCAACTCCAACAATAGATACCACATCCGGTAGGACATAACCTAAATCAAGTCAGATATGCGTGTTTCCAGAATTACAGATCGACTGAATCGTCTCTTTCTTTCTTAACCTAATTCCATAAATCGCTTTCTTTTCCCACTAATTTCCATAACAATTACTTTTCTTACTAAGGAGATCACTTCCTCATTTAACTATAAAACTGACCCTATAAAAGAATGAAGTGCAATACAATTAAGGAGGATAAGGTTGGACAACTTGGAAGACACATAAACATTGAATTGGATCTCACATAAACCACCAGCAAAAAAAACAAACCAGCAATACCAAAAAACCCAAAACACAACAATGGAAACCCTTGAATTATCTTCTGCAAGAGATCTACCAACCTACCTGAACTTTTCAGAGGCATTCTCAGAGCTAACAATATAAAAGGTAAAGACCTGAGGGCACCATAATCTCTATCTTTCTGTTTTTCCTCTTCTAATCTGACGTCGTATATCCGACCAGTCATCATGTATGTCCGGCCGGACATACATCTGTCATAAAGTAATTTTGATCGTATAAACTGGCTACATCCTGCCGCGTACCTACTTCCCTGTAGTATATAAGATAGAAACCCAGACATAAATACCATAGCTGATTCCGAATAGACGGTAGTATCATCTGCACTTGGAATACGATTCCACATACCACTTGGAAATGGTTACATGTGTCTTCTTTACTGCTTTGTCATTATTATTGTTATACGATTATTCTGTTTGTCTTATCACTGTCTTACCACTACTATTATGCACCTTATGAATACTGGTTTCAAGCATGCCATGACATATCCATGTTATTTGTTGCATGATTCTGCGTTCTGAGCATTCTAGTTTATGTAGTAAATCCGACCGGACATCTATTATGTCTGGTCCGCCATTGAATGATAATATATATCCGGGTAGATCCAAGATATTTATGGATGAGTTTGCTTTATTCATTATCTATTTTTTTATTATTGCTTTCATGAATGTCTGGCTACTACGTGAAATATAAAATGCTTCTGTAATTTTTGCATTATAAGAATTGTGGATCCTCTTTTGAACCTTGGAATTATACTGGCATCAGTAAGAGACCATTCTAAACCCAATCAGATTTAAGGTCAAACTTTGCGATGGGTGTAGTGCGACCTTAAATCATTCTCAGTATCTCATAATGGGTGGCGACTTCATCATTCTCTGGTTAGTTTCCCTGTAGGTATAGTGGAAAATTCTTCTTCGCTCCTATAAGGCCCCAAAAGAATACCAAGTAGCAATTACAAGACCCAAATCCAAAGTGTTTTGAGGATGATAGTGAGTATAAAGTTTCAACCATTGAAATATTAGAGTCTCGACCACGGGATTTGGCTTGTCCCGATAAGGTGGTGTATATTGGATCAGAATTGACAAGACAGGAAAAATAAGAATTAATGAAATTTCTCCTAGGAAATACATATATATTTGCTTGGACACATGAAGATATGTCAGGTATTGACCTGAATTTGGCTTGCCATAGATTAGCAGTTAATAAGAAAATTAAGCATGTGGTGCAGAAGCAGAGAAGATTTATCCCGGAGACAATTCAGTTCATCTCTGAAGAAGTCGACAGACTATTGAAGGTTGTCTTCATAAAAGAAATGAAATATCCACAGTGGTTTTCCAACGTGATGGTAGTTCAAAAGAAGAATATGGAGTGGAGAATGTGTATTGATTATACATAAGGCATGCTCGAAATATCCTTATCCATTTCCGAAGATTGACCAACTCGTGGATGCAACTACAGGGTATGAAACACTGTCTTTCCTAGACGCATACAATAGGTAAAATCAAATGCCACTTCACTTAGATGACCAGAAGAAAACATCATTCATTAATACTCGGGGCCCGTATTGCAACATAGTCATGCATTTTGGGTTGAAGAATGCGGGATCCACTTACTATAGAATGGTTAATACCATTTTCCAAGAGTTAATTGCGAATGTAGTTGAAGCTTACAACGACATTGTAGTGAGGACTGAACAAGCTGTGATCATATTACAGACTTGGTAAAGGTCTTTGAAGTGATTTGTAAGCACACGTTAAGGCACAACCCAAGAAAATGTGCCTTCGAAGTTTCATCTGGGAACTTCCTTGGGCATGTTGTTGGACAAAGAATAATTGAGGCAAATCCAACCCAAGTGAAAGCGTTACTGGAAATCACCACCCTAAAAATGAAGATAGATGTCCAAGTGCTATCTAGAAGTGTTGCGCCCCTTAGCAAATTCATTTCCCATATGTCAAACAAATGTAAGAAGTTATTTCAAGTCATATAATATGGGAATGGGACATCTTGGAGGTCGGAGTAAGTAGAAGCTCTAAATCAACTGAAAAATTATCTAAAACAACCTATATTTTGTCTACACCAAAATCACATAAATATTTGTTTCTGTATTTTGCAATTTCTCATTACTTCATTAGCGCAATACTGTTGGAAGAAGAAGAAGGAAGGCAAAAGTCAGTATTTTTTACTAGCCAGATATTGCCTGATACAAAAACTCAATACACGGCAGTAGAGAAATTGGTTTTAGCCCTCCACTGCATAAAATAGAAGTTTCGGCATTACTTCGAGAGTCACAAGATCATAGCAATGACTTCTTATCCACTATGGTCTATCATCAATAAGCCATACATAATGGGCCGAGTTGGGAAGATGGCTATGAAGTTGTCCATGTATGATATTGAGTGTGGGCCCCAAACTACCAAAAAGGGTCAAATGTTAGCAGATTTCTTGCTTGAATACGAGACTACTTTAGAAGATGAAACTCTTCACCTCACCAAGTTAAAATATAAGGTGTGGAAATTGTATGTTGATGGGTGAAACAATCAAATCGGAGTTGGTATTAACTTGTACCTAGTTAGTCCAGATGTCCAAGTGATAGAAGAGGTTCAGCTATTATTCCAACAACTAACAATAAAGTTGAGTATGAAGCTTTGATAGTGGGAATAAGGCTTGCAAAAAGCCTATATGTATAAGAGAAAAATATCTATAGTGATTCGACTTTAGTAGTTTCACAATGGCATGTGGATTTTTTGACAAAAGAAAGCCGGATGGAGAATTATTTGAATCTAGCACAAACAATTATATGTATCTTTTGAAAGTTTTTAGAATAGCCAAGTCCCTTGATGGAGAACTCGGAGGAAGACCGCTTGGCCACACTGGCCTCCGATGCCTTGAAAATATTATGGAGGGAAACTTGCATTGCAACCTTACATGAATATTCAATTTCACAACTAGCATTAGAGGTTATGAGCGTAAGTTTGGATACCTCATAGATGAACCCATACATTACTTATCTATGGAACCAAATAATTTCGAATGAATAAATAAAGCTCGTTGAATAAAACATAAATATAAGAAATACTACTTGGTAGACGGAGAGTGATACCGGAGATCGTATTCTGGATCGCTCCTAAAGTGCTTAGTTAAGAAAAAACACGAGAAGTGTTATCGGAAATTCATGAATGCCAAACAAAAAACCATTCCGGAGGGAGTGCATTACAACAGAAAATATATCGGGTATGATATTATTGGCCTACTCTTCAAAACGAGACAGAACGTTTCGCCCGAAAAAGCAAAACAAATTCAGAAGCATGCCACTAAAATCCACCTCCCTGGAAAGGACTTAGCAATAATGGTAACTTTTTGGTTATTCATTCAACGAATGATGGATATATTTGACCCACTACAAATCACAACCAGATGAGTTATACTCGTGTTGTTGGGAATGAACTACTTCACTAAATAGGTTGAAGTAGAAGCTTACAATAGCATTACCGGAAGAGATATAGTCAAGTTCCTGAAGAAACAAATCATTACCAGATTTGGCCCTCTATGAACTCTAATCACGAACAACGGTAAACAATTCCAAAATATAGTGGTTGAAGATTTCAGCAGGGTGAATGAAATTCAGCAACGGTTTTCATCCCGAAGTTATCCTTAGTCAAATGGCCAGGCGAAAATTACAAATCACACCATCTTCAACAACTTGGAGAAGAAGCTTGAATAAAGGAAATGAAGATGACTCGAAGAACTACCAAATGTGCTATGAGATTACCGAACAACTGAGCGGATACCTACTGGTAATTTCCCACATTCACTTGTTTATGGAATGGATGTCATTTTACCCACTAAAACTATTGTGCCGATGTTGAGGAGTAAGCTGGCCCAAAAATCAAATAGCTCAAGAAGTAGATCTGGAACTATTAGATTGAGATTTAGGATGTGATAGTTATCCATCTAAAAGCATACCTGAGACACTTAGAGAAGCAGTATAATAAGAAATTCCAATATAAGAAGTTCTTCCGAGGTGATTTGGTCCTCCAAGAGGTTCTTGAAATTTAAAGAGAACCAAACGCCCGAAATATGTATGTGACGTGGGAAAACCCATATAGGATCTCAAAGGTTTTAGGAAAAGAAGCCTATATGCTAGAAACCTTAGAAGGTAAATCCATTCCATCTACCTAAAATGTTTCTAATCTCATAAAATTCTATTTTTGAATCCCAATGTAATTTTTTATTTACATAAAGTTCTATTACATAGGTAGAAATACAATAATGTACAAAATCTTGCAAAGCAATATAAACAGTTGATGTAACACAAATAAGATTAATGAAATTGATAGAGAACTTATAACTGAATTTACTCCGGAACCCTCCATATAATTTCACATAATTAAAGACAAAAAGCCCCACGAATTTTACTCGTAGAGTAAATCACCCACAGAGACAAATAAAAAAAGGAATTAGAAATCCAAAATGGTCAAAATTCATAAGATAAACATTTTTGGATATTTAAGCCCCATAGGATCATCCTCCGATAGGCATATGATCGACTTAAAAGAATTTTTTTGGGTGTCTTAAAATAGCATCTTTTGATAGGCCGATATCTATTTTATCCAAAAGAAGTTCTTAAGTGCTAGACAAAGTAAACGCTCAAAAATTAGTTCATGCTTTTGGGGCCTCAACCAGAGTATATGAAAGAACCCTCCAAAGAACTTGTAAAAGCAAAAAGAACCTCAGAGGAAGCATAAAAACGGAGTACTCACACTTCGAACACACATGAGTAAACTCTCAAAATCAGTTACGCAGTAAGTGTTAAAGTGGAATATCCACCAAAATAGTCACATTATTACCTAAATACTAAGTCGAAGAAAATGTGATAAGTGCGGTTTATACCCACTTATTATGGCATTCTTAGCCTATTATTTGGTTATGTTTCGTACCATTTAATTTCATTTATAGTTTATTTTATGTTTTATTTGTAGGAGCATTAATACATGGATTTTGGGATATTTGCACGTGTTTTGGGAACTTTCGGAAGCATCGGACGAGCACGGGAGCAACAGGAACCAAGAGATGCAGGTACTAGTGGAGAATCATCACTAGCGCCGCGGCACCAAAGACCAGGCGCCGCGGCGCCTTCAAGACTGCATCCCAGCCAATAGACCGAGAGGCAGGCGCTGCAGCACCAAGTCCTGGCGCCACAACGCCCTCTGTAAGCTTGCATGTTCTAATACACATAACCGAGAGAAGGGTGCCACAGCGCCATGCCCAGGCACTGCAATGCCCTCAAGCAGACCACGCCCATACAAGAGACCGAGACAAAGGCGCTAAGGCACCAACTTGTTCGAGCCATGGCGCTGTGGGGCATGTGTGATTAGGCGCGTTCCAGTACATAAAATTAGGGTTTTGTTTTAAGATATCCAATGACTCCAGGGCTCCACTATAAATATATTAGTTCGTCCAAGATAAAAGAGGAGGCTAATACACAACACAAAACACAAAATACATATTTTAGAGAGATCCAATGAGGAGGATTGGAGAGCAACAAGAGGAGACGAATGTGGTGACGTCTGAAGAGGAAGAGATTCAATTCGGGTTTTATTTTCTTGTTTCTTTCTTAGAACTCTAATGATTTCCATTAGATTCATGACTTGTTTATCATTGTTTTTATCTTTAGTCATGAACTAACTCCTTCATTTTGGAGAATGATGTAACTGATGCTTGAACCTTGTAATTGTTTGACAATTTTGTTATGAAGTTTTATTGAGTTATTTATATTCTTTTGAGTTTAATGCTTTGTGTTTGTTGGCCACAAATATTATGATATATGTTTAGAATCTATCACTCGAGAGAGGGGATTTTGAATAGATCTAGAGAATATAACCTAGGATTTTATAGAGTTCGAGAGAATCTGTAGTTCCTTTGAAGTCGTTAATATAGAATCACAAAGCGTAATGAGTTGTTAACTACTGGATTTTCATAGAGATATCGAAGTCTGTAGTTGATGATATTTTCACTCGGCACTCGAGAGAGGGGATTTTGAATAGATCTAGAGAATATAACCTAGGATTTTATAGAGTTCGAGAGAATCTGTAGTTCCTTTGAAGTCGTTAATATAGAATCACAAAGCGTAATGAGTTGTTAACTACTGGATTTTCATAGAGATATCGAAGTCTGTAGTTGATGATATTTTCACTCGGCACTCGAGAGAGAGTGGATATTTTAGGAGTCTTGCCTTATAAACAATATAACTGAACAAGGATTAATTGGCATGACAAATACATAGGAGACAGCTAGGTGAAATCAATATCTAGAATCTCTATCGTATTAGTCCCTCCTATATAATTATTTTTATATTTATTTATTAAAATATTTATTATTTGTTTTCTAAATAAAGTTAGGATTATCAATTGTAGTACTTAGTGCGAGTTTAAAGCAATCCATGTGGGTTCGACACTCTAAACTCATTTATACTAAAACTTGACACCGTACACTTGCGGTACGATATAAAATATCACAAAAAAATGTCACATAGTGATCAACTCCCATATGAGACACCCACCGATTCATTATCCTGGGAAGATGACTAAATGGAATAAACATCGAAGTCGGAACATAATCAAAATTATTTTTAAGTCAATAGACTCAGAAATGAAATGACTTTGTTGATTTATACTAATAATTTCAAACCAGACTAGAAGAATTTTGGGGTAAAATTTAATTGTTTAACACATCAAAACAAAGAACTCCCTAGTCAGGCCTTGTACAAATTGGTCGGCTTATTTTTTGAATCTTAGACCGGATGGAAAAATAACAACTCCATCCTCGAAATTGATTGCTTAAAATGACAAAGAATTTTCTAAGTATACAAGTTCTATCTTGGTTAAACACTTAGTCAAATTTTTTTACGCAATATTACTTCGAAAATTAGAAATACTTGGAAAAAAATGGAATATACAAAATACTTAGAAAAATTATCTATCTTCATTAGGGCTACTATCGAACCGAATGTACAAAAATAAAAATAAAAATATAAGAAGTCAAAAATTACAAAGTGGGTAGAGGGGCTATTTACTTTCTTCATCCAAGATCGAGTCTTGATCAGAAGGATTTAGGACTGATCATCCAAGGTTGTTGGGGATGATAAGTCATCTTCAAACCACCCCCAAGGCAGGTAGTATACATCATCATGTTCTCAGGGGAGGTATTATTTTTTCAGATGATGATTACGGAACCATTCAGGTAAGCAACGATGGAGTAAGCCCAACCAGACCGGACAAAATCCCTCTGAAGGTTTGCAATCTGCTCGGAGGAACTTTCTTCTAATACTTTCTTCGTAGCTACTTCAGACGATAGTAAAGACCGGAGAGAAGCAAGCTCTTCTTCCAAGCTCGTGACCCGGTTTGATAACCGATCAGGAGCATCGGAGTTCTCCTGCTTCTGTTTCTTTGACTCCAACAATTTGGGGCTTAAATATGACCGAGTCTGTCTCTAATTTGGCTTCGAAAGACGCTGACTTATATTCAAGTAAGTTCATTGAACTTTGTGCTTCCGCCAACTTCGAGTCTATGATATTCAAAAACTATTGGAGCTCCGCTACTTCTCTCTGACTCTCCAAGACGAACTTTTACTTCTGAGTGGATAATTCCCTCTATATATTCATGTCATTCTTTAGGGAAATTATATTCTTTTCCCAATCAGAAAGAGTCTGCATTACGTCCGAGATGGCATGTATATTATAAAAAAATGACATAGAAAATTATTTCACTAAAACACTTAAGGGGAGAAGTGAACTAATTACTTACCACCAACATAGAATAGGCAAATAACTGATCTAATTTGTCTCTATGTTGGCCTCAGAGGCAAGGTTTGGCCTCAGAGGCAAGGTTCATCCCTTAAAGTTTAGAGGCCGTGAAGTACTCCGAAATAAGAAGACGGATCATTTCGGAGTGTTTCACTCCCCCAGATCCTCGAATCTCCCTCTTGTACGGCGAGAAAACAAGCAAACATTAAAGGTAGCTCACTTTCGTCGAAGTCATAGTACTTGTCGACGTGAAGAAAAATCTTCATCAACATATTTTTTTAGTGGAACTACTGTAAACAATCAGAGGCCCACTAGAAAGATGACATTTATCATGGTACTATCGTACTAGTATACATGAGGAATTATGGATCATCCCCAAAGCCTAAGTGACTTTGGAGAAGAACTTGACTCCAAGATAATTCAACCCCGAAGTTTGGAGACCTTCGAGGTAAATCGAGGTTTGACCAGAATGTCAGAACTTGACTCTAGAGTGACTTGACTCCAAACCAAATCTATTCCGGTCTGGACTAACTCCAGAATAGCTTCACACTAGAAATCCCATAGCATACTGAAAGTACTCTGAACTTTAAACTAGAGTACTCCAAAATGCTCCGGACTAGCTGATAATACCCTAGAAAGCATGTTATCACTTATATCTTTGCCAGAGATTAGTGAACTTTAATAGAAATCCACTTATCTCAATGTTATGCCACCTAATGTTCCAAAATACATTATGAGAGGTGTACTTCATACAGAACCAATAAGCATCCCATCACTAGACATGTGTTGACACCTCCACTTAACAATTCCCATAAGCCAATGATCTTGAAGAAATTAAGTCTAGATCTCTGATCATTTTGGGACTTTTTTGAGACATTAAGAGAACGAAAAACATGTGCATACTACACTATAATTAAGAATTTACACACAAACGTAAAAAGATGAAAGATTATAATAAAGCACGATATTTGTGCAGGCCCAAACTATAGAACAACAATTAGTGTAAAGTCTAGGATTCAATTTGACTTCAATTAGGCCATGTCCAACAAATTGAAGGTAACAGACACTCGTTTTCAACACCACTTGTACCGCACACATCATTAAATATAAAATTACCCATGACCATGTAAAGTTACGAATAATCCATTCATAATTAATTATCGTAGTGCTCTATAAGTATATTTTATTTGTGGTACTCTCTAAATTTAGGTATATATATCACGGAACACATTATGTTTCCATAATTTGCCCGCTCATAAATTATTACAACCATAGATAGCCACGCTAAACTATACAAGTTGTGGTCTAGGCATACCATATAATCCCTCTGTCATAGGTTATCCGAATTGTACCAAAAATATAGATAAGAACATCAAATTTTCATAGTGTACAATTCATAAATGTGTCACGATATATTCGTAATCTCCCAATCAATATTTGGTACTCCCTTTCAAAATGTATTACAGCCATGGATTTTGAAGTTCATGAAATGGACAACTGAATCCTACCCATAGGACAGACGAATCCTCTCAGGATACATCACAGGATATCGTGGGTATCGGTCCAAACCTAATGAACAGGCGAATATCTGGGATAGATTGACCGGTGACGTGACTACTGTCAAAGTGTGGAGAATCACCCATACATCCACACTGGTATCTCAAGTTAAAGGAAAATATATTCTACTCAACTCAGGAAGATTCCTATTGACGTTGGTAAGCCATTTATTATGAATACTTCTGATGGGTCATTATGTTCCCATTAAATTAACACTTATATGTCTATCAAGTCTCTCAATCTCACGATTCATTGGGATAACCATCGGACCAAGTCTCGAAATATGATATGTACTGGTCTCAAATGAATTTTACTAACCGACCCGTGTCAGTAAATATCGACCCAAAACTTTATTTGAGAATATATCATATGTAATGATACCTTTCAATATCAATTACAAGCCTCATTGTAACTGTGTGGCTATTGTATATTCTCGAGTCTTTGTCTAATATATACATCACTAAACCTCGATATGTTTTGATCCAAACTAAATTAGATCGAATATGTATATAAAAGACAAGAGGTGTTACCATCAAATGGGTAAGATTATGAAAACATTGCTTGTATTCATGAACATGTCATAAATACTATATGGATTGGCGCTCAAAGTACCAACCCCAATAACAATGAGGTTTGTAATTGACATTGGGAGGTGTCACTACCTGTGGTATATTCTCAAAAAAGTTCTTAGTCGAGATTTACTGATACGGGTTGGTTAATAAGATATGTTGAGATCAGTATATATCGTATATCGATATTTGGTCTAATGGTTTATCTCAAAGAATCATGAGTCTTATGAGACACGTATAGACATGTAGTGTTCATTTGATGAGCTCTGAACGACTCACTAAAAGTATTCCTAATAGATGGCACACCAACATCAATAGAAATTTTCTCGAGCCGAATAGCATATGGGTCATTTGACTTGAGATATCATCATAGATGTATGAGTGATCCTCCACACTTTGACAAAAGTAACATCACCGATCAATCTAGACCAAACATCCGCTTGTTCATTGGGTGAGGATAGATGTTCACGATATCCTATAATGTATCCAGAGATGATTCGTCTGTCTCATACGCAGGATTTAGGTATCCACTTTATGATCCTTTAAATTCTTGGCTGAGGTATACTGTGGAAACGAGTTCCGAGTATTTATCTAAAGACTCATGAATTTATCATGACATACATGAATTGTACATAGTAGAGATTTGACATTTATTCTCTATCTCTTGTATAATTTGGATAGTTTATGACGTATGGACTATACGGTATGCCTAGACCTCAACTTGTATGGTTCAGCGGGATCATATTGGTCGTCGTAATTTGTGAGTGGGTGAATTACGGACATAAAATGTGTTCCATGATAGATATATTGAACCTAGGGAGTCTCACTAATAAAGTATACCCGCAGAGCACTATGACAATTAATTGCGAATAATACAAATTATTCGTAACATTACACATGTCGGGATATTTTTATATCGAATGTGTATTTTTATATGAAACATAATTTGATTAAATAGACATTAGAATTTTGACACATGTATAAAATTATTATTTGATTATTTAATTGTTAATTATTTTTTTTTAACTATGGAATATTATTATAATTTTCCTTAATAAAGCTTATAAAATAAGCTTGAAATCTTGAAAAATAAATTTCAAGTATTTATCATATTTTGGCCTAATTTTAACTATATATTATTATTGTCTAAAATAATAAAAATATCCCTCCCTATATATGGCTAAATTAGGCCATAACATCATTTTTGGTGAGAAAATTATTTTCATGTTTATTTTGACTTGAGAGAAAGCTAATGTTTTGAGCTTAGGGTTTAAAACTAGGGTTTCTTTAATCTACTAAAATTATCGAGTGTGAGAGAAATTTTGAAAGCAAATTAAAACTAGTATTGGCAATTAAGGAAATTTCTAACTTTTATTTTGATTGAAGTTTCTTTATGCTTCCAAGTCATTGCATATGATGTGATATTGTTTATTTCATATTTGGTGTTAATTGTTTTGCATAGAAACCTAATTGTATGCATGCATAATTAATTGAGCTAATTAGTGTAATTAGGTCTAATTAGGTTGAAGGACAACTTAATTGTTAGTCTAGAATTGCTAATGCCACTCCATGGTGACTTAAAATTATTTTAGAGTAACTTTGTGGTGGTGACTCTCCTTGCTATATTTTTGAATTAATTAATTACATGCATTTTAAATTAATTAGGCATTAATGTGATTAATTGTAAAATTAATTCAAAAGTGTTAATTTTATAAAATTTACATGTTTAGGATGAAATTTGACATGTTATAATGCATAAAAAAATCTCAAAATTTTTGGATTCGTTTCAAATGGTATAGGAAGTGTTTTGGGATATTTTTGCAAAACCGTAAAAATGTGACTTAAGAACAAAATTATAATTTTATGAAATTACAGAGGCTGGTCAGTCATTGCTACAATGATTGGAATACTGTAGCAGTGACATGATCTAGATGCGTGCTTGTATCGGCTTACCGGTTGTGTGCTTGAACGGCTGGTCGTCCGGTTTATCAACCGGTAAACTGATTTATGTGCAACCACGAAAGATATTTCCAAAAATTTCCCCCTAAGTTCCTAGTGTGTATTCATTCATAACAGTGGATATTTATGAGTGATGTGGATGAAATACTAATAAATTAACGATATATGATATTGGTTAATTCGTCTGGATTTAAAAATATTTTAAAAGTCGATATCGTCTGTCGTTGCACTTCTACCGGTCAACCCCAACACTTTCTTTGTCTAGCGCAGTTCCAATAAAAAAAACTTATTGAGAAAGATTCTTAATTGGGGGACACATAGCATATAAAGTATGGTTGAATTCATGTACCTACATATGGTATCAAAGGGTGATTATGTGCCTAACAATATTCTTGTTGCCTTATGCTTGTAGAGATGTGTCATACGGTAATTTGCTTTATGCTTGCATGAGTTGGGTAAGTTTCTAATATGTTTATTTACTTCTCAAAATAATATATTCTGCTAATCTCTTTTTTATTCATTTATGATATTCTTATTCATAATATTTTTGTCGTCATAAAATCTAGTTCAACAGCTAGTTTTAGAAATTTACATTAAATTATTAAGAGTCAATTTGTATGTTTGTTATTTTTTAATTGATAACGGAATACATCTTTAAAGATGTAGAGAAATACTTCAAGCAACTCGCAGCAGAATCGGGTGGTGATGATTGATATTTCAGTAGTTTTTGTTGTAAGCTTAGACATAAGCTGGCTCATTATGAGTTTAAGTTTTGGCTTATATTTTCATTTTCGATATAATTCTAAACAATGTAATATGTACTGTATATTGATATGTATTGAAAGAATTTGAATATAAATTTAAATTATTGACACGAATATTGAATCACTAGTTTACTAACGTCATTGTGTCACTATTATAATGATATTACAGTGTTACGAATTACTGACACTTGAATCACTGACACTAAATATTAGTTTCAGTATATTCTATCTTGAGTAACACTAACACTATTAAAAAGTATTAGTGAAATTCTTTACCGATACTAAAATAGTATTAGTAAAAGGCTATTTTTGGCATAGTGTTAATCAGAAATTGATAGGAATCGCTATAAGAGCAGTTTATGATTAATCCAAAATAATCGAATATTAATAAGAAATTAATTAAGAATGGTAAAATTGATATTTCGAATGTTTGATAATAAAATTTCAAAAATCATCTTGTAAGATCCTTCAAAAATCACTAAAAATCTTTCATTTACAATTTTTTTTTTAAAAATGCTAAACAACTTAAGGGTAACGAGTCTTTTATTAAGTCAATATAAATATTGACTAGTTTGATACAAATTAAAAAGAAAAATTCCTTATTTAAGAACATGTGATAAATTAAGGATAGTGGTGTTATTCCAATAATAATTCTTTTAAATCGAAGTATATTATTATTCTTTTTCATTGTTTCTAACAAAATCATTTTCTTTTTCACACAAAAATATGAATCAAAACTCCAAAAAGAATTATTGAAAATTTAAAAATGAAATCAGAAATGTTTTTGGAATATTAGAAATCGGTCGATTAATCGGTCAAAATCACCTGAAAATAATAACACAAATTAAAATTGATAAATACATTTAAATAATTGATAAAAAATAATTAAAAACAGACTGAATTGAACCAATTATAATTGGGATATTTCTCATGAACTGATTGGTTTTCAATTCAATTTAGTTAAACAATAACCCTTTTGAATTTTTTAGAAGTATAATGGACATTATGTGACTATAGTGGTTAAGATTATTCTTCTTTAGAAGTGGTATTAAGGAGAGTTGATATGTACGATCATTTTTTGGGTTCTAAAATTTAACAAAAAATTAAGATTTTAAATTTAAAGAAATCTTAATTTTTCTTATGATTTTTTATCTTTTTATTCTTAAACATAAAAAGAAACTGTTGATTAGATCGCTCTTGAAAGTGAGGCCCCTAATTCTCTCTCTCAGTCTCATATATATATATATATATCTATATATATATATATATATATATATATATATTTAAATAGTTGGAAACTCTATCGCCAAATCATCCATTACGGATTTAAGCAGAATATGTAAGGCCCTCAGCTGTCACATATTCTCACAAAAAATATATTTTTTTATATTCGAACCCAGAACCTCAAGATGAGATCTTGAACCATACACTACCAAACCACGACCATATAGATACACACAAAAATCATATTTGATTATATTGATGGGCCTGTAAGAATGGATTTGTCAATGATGGATTGGCAGCTACTCAAAATTGCTTGGGAACATTCTTCATCGGGGCCCAAAATAATGAGACGTTATAGTGAGACATTAAAAGTGAGTTAATTCCTCAGCAAAATGGAAG
This sequence comes from Zanthoxylum bungeanum, assembly GCA_019454045.1. Lineage (NCBI taxonomy): Eukaryota > Viridiplantae > Streptophyta > Magnoliopsida > Sapindales > Rutaceae > Zanthoxylum > Zanthoxylum bungeanum. The sequence continues at coordinate 169,225 of SKCR01040857.1, read as the reverse complement.
AGAAAAATATGTTTCTATGTACAAACCATATGCATCTATATTTTCCTCAGTGCTATTGATTTTGTCTTTTAAATTTTCTATTAGAATGACTGTCTATGAAATATGTTACTATTGTTGGATGATTTAGGTACTCTAGAAAGAGTCGAGAAATTTTTTGTGTTAATATTATATGAGCGATGTGATATCATCAATTAATAATTATATAATATGTAGTATTGGTATTAAACAAAATTAATACTTATTTAGTTATTTTTTACTATTTAACATGCGTGATGAATAATTAGAGTATTACATCAATGACGTGATATCACTGTTGTTTGGTAAAAATTTTCCTCATGGGTCATATGAGAGCAGGCAATGGAACATTCATTGATGTTTGGTATATTGTTGACTTCGAATTTTTATTCCTTTTTAGTGTGAATCAAATAACTCCGCATATGTATTTAAATTGGAATGTATTTTTTATAGTTGGAAAAGGGAAGAAAGTTGTGTTAATTTTCGACCATCAACGTTAAACGTGTCAATTTTTTATGACGTGGATCATAGTCGAAATTGTGTTAATTCGAGCTTAATGAAACATTGATGACGTAAAATGATCTATGTAACTAACGACATATAATAGGGGGAAAGAATTATTTAATTTGGATTAATTTAATTTAATTAGTGTAAACCAATTACCAAACCATATCCCTTCCCTCTTGTGAACAAATTTGATCGTAAAACACTATGCTCTTAGTTCTCTCTCATCAAATAAATGCAAGCTTGTCACTTCATTGGCACTTGATAGTTGATAGTCAATTGAGCTTTGAATTGGCTCCATGTTTTATCCTTTCAATAGTTTTTAAGTTTTCTAAAAAAAATAATAATTGATAGTGCATTGAATCAAGGCATTTGAGATTAAAGAAACATAGCAATAGCATAGTCCGTTAGTGCACAGCTCAAGAAACCTCTTTATTTTATTTTTTTTTATTTTTATGTAGGGTTTCAAAGAAGGCTAATTGTACATTAATTAACATGTAGATATAAAACTTGGTTAAAAATTCTTCCGAATAGGTGCTTGTATCAATACATTTCCTCTAATTATTTAATCCCTCCATGGAATATCAAATTGGAATATTCGTTTTGGAGGTTGATAGGGGGAATCCAACCAACTTTGTCATATGGATAGGGATAAATTTTAATTTTAATGTAAAATATGCCATATTTTTATTCAATACAACTCTTTTTCTGTACTATTTTTAGTTGAATTGAACCCATCAATATATTTTATTCACGTTTTATATTTCTTTTGATTTTTTATACTCATTATATTTAAGTATTTATAGCATACAAACCATTTAATAATTAGGTAATCACCTCAATTTTTATACGAAAATTGATCTTCCCCCCTCCCTGCCAACCTGACAGCCTCCCCTCCCCTTTGTCTCCTTCTTAATTTACTAAAATATCCTTATCAATATTTACCATGCCTTTTTTTTTTTTTTTTATTTTTGAAAATTTACACATTACACAATTTATATATTTATATATATTAATTTAAAAATAATTATATACTAGTTATAACATTTTATTAATAATTAATAAAATGTTAATTATTTTTTTATTTTATAATTATTTTTTTTATTTTTGTTAATAAATATTACAATTTTTTTATCTATTCATTTATTTTTTTGATTCATTTTAATTTAATTAATACTACTTATATATAAAAAAAAATATAATTTAAACAATATAATTTTTTTTTTTCGAAATAAAAAAAACAAAAAAAAGAGGAAGTAAGGAGGGGGATCATCCCCCTTGGGCTGGACGATCATATCGTCCAAGATCCCCCGGAGGATATGATCGTCCAGGGGGGACGATCTTCTTTTTTTTTAATTATTTTAAATTATTTTTTTAATTATTTCATATCTATGAGAAATATTTTATAATTTTTTGATTTTTGTTAATAAAATTAATTCATAAAATAAACATAGATTAGATTAATTCATAAAATAAAATTTTTTGATTTTTTGATTTTTCTAATATACATGAAAACATTTTTATAATGTATAAGTAGTGTTAAATAAATTAAAAAATAATCATAAAAATTAAATGAATAAATAAACACAAAATAAATAATAATAAATCTGAAATTTGTAATATTTATTAAACAAATAATATATATATATAAAGAGCAAAAAAATAAAAAAATTATAAAATAACAAATTTAATTAATAAAATAAAATATATATATGTTATTTTTTTATTTATATATATATATATATATATATATATATAATATATATAAATATATAAAAATTGGATTTTTATAAATATTGACTAATTGGGAAATTGGATTTTTGAGAAATGAATAAATAAACACAAAATAAATAATAATAAATCTGAAATTTTAAATTTTATTAAATAAATAATAAATTTTATATATATATATATATATATTATATATATAAAGAGTAAAAAAATAAAAAACAAATATAATTAATAAAATAAATAATATATATATATGTTATTTTTTATTTTTATATTTTATATATATATATATATCAATATATAAAAAATTGAGATATTTGACTAATTGGGAAATTGGATTTTTGAGAAAGAAATGGGGTATTTTGGAAATTTCATGGGAGACAAAATAAAAAAAAAATGTCAGGAGGGGGTGAGGATAAGCCCTCATTTTTATACAAACAGGAGGTTTGAATTCTTTTACGTGCATGAGTAGGAGAAGATTTTTTTCAATGTAATAAAAAGCATAATTTGTCTATTATAGGACAAAATATATGAGTTCCACTATAGGAAAGCTGTTGATGGTTGTTTTTTATCATGAGAAAATAATCAAATACTGAGAAGGGACCAAATGAGTATTGTATTTGGCCCAAAATGGATAATAGAGGTCAATAGGCTTAGAGACACAGACAGAGTTTAACAGAAAGGCTTGACCTTGTGATATAGATGAATTCTCTTTAAGTGCAAAGTGTGTTGGGGACGAAGGGAGTTATCATGCCGACCCGACCTAATGAATGAATGATGGATTTGGGGTTATTAGAGGATTTGTGGAAACCGACCTGAGGGGTCATTATCAGCAGAGCCCGATGAGGAGGAATCAAGTGATGATACCGACCCGTCCTGGTGAAAGAGTTGGGCTAAGTTATGAGGAGTATCATCCACCTTGGAATCCGACCCGAAGATAGGATCACAGACCAACATGTACATAGGTCATATGACCTCTGCCTTAAGTGAGGAGATGGCTTCCAGAGGTCTAAGTCCTATGACGTATGCCCTATCTATGAGTTTGGGCTTCTAGAAGACTAATGATAACATAAATTCATAGGACGAAACAGTACCGGAGCAGTTGAGTCATAGGTTGTCGCATCAACAAAGTGTGTAGCAGTGGTTAAAAGATTGAATGATGGATTTCTGCTGATAGGGGTGGTTGAACCCGGTGGCAGTACAACTATTTTTTGAGTGGTTGGGGAAAGTCATGGGGACAATGATGGCCGGGTTATGATTGTGGACATCATAGGTTGGTAGAATAGTGGATTTGGGAGCTTATATAAAAGGGTTGAAGTTTCAAATTCAAGGGTTAGCAAATTTTGTATCTCATTATTTCAAGATAAATTGAGAGTTGAAGGGTTATTGATAGAGAGAGAAAACAGGTCAACACACCGACCACTTGAGATATTTGTATCGAACTTGTTGTAAGACCTGAGGTGCTTATTTTTGTATTCTTGTATCCCCCTCTATTTCTCCCGTGAACGTAGGTTTGAGTTATTCTGTGCCGAATCACGTAAATCCTTGTCTATGTGTCTTTCTTGTATGCTCGCTAAATTTATTTTTGGTTCCCTACTAACCAAACGAATTCACTGCTTGAGGGATGTTTGTTCAAGAGATTAATATCTCATATTGCCCTTATAACGAGAAACAGTCGTCAACGAAAGCAAATATACAAAATCCCGATAATTTTTTTCGAATTTCTATTTCATTTTAACAATAACATTTTTTTTTTTTTAAATCCTAATAATGCAAAATGTAAACAAGGTTCTAAAAAGCATTAGACACTAATTGGGTGGCAATAAGATGCCTAATGCCTAGGGCTCCTAGGCCCGCCTAAGAAATTCCTCGGAAATTGAGGATTTTTTAAATTAGGATTTAGATTCGGTGGAACTTGGATAAATTAATCGTAGGAAAATGTTATTTAAGTGATGGGTAAACTTTTTAGAGGTTTAATTTGATTTTTTAAAAAAAAAAAAAAAGAACAGTTGAAGAAATTATGATTTTTTTTAAATTAGGATTTTTTTTTAAATTATGGATTTTCTAAAATTTGTGTAATTAGGAAGAAATTAAATATGAAAATGATAATAACAAAAACTCACAAAATAACAAAAACCAAATCTTAAATTAGATTATGATAGACGAAAACTCACATTATTAATTTAAAGGCTCATATATTTTTCGTATTTATTTATTTATTTATTATTTTTGCCTGCATAATATGTCATATTTGTGATAATGATGGGTTTGAAAATTACTTCCAACAGTCGCCAATTTTTGAAAGCTACATCCGTGGTATTTATAAAATGTTTTTTTAAAATTTGTATCATAATAGACTTTAGACTGTTGAAATGACAGGACTCATTAATTTATTCAATTTTTGTCATCAAAATCTTATCCATTATTTATTAAATAAAATGGATTATTATTATTATTTGAATAAACTATCTTTATCTTACTTACTATTATTTTGGTCCCTTAAACTCCCGATGTTGTCATGTGTCACTCCAAAAATAAATGTTATAACTAATTAAAATGATAAACTAATTGAAATGGTAATTGAATTAGTGAATTAAGACCGAATAGAGCAAATTGTATGACCACAAAATAATTGAAACGAATTAACATACAATTGAAATCAAGTCCTATTAATTTATAACGTGAACACAAATAGGATTTTGGAACACATTCTTATGGACATTTTAATAATGAAACTTTGGTAACAATATCATACTATGGTTTACACACTACTATTTAGAAAAATATAATTGCATTTGTTTGTCTCAAATTCCATATAATACGTCCAAATTATAATTGAATGACCACAAAATAATTGAAACGAGTTAAAATAATAATTGAAATAAAGTCATATCAATTTATAACTTGAGAATGAGATTTTAGAGCACATTCGTATGGATATTTTAACAATGAAACTTAAATATTAAAATCATACTATGCTTTACACACTACTATTTAGAAAAATGTAATTATATTTGTTTATGTCTCTAATTCCATATAATACATCCATATTATATGCAACAACGTGATTATATTGTGAGTTTGAAGCTCAATTATATCAAACAACGTATTACGGAAAATCAAATATTTTTATACACATTCCTATATGTATATTTATTCATACGTCTTTTGTCCCATGAAAAAAAAAATTAAACATACCGCAATAAAGCGCTAGCCAAATTACTAGTTTTGATCAAATTTTGAATATGAAATAGCATTTCATTGATGTCTATGTTATTTAATCGTCGAGTAATCGATGATTAATTGTAAATCGCTACTTGAGGGATTTGACCCGATTGATTTTGATTGATTTAAATTGACTCTGATATATGAGCGATTTTGATTGATTAATCAGCTGATTTCCAACTTATGTTTTCTAAAAAATCATCATATTTCATTTTTAATCTTTTTTTAAATATCTTTTTAGAGTTTTCATTAATGATTTTATATGAAAAAAGAGAAAGGTTTTATTAAAAAGATTTAAAAAATAAAAATATGTTTTAACCTAAACTAATTATTACCGGGATAATAAAACTGTTAAATTATTTAGTAATATTTAATCATTAATAAATGACTTTCAGTGGTTTCTGTAGAATTTTGAGAGAATTTAAATTTTTTTTTATACTCAATCATGTAAAATATCAATTTTATACTTCCCAATTAATTTCTGATTAATTCCCGACCATTTCTGATTAAAAACAAATGGATTTGCTTCCAATTTCTTATTAAACTGCCCAAGTTGATGTACATTTTTATATTTATCCTTTTTTAGGTCTGCTTTCATTGTTCTTCAATTAAGGGTGATTTGGAACTATTTTGATATTTCGAAAATGCTTTCTATTTATTAAAATGTTCTTATACCTTTATATATATAGTTTCCACTCTTAGTGGTAATGAAATAAAATTAGTTGTTTTTTTAAAAAGTAATAACATTCTTAGTCGAGGATATGATGAATTTTGATTGAATCAAATTTGTTATATGGCAATTGTTATATGACAATTAGAATAGCTGCATTCAGAAAAAACGGTGTATCAATTTTTTAATAAAATAAAATAAAATAAAAAGTATTTATTACTTCCTCATCTAATAAAATTTTTTAAAACCCTTTTAACTACCACCTCAAGAGAGGCGGCCGGACGATTTTCAAGTAATTCTATTATCCTTGTGTGTTCGAATCTTAAAAAAGATAAAGAGATAAAATATTAAATTTATATGATGAACTTTGATTGAATCAAATTTGTTATAAGATAATTCGAATATCTACCATCAGGAAAAAATGGTGTATCAATTTTTTATAAAATAAAATAAAATAAAATATTTATTACTTCCTCATTTTAACTACTGCCTCGAGAGAGGTGGTAGGATGATTTTCAAATAATTTTATTTAACTTACCGTTTTTGTTCGAATATTAAGAAAGATAAAGAGATAAAAAAAAATTAGATTTTATTCACCTCTTACCTTAAAAATGTTATTACGATGAAATAAATAAAAGCGTTAGTTTTTTTTTTTATAATAGTATTACTTTGAATATTATTTTTAGTAATTAAATAGTAGACCCCTTTAAACAAAAAAAAAGAATACTAATTTCTTATATAAAGAAAATAAAATTTTTTTTTTAAAAAAAAATAATAATATTAAAAAATGATATTGTGATGAAAAGGGCACATGTTTAGTTTTTCTAGCAAAAGAAAAAAACATCATAGAGAGAATAACACGAAAATTAATGAGGGAGTGAAACGTACAAGTTCAATTAGAGATATTAATGGAAAAATAATCAAATTATTTTCAAAGATTACGGTAAATCTTTATTAAAATATAATAATTTAGTAATTCTAATACTCTTCACTACAATTAACTAATGAATTAAGAAAAAAAAATCTAATTAAAACAATATTAAAAGTCATCAAATAAAAAGAAAGTATTATTTTTGTTGATGGGGATTTTTGTGATTAAAGCTTTGGAACAGTTCGGTAAGGGCAAAAAAGGAAGATCCCCTCATCCAGAAAGCACAATGCGGGTCAACTCTCAGTTGCCGACTACGTCAAAACCGAGACCGACCACAACGGTCATGTAGATCGGTTCATCTTTGCACTCTCCCCGAATCAAGATAGTTAGCTCGGGTAATATGGGTCAGGTCGGAAGTGGCGAGAGTAGTTCAGCTCGTTATCTGACCGGTTTCTCAAGGACCGATGTGGGATTAGGGAAGCTCGAATTCCCCCCCCCCCCCCCCAAAACTCTTACATCTGAGTCAGACAAGCTGTCATCATTAATAAAAAGGGTCTGACAATATGCTTTTACTGCGTGATGTGACAGGAGTTCATATGATATAATTTACTTTCGGCGATGGCAGAATGGGGAAGAGAACCTGTCAAATCGTCGGAAATCTGTAAATCTTCAAGGCAGACGTCATGAAGATACATGAACAGTGCCACATATTGAGTAGTATATAAAGGAAGTTCAATCACATTTGAAAGGGTTACCAAAATTTTTCATTTGAACGCTACTTGTAAGAAAGAGAGAAAGAAAAAATAATCTGCTCGGTTTTTTATTAGACCTTCATTTAAACAGGTCGGTCGAGCTCAGTTTTAGTAATAAAAGAACCCCACACCCCCTTTGTGACCGTGGACGTAGGTTGGACAAGCTCTACCGAACCACGTTAAACCTTCTCTTTTCGATTTTCTTGTGTGTTTCTTGTTCTTTGTCAAACTTATTTTTGGTCTCCCCATAACCAAACAAATTAAAGGTTGAAGGAGGATTGTCCCAGGAGTACTATCCCGATATTGCCCCTTCGGATCGTGCATTAGGCGAATTCTCTAAAAGTTGAGAAGTAATGTCACAACAAGTAATGTTTATTAAAAGATTTTATTATGATTAAGCCCTTGTAAAAATAAGGTCCTAGCTTTACCACTACGACCACTCATCCCTTTGAGCAAATTATTAGGCTTCATCAAGACAAGCCCTACATACTTTTAGTGTTAATATCTATGTTATTTAAGTGTTGATTAATCGTTGATTACATGGTGTTTAATCATGGATTACTGTCCTAATGATTCATTCTGGCCGATTTTGACCACTTCAAACTGACACCGAAATTCGAGTGATTTTGATTGATTAATTGGTCGATTTTCTGTTTCTGAATTTTCAAAAATCATCATATTTCAAATTCTAAGTTATTTTTAATATTTTTGGAATTTTAATTGATGATTTTAAGTGAAAGAGAGAATGAATTTTTTAAAAAATAATGAAAAAGAGTGATAATATACTAGGATTTAAACGAATTATTACTTATTTAAATAAAAATATTTTTTTTTATTTGTTTCAAAATGATCCTTATTTATTTTGACTTAATTAAAAATTATTAGATTGTTTATAACTTTTTTTCATCATAATAAATAATTTTTAATGATTTTTGGAAGAGGTGGTTTAACAAAAAATTCTTACATATGGTTTGAATTTTTTTATCATCAGTCATGCAAAATGTTAATTTTACTTTATTTTATTATTTTTGGTTGACAGGTCCTGGATTCGAGTTTAGGGGGTGTATTTCTTGTTAGAGTCTGAGACAACCATGAATTTTACCTGCTCCGTTTAAGCTCGGATCGGATGATTTGATGGTGAGATTTTCAACTTTTACAAAAAAAAATATCAATATTATAATATTAAAAAATCTTTTCGAAAAATTCAATGACACGTATAACTTTATTTTAACTATCAAATTAATAAAATAAAAAACTAGCATAAATTGTGATGCGCTTGATGACCTCATCTCCATAATAAAAGCACATTCACTACCTTTTCTTTGGTTCATTTTTTGACTAATAAATAAAATGTCTTTTAAATTCAAAGCAAATGATATAGGATTTATAATTTAATTTTTATGTCATAAATTTAAATTCAATGAGTATGTTTTTTATAGTCTTGGATAATTGATGATTTTATTTATTTTGTTTATGATTTGACGACGAAATCTCTAAAGGTTTAAAAATTAAAAAATAAAGAAAAAAAAAACATCCACGTGGAGACCTCTACTCCACGTACAAAATTATTGGTTGAAAAAAGTGGACGTTAGTTCATGGACCACGTCAGCAGGACAATTAGATTAAGCACGTGTTCAGCATCAAGACAACACACGTGGAAAGTCATGGCTCAATTATTTGATTATAGGACCACAAAAAAATAAAATAATAAAATAAAATCTTAGGCCGAATCACAGAGCCAACTAGACTTGCTACCTTTACACTCCAATGGATTCCCATTCATTTGAAAAAAATAATAATAAATAAGAAAACAATAGGCTTAAAAGTGCAAAAAAAAAAAAAAGAGTAATCTTTTACACAAATCACCCACTTTAGAGACATGATTAAAAGTAATATTTTAGATTTGTTTCCACCCACCCCAAAAAATAAAAAATAAAAAATAAAAATTGATAATTAGTAAGGGAAACTTTTTACATCAAACAATTATAAACAAATCGATTTAATGGAAAGATGAGCTCAATAATTCTATGAAGATGTGCAAAATAATCTTATGGGAAGATTTTGATTGATTTGCTTAATTTGTTGAAATTGAAGGGGGATTTTGCTAATTGTTGATGCTCTTTTATTTTATTATATTTAAAGATTCCCTAACATTAAACTTTTTACTTTTTAACACACAAAGATGTTGAGAAGATTATCTCTTAAATTAATTATCATAGTAATATAGGTTATTGAATTAAGTTGGATGTTTCTATTTGACCATTGGTAGCTCAACACATGTACACTTTACCTGCTTATGCATTCATAGCGCAAGATTTTATAATAAATCACTGAGGAGAGATAGCTTTCCATTTTATTTTTTTTTACTGATATGACAGATTAGTAATCAGTAAACCTCTCTCAACAAAACAACATAAAAAAAACATTCTTCAAATGCTTTTAGATAACTTCGTGTTTTGAATTAATAATTTATTATAGTTGATCAATTATAAAGAAATGAGAAAGACCTAAGGGATTATTGTGGGGAAGTTGTGATTTTAGGTTTTTCTTACCTTACTACTTACTCTTGTTTAAATTTACTTTTCTTTTCCTTTGGTTTAGTTAGGGATGGCAATGGGGATGGGATCCACATCTCCGTACTCGTCCCCGATAATCTTCGAATGTCCCCATCCCCTCCCATTCCCTTCGTAATTATTTCAGGGGAGGGGATGAAGATCCCCGAATAATAAAAGGGTATCCCCGATGGGTCCCGAATCTCGAATAATAATTAAAATTTTCTTAAAATAAATTTAAGTTATTGAAAAAATAACATATTAGTTGAAGCATTACTTTATCCAGAAATCAAGCATACATATTCAAAAAAAAAAATAACAATATCTATTACACAAATCACACTTTATATGCAATATTGAAATTCGTATTTTTTTTTTGTTTAGTTTGTAACTTAATAAAATTATGAATCACTCATTAAAAAATGATTATACATATAATTATTTCATTTAAATCCTTAAACTAAAATTAATTTATATTTTTATAAATATTTAGAGATTTTTTATTTACATCTATTAAGTAGAAATTTGAATATATTTATTAAAAAATAAATTAATTAAAACTTAAATGGGTACTAGGGAGGGGATGGTGATTTTACCTAATCCTCGTCCATTCCTTAATAAGAAATGTGTATTAAATTTTCTCATCCTCATCCCCGTCCCCGACATTAATTTTTTCAATTTTTCATCCCCGATCCATGTCCTAATTGGGGAGGGTCCCCAAGGGCCCTCACCCCCTTGAGGATTTATGTCATCCATAGGTTTAGTAGTTAATACATCTTTCTTCAAAATCATCAGTCTAGATAAGGTTATGGTAGGTAAAATTTAAGTATTAAATATTAATAATAATTCCTAGTGAGATCAATATTTTTATACTACTTCTACGATACGTGTGTTTGCGTACTATACAAAATCGCGATCAATCTTAGACTTAGTTATACCTTATTTTTATTTTTAATTTTTTTCAATACTTTAGTTTTTTTTTTTTTAGGTGTTCCAAATAATGGAGTATCAGTGGGCGACGAGAGAATTAAGAGTTTTAGGAGATCACGTTTCACCATATGTTGGTGGGATATAGTACGTGTTGGAAGATATTTAAAAAAAAACTTGAATTCCTGAAGACACAGTACTTGTTGATAGACATTTATAAAATGTTTAGGGTATTGAATGTTCAAGCCTTTCAGGACACAATGATGAGTTGTGAGATATGTGGGGGCAACCACCCTAGTGATTATTACACATTTCACTACAACCAATGATAGAAGAACTACCATAACTTTGTCTGGAACAATACTCTTGGACAGGGTCCACAAGAAAGACATTATCCTCCCCCAGGATATCAGTAGCATATTATTGGACAAGGGTATGAGAAAAAGCAAAGCTTGGAGGAAATGATCGTAGACATGTTCATGAAGTAAAAAGCTAAATATGATACCATTTTTCAGAGTCAAGCAGGGTCCATGAGAGCACTGGAAAACCAAATAAGACAACTATCCAACAACTAGGGCTATAGAACTCAAGAGACACTGCCAGATGGCACTGAAGAAAACACATGGAATCAAGAGATTTACAATGACATAATAATGAGGAGAGAGTAGAGATATATATAGAGATTAAGATGTCCATTCAAGAACCTGAGCCAACAAAGTATAAAATTGATCGAGAGAATCCTTCATTCATTGAGAGCATTAATGAGGAAGTTGTGGAAAAAAAGAGTTGGGCAATAGCAGCTGTGTGAGCTTATTGAAAATTTCATAATATAAGGGAACACATCACAACATGGGGAAGCCAGCATCATTGATATCACCTATAAGCTTGGCAGAATGGAACAACAATTCCAAGTCAAGAACCCTATAAAACCTCATAACTATCTATCTTTCCATTCAAGACCTCCCAAAGATAAAAGTTTGAAGTAGGAGGCATAAGCACAAAGTAGAGAAAATTTCTATTTGCGATCTCATGTTTGGAAGATGAGCTTGAATAGTAATGCTCATAGCACTGTTGTAGACATTGTATTTTTATGCATAGCCTGATGATGAGTCTCTTACGAGGACACCTTCTGAAAATTGGGGAATTGAAGGGATGAATGCAGGAAAGGAAATGAACTCTAAGGAACATGACCAAAAGCCAACCGAACATCACATATGTCCGGCCTACCTTGTCTCTAGCCAAAAAAGCCGACAGACATGATACAGCTGTCTGTGAATGAGCATATTATCAGTTACTGAAGTTTAGGGATCTGATTGTCTCTAGGAAGACATATAATTCAAATTATATGGTCGGTCAGACATGTATCAAACTGTCAGCACACGTGAAAAATTAAATTAACTGGAATCACGGGCTTGATTACGTCTGGTCAGATATACATCCCAAACCCTAAATCCGACTGGACATGATTCGAGCTATGTCTTACATTTTGATTGCCAATAACTCGGGTAAGATAGAAGGAGGATGAAGGATGTTGCTCCCCCTTCCATCCTCATCCCCATTCTGTTTCACTATGAAAGCGAGACTTTTTGAGTGTTACAGGATAATAAAAATCTTGAACAACAATCACAATATGGAGGTTAACAACTATAATCTAAACAGAAGAGAAAAACCCTAGAGAAAATAATAACCTACCCACCATCGGAGTTCCGTACATTCTGATGTGTATCCAGCAGAAACCCAATGATCAGAATTGTCTTCAGAGCCTAGCTTCATAAAAAAAGGTACGACCTGATGGCATTTTCTCTAATATTTATGCGAATATGAAATTCGTTTTTGACACAATATCTTCGGTCGAACGTACACTACGTCCGAACGGACATACTCACACATTTGGTCGTCCATAAACATGTCAGACTATGTCTATTATTTTCTGGAATGCATGTTTATCTAATGTAATCTCATATAAATATGTTATGCAGATCTTTTTTATTTATCTCGTCAATATTAGTATGCATGTTATTGTTTTCCCTTGTTTATTAGTATTTTATACATGATTCTGTATTCCATAAATTCTGACATGCAAGTTATATCCGACCTGATTTATTATAGGTCTGGCCAAACATGATTTATATCCGGATGTATGATCCCGTGGTATATAGGATAGAAACCCGGACATAAGTTCCATAGCCGATTCCGAATGGACGGTAGTATGGTTCGCACTCGGGATACAACTACACGTACCACTGTGGGATGGCTATTTTTAAGAATGTATCTAAAATGCTCATTTAATGTACCTGTATTTGCATGTGCATGTTTCTGTATTTCTGGAATATGTAGTATGTCCGGCCCGACTCTGTCCAAGACTGGTCAAACATGAACAACTATATCCGACCAATCCTCTTTATAGTCAGGCCAACCTAATTTATGCTTCAGTCTGTTTAATTATTGCTATATCATTACTTGAATTGTTAGTGTCTTATTGTTCGTATTATTTTACATATTACTCATTTCCCTTATTTATTAATATTAAGTGATAAGGCCTTCAGGTCTTACCTTAGGTGTATCTCGGCTTCGAGAGCACGTTTGACAGTCTTGAGTGATTGTTGGATTTATCTACCGCATAGAGATTTAAAAGGTTTTTGGGTATTTGATTTGTTGTTGGGTGAGTGTGTTTCATTATGTTTTACAGATGATCAGTTAATGAGCTTCAAAATTTGAATCTCTCAAAAGTCTCTTATTTGTGTGAAGATCTTCCATGTTATAGTGATGGTTTCTTATTGTATGAAGGAAACAATCTCTTCTAAAAGGGAAATTGATAATTATGGAAGGTGGTAATGTAACATCCCCAATCCGGAAATGTTACCGGCAGACGACAGATTCCCACTGTCACCCAAGCCTCTGACTGAAATCAGAAATCAACCATAGATGCAAGCATCTTCTTATCAAGTAGAATAACTGTGTGAAACATTAAACATGACACACACACAATCCAAATGTGATACAACCACACATATATACATAGGTTATACATCACATAAACTCAAAAGAAACTACATTCTATATGAATGTAGACACAACATGATGAACCTATAAAACTAGTGACTGCAGTGCTGCTTCTGTTCCGGAATCCATGCCTCAAAAAAATACAGCATTGGCTCACCAAAAGAAAGGTCCTGCAAAACTTGGAGAGTGAGGGGTGACTCCTAAATAACTCAGTGATTAGAGCTATAAAACCAGAAAACAAACAGTATTATAAATACTCATATTCAAAACAATAACGTTCAGAATTCTTAAATCATAAACCAGAGTTTTCCTTTTCAAAAATTTTGAAATCAACTAAGAAAACATCGGTATCATCATCAAAAATGTCATCGGTCAATCTGTACATAATTTTGTGGTCTTGGAGCATTGTACGCGCAGTCCCCCATGCCACTAAACCAGACAACAATGGTGTTATCAGTGTCACCAACCTGTCTCTGAAATATCCGGGTCTAGGGGCGTTGTACTCACAGTCCCCCTAGCCCAATACCCAGGATCTAGAGGCATCAATCATATCTAGTCCTGTAACCCGTGTGCACACGTCGATATCTGGTATCAATACCGATACCCATCAATGCATTGTCCGTCAATTCCATGTCTGTATCAAGTAACATCTGAGGTGGGGTTTTTCCCCCATGCCTCCAAAATCATAAATCCTTGTATTAGAAATCATTTTCATCATGAAAGCATTATTCAGAAACCAAGCTTTATCAAAGCTAAAATCATATTTCTTATTCACATGAAATCATCATTTTAAGTAAAACAAATTAATCAATGATCTGTAAAATCATAACCAAAACCACATTCAAAACTCTGAAATAAGTACTCCACTCATAGTGCTAAGGCAAGTCGGGTGTGGCATACGGCGTCAGTGACCTCCGAGTGGCTTGTCGTTGATCTAATGCCAAAGAAACCATTAGATTTTCATGTAATAAATGAGAAAAGTATATACAATCAAAGGTAAATGTTCATGCATATGGTATGACTTATCATGTGGTCACTCATCTAGACTAAGCCCCTATAGTGCCCCTAAAAGTCTTAGGATTAAACTAGAATGGTTTTAAAACATACTCTGGAACAGCGCTTAGCGTCGCGACGCAGACCCTCTGCGCGCCGCGTCGCGAATCAAAAATCCAGTAACCATGCTCTGCTTCACGCGTCGCAACGCACGCTCTCTTTGGCGTCGCGACGCGTACCAATTTTCCAGGATCCGAAATTTTAATTACACTTCATACACCATCTTTTCAACACTATACAAACCACAATCATAACAAATACATCTCTTAGCATCAATTTCACTCTTTAATACCATCACATAACCAAGTCATAACCATAACAAATATACCATATAACATCAATTACACCTTCATACAACCATTTATAAATCCCAACTCAACTTCACATTTAAGGATTTTACAAATTAGGGAATTCCTCAAATCTCCAATTCCTTGACTCAAACCAAATATTCATAATTAAACTCAAGCCAATAATATTCTTCAAGCATCAAATCATCAAAACTTAGTAATTTTATATTTGGATTTTTACCTTTCTCACCTTAAATTAAATTATTTCTTCACAAGTATAATTCCTTAAGCTCTCTTATCACACTTTCAAGCTTGCATGTGGCTTTGGAGCCCTAGATTTGGTAGAAATGGTGGAAAATTTTCTGGAAAGAAAATGCTTAGGGTTTCTTTGCTAGGGAGAGAAGAAAAGAAAATAATGAAGAGAAGGCAAAAACATGCGGTAAGGACTTGATTTCTTTTTTCTTTTTTTTTTTAATTCAAAACAACACATAAGATGGACATTTCTTAACAAGGCTTAGCAAATGTCACTAAGCCTTGTTAACATATGTCATAAAGTTTTAATATCCCTAAACACTCTCTAGCATAATGATATTAATCCAACTATTAAAACTCTTACCAGACATTAATATATTAACCCAAATATTGTAAGTATTGCAACTAAAATCGGGTTTTTATGCCATCTCCAAATTTATTCGCTACCTCTCGAAATAATTAATCCCGGTCACTGAATTACTACCCCAATCAAGTTATGAAATTCAAGTCGTTACAAATTCTTCACCCTTAAAATGATTCATCCTCAAATCAAAATGCTGAAATTATAAGAGACATACCTTCTGCAAATAAATGAGGATATTGCTCTTGCATGACAGCTTCTGGCTCCCAAGTCGTCTATTGACCATTGTGGTGTTGCCAAACCACCTTAACTGAGGGAATCCACCTAGACTGTAACTTCCTTGTTTCTCTATCCACTATAGCTAATGGCGGTTCCAAATAGGGTAAATCTCGACAGATATCAACTGTTTGAGGCTCTAAAACATGAGATTCATCGTATAAGTATTTCCGTAGCATAGACACATGGAACACCAGATGTATTCTATCCATATTATGTGGGAGTGCTAACTCATACGCTCTACCTCCAACTCTGCGAAGCATTTAAAACGGCCCAATATATCTTGGGCTAAGTTTACCTCTTTTTCCAAATATCATAACTCCTTTAAAAAGAGATACATTTAAAAACACCGAATCACCCACTTGAAACTTCAAATCTTTTTTTCGGCGATCTGCATAACTCTGGCGACTTTGAGCTGTCTTCATCCTTCCTCTAATCAACTTCACCTTTTCTACCGCATCCTGTACCAAGTCAGGCCCAATCAATTTTTGTTCACCTACTTCGAACCATTGACCGGCCTAAACACACATGTATAACGCAAACACACGTATCGTTCAAGTAATATAAAAATATCGATCCCACGAGGACTTAAAACCTTTTGTTGTTAATTTATGAAATCAAATTCTTACAAGTATCTAATGGATTTATTGTTTGATTTGAAAGTGATTTTAAATTTAAAACAAGTAAATAAAATTGCACAAAAGTTGATTTAGGAAAATTCAATTTTAAAACTATACAGGGTTGTGAATCCTTCCAATATCATTTTTAAAGATGAAGTGGTTATCTTACAATTGTGTAATATATTGGTTTATTAACCTGGAACATGAAATTATGTAAAAGCCACTTCCGATGGTCAGATACAAACACCCAGTGTAACCCATTTAATCATATTCCTATGTCAATTAAGTTATCTGAATTTATTAAGATTAAGTTCCAATTATAGCTACCCCCTCCTGACATGTATATTCATATCCTGTAAGGAAATCTATTAAAGGATTATATATCCTCAAAGAAGATCGTGGGCTATTAAGTCTAAGGTCTTAAACCTAAAATTCCTTTTCCAAGTTCATTTTAAGTTTACCGAAATAATCTTATTAATGGCCAGTTAACAAGATGCATTAAGACTAAGGCTCAATAAATAAACCTTTATATTACCCAAACCGTAATTTAACCCCTTATAAACCGGTGATATTGGACTTCATCACAACCCCAGATAACTAACTTATTTACGACACATAACTAGGGCTAGTAAAAACTAAAATAAAATAGAAGAAATAAAGTAAACTGCTGGAAATTAAATTGCTGAAAAGTAAATTGCTGAAAAGTAAATTGCTGAAAGTAAATAAAGTAAAAGTACAATAAAACAAAATGCTGGGGGTTAGAGGATCCACTTTTATTACTACTATTTTAGATATCTCTCTTAATGTAATATATTAACTTTGCATGATAATTACCAACCAGCCATATAAGCGGTATCCTGATTAAGTCAAATTAATAATTAATTACTAACCGACCAACCATGTGGTATCCATGCTTAGTCAGGTTATAACCAATTTATAATTAATTACCAACAGACCAATATGGCGTTATCCTCGTTAAGTCAGGTTTTAAATAGTTATTATATTATAATTAAGGGAGATTAATCTAAATAGCAATAATAAAAGCTTTACCTTTTACCCCAGCAAGGGGGAGTTATCTCCTCATTGCGTAAAAGTAAATTACGGAAAGTAAAGACTTAAAAATAAAGAAAAGAAAATGCGAAAGTGGAAATTAATTATTGAAAGCTGTATATAAACAAGCAAGATACAATCTTCTTAGTTATTCTGAAGGAATTACAAAGAAGAAAGTATGAATTTACAAATGAAATGACTTGGTATTTATAGGCAAAATTTTGCCTCCACCAAATTCATTATTAAATGCTCCACCAAATCCATTATTAATTGCTCCACTAACTGCTCCATCAAATCCATTATTAATTGCTCAACTAATTACTCAACTAATTGCCCAAAATACGAAACTTGCACCAAATTGGAATTTTCGAAACTGTACTTCGTTAGAACGCCCTTTCAAGTTTCCAATCTCCAAAATTAATAAGCCAAGTCAAATTTTTGCCCTTATTTGACCCACATTTCGTCCTAAATAATTCCATTGAGTCCCAATATTATTTTATCTGCAAAATAAACTAAAACACATCAAAACGTTCATCAAACCCAAGAAACTAAACAAAATATTAAGTAAAACGGGCGGTAAATATTGATATATTTTCCGCTCATCACAACCCCAAATCTAACATTTTGCTAGTCCTCGAGCAAAGAAACAAAATAAAATACAAGAAATAATTAAAATTAAACTAAGCCACTTTCGTATGGATCACAATTGCATTTAGCATATGCAACAAGCCTTTAAACCCATAGGTGTCCCTAGTGGATGAGTTGTAGTCTCGTGAGGGCTTACAGCAACGATACCCACAAACGTTTGATAAGAGTAAAAAGATAGTAAAACTAATGCACACAAAAGCAAAAAGACAAGAGAAAAGAGAATAAAGAAGTTAGTGACTAAATATGTGAAACTTCTTATCCAAGTTAGTAGTTGTTTTCTTTCTTTCTAGATTACTGAATAAGTAAATTCTCTGATTGTTTTTTACCATTCTTCATAAACACAGCCAATAAAATATTAATCAACTCATTTTGCCCACAATAGTCACAAGTGTTGTTAAGAAGAGAGTAATATTTTTGTCCTAAAGTTTTATCAGAATTCACACCTTTTTGTAGCAATGGAATAATTTTTCTGATTTATTATTATTATTTTTTTTGATTTTTTTATTTATACGCAATATCTTCCATCCATGTAACGAGCTTTGAGTCAGTGACTCCCAGAATAGTTGGCTTTAGGGCACTAGGTGTTAAGACACCCCTGCAGACTTAATTACTCAGATTTCCGATATAAATGTTTTTTGTTTTTTGCAATATCTTCGATCCATGTAACGAGCTTTGGACCAGTGACTCCCAAACCAGTTGGTTTTAGGGCATTAGGTGTTAAAATACCCTTATAGACTTAATAACTCGGATCAAATATTTTTTTTTTATCCCATCGCTTTTTTAGGTGCTTCCTCCAATTAAACTAGAGCACTGAATATTACAAATTTTTCAATTACATCTCATGTCTGTATGTTAGCATGCATATTGATAATATCTTTCAACTGAGCATATGAAGATCCATTTTAGTTAGTTTTATGGAGAATTCACAAATTAAATAATTTAAAAGGAAATAAACAAAAATTTACTTGTTCCAAAATAGGTTGAGATACGTCTCAGGATTGGAAATTCCTTACACAGCTATCTAACACCAATTTCACCTGATTAATCAAATAAAAACATAAAAACACAAATTTTTTTTTTTTAATTTTTGTAAAATTTTTCAATTTTTTTTTTAGTTTTTCGAAAAATTTTGACTAAAAATAACACAATAAAAACATGATACTAATTAACTATTCCCCTCCCCAAACCTAAATGAGACATTGTCCCCAATGTCTTAAATAGAAGAAGAAGAGTTTAGAATATAGTACTTGGTTAGCTGAAATTCTACATCTAAAATTAAAGGTTAAGATCCAGATTTATCCGACGCTTCTTACCACGATCATCATCGAACCATTTTATCTTAGAAATGATATGGTCAATTTGTGGTTCAAAAGCTAAGATTTGGTCAATTAAATCCGGGACGTTCTGACAGTAAAGAGTAGTTATTTCAGAGGTTTTTTCACGAACCCATTTCTCCGGGCATCATCAAGAAACACACAAAGAAAATCATAAAATCCATCAACATTGAATAATCCAAGCGGTTTCTGGTGTATGTTCAGGTTCGCCCAAGATATCACTGTAAAAATTTCCTCCAAAGTACTCAAGCCACCTGACAAAGAAATAAAAGCATCAGCACGGTTAATCATCTCTACCAGTCATTCAGACATACCTGGCACAATTAGTTCTTCTCCGTTTGATGGTTCTATCAGATTTGCCTCCGCCAAGGGTTTTGGGATGATTCCCAGAACTTGACTGCCTCCATCCTGTACGACCTTTGAAACAATCCCCATTAGTCCAAGATTGCCACCGCCATATACTAAGTGCATATTCCTTTCAGATAAGACTCGACCCAATTCATGTGCTACTGCTATGTATTTTGGCTTAGTACCAACACTAGTACCGTAAAACACACATATGTTTTCAACTCGTCTCATTGAAGTAGCTTCCATTTTTATCTGGATGGCTTCAAAAGTGCAGTGATGAGTCGAATTTATAACACCTGAAAAGGGTGAGTAAAAATAATAGCACTAGTACTTGCCAAATGACAATTATTAGTTAAACAGTAAAATAAATCGTGAAAGGTCAAAAAGCCTGGATCATGTTGGAGAAAATAAAAGAAAATAACAAAACGAATCACAATTATTAGGAAAAGACAAAGAGATATAATATTTACAAGAAAAGTAGCGGCTTGATTGACGTGTATGCGTCAGGGACAAGCTTCCCATCCAATTTTCTTATAAATTGGAAAACAAGGTCTTTTTGAGTCAGCTTTCCGAGACTTAACTGTTGTCTTTCTTTTTGGAATTGTGTATATAGCATGCGAATTTCATGATATACATATCCACTGGGATGCGTCTCAAGAGTCTTAGATATGTCATCCAAAGACTTCTTACTCAAGCCATCCCTAATGAATTTAATCTTATCTTCGCGGTTATCAGACATCATTCCTAAATAACGACAACGAGTATTACATGTCATACGAGCACATTTATAACAAACACCCATTCTTTTAGCTCTTCTCTTTTTAGCATAGGTGCTTCTGCCTAACCAGGCATATGTGAAATAAAAGAGTCAGAAGACTCACCTGTCAATCGGACCCGTGCTTCAATAATCCAATGAATGTCAGTAGGAATACCTTTGATCATCGATAGCCTCATTCGTTCCATGCGAGCTTTATAGACTTTCATCATAGAATTTTGAGGGAGAGAAGAAAATTGCTTGTGAAGATTTGCGAGAACTTCTTCCATCCTGAAATGACTTAACCTGTAAAATTAAATACACACAAATAAAACACACAAATCTGAATATATACACAAATTGCTTGGGTTGCCTCCCAGATAGCCCTAAGTTTAACATCGTCAGCTAGACATGCCTACCCGAACGTTAGGCTGGATCTGAAAGTGTGACACTTTCTTTTTGTCGCTCAATTGATTCTCCCCAGTAGTGCTTGGCACGCTTGTTTTTAACCTTGAATATTTTGTTAGATTCGGGATCATGTAACTCAACGGCTCTATCTGGTAAAACCTAAGTGATTAGGAATGGACTTGACCACCGTGATTTTGGCTTCCATGGGAAGATTTTTACCCTTGATTTGTTTAACAGTACCTTCTGCCCTGGTTCCAGTTGTATGCGCACTAACTTCTCATCATGTTTCTTCCTGGCCATTTCTTTGTACAGTTTGACATTCTCAAAAGGCTGAATGTGAAATTCCTCCAATTCGTTGAGCTGGTGGAACTGTTTCTCTTCTGTTGCTTATAGTGCAAGAATAGGCTTCTTCAGTACGCAATACGCTTTATCTTCAGTCTCCACAGGCAATTGACATGCTTTAAGTTTGTTAGTAGAACTTTACATTGCATTGGAGTTCTGGATGGTACTATTTATCACATCAAGTCTGAAACATTCCTATTTCTTTTCATCATCTGGGAAATTCATGGTCTTGAAGACATTGAATGTTACTTCTTGGTTCTGTACCATCATGGTTAGTTCTCCTTTCTGTACATCAATAATGGTTTGACCAGTAACCAAGAATGGCCTCCCAAGGATGATCGACACATCTTCATCTTCCTCCATATCAAGGACAATAAAATCTGCAGGGAAAATAAATTTGTCAACATTGACCACCACATCTTCAACTACACCTCTCGGAAATACGAGCGTTCTATTAGCAAGTTGTAGAGAGACTGAGTTAGGCATTGTTTCTCCAATCCGCAGTTTCCTGTAAATAGAAAAAGGCATTAAGTTAACACTTGCATCTAAGTCACATAAAGCTTTACCGAAGTCATGTTCTCCTATGGTGCAAGGAACATTGAAACTGCCAGGATCTTTCAACTTTGGGGGAAGCTTCCTCTGGATGATAGCACTGCATTCTTCTG
This sequence comes from Zanthoxylum bungeanum, assembly GCA_019454045.1. Lineage (NCBI taxonomy): Eukaryota > Viridiplantae > Streptophyta > Magnoliopsida > Sapindales > Rutaceae > Zanthoxylum > Zanthoxylum bungeanum. Next base: position 146,577 of record SKCR01040857.1, on the reverse strand, counting down.
ATAATGCTACTGTCTCGTAATCTCCCAATCTCCGTTTTCGTGAAAGAATATCGTTCATGAATTTGACATAGCTGGGCATATGTTCCAAAGCTTCTGCAAACAGAATGTTGATATGAAGCTTTTTGAAGATCTTCAGGAATCGAGAAAACTGCTTGTTTAGTTTATTCTTCTGGAGACGCTGTGGAAAATATGGAGGTAGAGTGATCATTTCTTGATCGTTTTCCTTTGCTTATTTTTCCTCCATCTGTGGAACTGCTTCACAGCTTTCTTTTGGGACTTCCTCAACAGTTGCCTTGACTCCAATATTTTTATTGATTTCAATACCGTTTTTTAAAATGATGGCATGATATTGCTCATTCCCCATGTTCCTTGGATTTGGTTCTGTGTTGCTAGGAAGGTTACCTGGCGGTCTGTAACTCTGAGAATTGGCCAGTTGTCCAATTAGATTCTCCAGTGCTTTAATAGAAGCAGATTGACTTTGAATTAATGCTGCATTGGATTGAAACAAAGCATCATACCTAGCTGCTTGAGAGTCGTGTTTTGCTTCTATCTTTTTCAAATGGGTCAACACTTCTGCTATTCCTGTTTCATTTGCCTGCTCATTGACCGGCGTAAACACACACGTATAACGCAAGTGCACGTATCGTTCAAGTAGTATAAAAATATCGATCCCACGAGGACTTAATATCTAATCTATTAATTTTATGAGGTCAAATGATTACTAGTATCTAACAGGTTGTTTGATTGATTTGAAATGGTGACGATTCTAAATTTAAAAAACAAGTAAATAAAATTGTTCGAAAGTAGGTTTTAAGAAAATTCAATATTAAAAATTATATAGGGTTGTGATTTCTTCCAATATCATTTTAAAGATGAAGTGGTTATTTTATGTTTGTGTAATAAATCGGTTTACTAACCTGGAACACTAAATTATGCAAAAGCCTCTGTCGATGGTCAGACGCAAATACCCAGTTTAACCCAATTGAACCATATGTCTATGTCAACCAAATTATCTGGATTCATTAAGTTTAAGTTCCAATTATGGCTACCCCCGCCCGACAGGTATATTCCTATCCTGTAAGGAAATCTATTAAAGGGTTATCTATCCTCAAGGAAGATCGTGGGCTATTAAGTCTAAGGCTGAAACCTACAATTCCTTCGTCAAGTTTATTTTAGATTTACCACATCAATCTTATTAGTGGCCAATTAACAAGACGCATTAAGCTTAAGACTTAATAAGTAAACCTTTAAATTACCCAAACTATAATTTAACCCCTTATAAACGGTGATATTGGATTTCATCACAACCCCAGATAACTAGCTTAGTTACGACACATATTTACGGGTAGTAAAAAACTTAAATAAAATAAAAGACATAAAGTAAAATACTGAAAATTAAATACTGAAAATTAAATGCTGAAAGTAAATGCTGAAAAGTAAATTGCTAAAAAGTAAATTGCTGAAAAGTAAATTGCTGAAAAGTAAATAAAGTAAAATTACAATAAAAGAAAATGCTGAGGTAAAAGGATCCACTTTTATTACTTCTATTTTAGATATCTCCCTTAATATATTAACTTTGCATGATAATTACCAACCAGCCATATAGGCGGTATCCAGATTAAGTCAAATTAATAATTAATTACCAACCGACCAATCAAGCGGTATCCAGTTTAGTCAGGTTAAAACCAATTTAAATAATTACCAACCGACCAATATGGCGGTATCCTCGTTAAGTCAGGTTTTAACTAGTTTATTTATTATAATTAAGGGAGATTAATCTAAATATTAGTAATAAAAGTTTTACCTTTTACCCCAGCAAAGGGGAGTTTCCTCCTCATTACTGAAAAGTAAAAACTGAAAATTAAAGAAAGAAAAGTACTGTGCGTAAAAGTAAATTGCGGAAAGTAAAAACTGAAAAGTAAAGAAAAGAAAGTGCGAAAGCGGAAATTAATTACTGAAAGCTGTAAATAAACAAACAAGATACAATCTTCTTAGTATTCTTAAGGAATTCCTTAGAAGAAAGTATGAATTTTACAAATGAAATGGCTTGGTATTTATAGGCAAAATTTTGCCTATATCAAATCATCTATCAAATTCTCCACCAAATCCATTATTAATTTCTCCACTAATTACTCCACCAAATCCATAATTGCTCCACTAATTACTTATCTTGTTTGGTGTTGATTTGATAATTTTTATTAATTATTTATTAATTTATATTTTGCTTTGAAAATGATTGATAATGACTTTAATAATTACACATCACACACTTCTGGATGGTTCATCAATTTCGGTCATGAACTCTTCAGAATTCGAAAATATTTTCTCTTTCAACGTTGTAGATCTTTGAGTCTTCTTTAATCTGGAGCTTGAATCAGCTCAATCCAATATCGGAGTAAAAGGTTATGCCAAAAATACGACAGATGCGCAAAACTGGAATTTCCAAAACTGCACTTCGTTAAAACGCCCTTTCAAGTTTCCAATCTCCAAAATTAATATGTCAACTCCAATAATTGCCCTTATTTGACCCATATTTCATCCTAAATGATTTCATTGAGACCCGATATTATTTTATCTGCAAAATAAACTAAAACACATCAAAACGTTCATCAAACCCGAGAAACTAAACAAAATATTAAGTTAAAGGGGGGGTAAATATTGATATATTTTCCGCTCATCACTCATGGCCTTTGTTTTGCTGTTGGAATCCGGGTGGTGGGTTGTTCATTTGCCCTAAATTGTTGCTGCATGCGAAATTGGGATGATTCCTCCACCATGGGTTGTAGGTGTTGGAATATGGATTGTTCCACTGTCTGTTGAAATTGTTGACGTAATTCACCGTTTCTTTATGTTGGTTTGGCTCTGGTGCTCCTCCATATGGTGAACTTGTGTTTCCGGTAATGTTTACAACTTGTGCGCTGAGTGTTTCCAGGTATTTGCACATCTGATCCAACTTAGTATTCACTGCTGAGTTGGCTCCAACTTCATATATTCCTGCAATTCTTTGGATTATGCTTCTTTCTGTTGGCCACGAGAAATTATTGTTAGCTATTTCTTCGATTAAGTCACAGGCTTGATCTTCTCCTTTTGCCATCAAAGCTCCTCCAGCAGCAGCATCAATTGTGGTTCTCATTAGTCCAGAAAGTCTATTATAGAGGAGCAAATCTTTGAATCTTTCCCAAGCTTCGCAGAGGGATTCTAAATCTTACTGCACGAAGGATGTGATGTCATTCCTCAACTTCGCTGTTCTGGCTGGTGGAAAGTACTTTGCAAGGAATTTGGTAGATATAGTGTTCCAAGTTGTGATGGAACCTGCTGGTAGTGAATGTAGCCAAGCTTTTGCTATGTCTTTCAGAGAATATGGAAAAAATCGCAGTCTCATTGCTTCTTCAGCTGCTCGATTGTAATTGAAAGTACCGCAAACTTCCAGGAAGTTGCTGATATGGGAATTAGGATCTTCAGTTGCATTCCCCCCAAACTGAACTGACTTCTGAATCATCTGAATGCATGTTTTGATGTCACACGCATTGTTGGTAATGGAGGAAGTACAATACAGGAAATGAAGCCGTTAACCACCGGAATGGTTCTATCTCGAATGGGAATTGGTGGTGCAACTTCCAACGATTCAGGTTCCATATTAACGATTGCTTCTTGGCCTTCTCGACTTTCCCTTCTTAATTGTCTGATGGTTCTTTCAATTTCTGGGTCAAGCGGTCGGATTTCAAAGCTTCCGGTTCATCTCATGTGGTGTCTGAGAACCTGAAACACAAGAAAACAGAAATAAAAAGTTAAAAGAAAATTAGATACAAGTAAAGGTATCTAACCCTAAAATAAATAGTGAAAGATAAATAAGTCCCCGGTAACGGCGCCAAAAACTTGACCGGCGTAATCACACACATATAATGCAACCGTACGTATCGTTCAAGTAGTATGAAAGTATCGATCCCACGAGGAATTAAAACCTTTTGTTATTAATTTATGAAGTCAAATTTTTACAAGTTTCCAATGGATTGATTTTTTGATTTGAAAGTGATTTTAAATTTAAAACAAGTAAATAAAATTGCAGAAATGTTGATTTAGGAAAATTCAATTTTAAAACTATCAAGGGTTGTGAATCCTTCCAATATCATTTTTAAAGATGAAGTGGTTATCTTACGATTGTGTAATATATTGGTTTATTAACCTGGAACATGAAATTATGTAAAAGCCTCTTCCGATGGTCAGATACAAACACCCAGTGTAACCCGATTAATCATATTCCTATGTCAATTAAGTTATCTGAATTTATTAAGATTAAGTTCCAATTATGGCTACTCCCGCCCGACATGTATATTCCTATCCTGTAAGGAAATCTATTAAAGGGTTATCTATCCTCAAGGAAGATCGTGGGCTATTAAGTCTAAGGTCTTAAACCTAAAATCCCTTTTCCAAGTTCATTTTAAGTTTACCGAAACAATCTTATTAATGGTCAGTTAAAAAGATACATTAAGATTAAGACTCAATAAATAAACCTTTATATTACCCAAACCGTAATTTAACCCCTTATAAACCTGTGATATTGGACTTCATCACAACCCCAGATAACTAACTTAGTTACGACACATAACTAGGGCTAGTAAAAACTTAAATAAAATAGAAGACATAAAGTAAATTGCTGGAAATTAAATTGCTGAAAAGTAAATTGCTGAAAAGTAAATTGCTGAAAGTAAATAAAGTAAAAGTACAATAAAAGAAAATACTGGGGTTAGTGGATCCACTTTTATTTCTACTATTTTAGATATCTCCCTTAATATAATATATTAACTTTGCGTGATAATTACCAACCAGCCATATATGCGGTATCATGATTAAGTCAAATTAATAATTAATTACCAACCGACCAACCAAGCGGTATCCATGCTTAGTCAGGTTAAAACTAATTTATAATTAATTACCAACCGACCAATATGTCGGTATCCTCGTTATGTCAAGTTTTAAATAGTTATTATATTATAATTAATGGAGATTAATCTAAATAGAAATAATAAAATCTTTACCTTTTACCCTAGCAAGGGGGAGTTATCTCCTCATTGCGTAAAAGTAAATTACGGAAAGTAAAGACTTAAAAATAAAGAAAAGAAAGTGCGAAAGTGGAAATTAATTATTGAAAGATGTAAATAAACAAGCAAGATACAATCTTCTTAGTTATTCTGAAGGAATTACAAAGAAGAAAGTATGAATTTACAAATGAAATGGCTTGGAATTACAAAGAAGAAAGATACAATCTGCTTTGAAAATGACTTTAATAATTACGCATAACACACTTCAGATGTTTCATCAATTTCAGTCATGAAATCTTCAGAATTCGAAATTATTTTGCTCTTCAAAGTTGTAAATCTTTGAGTCTTCTTTAATCTGGAACTTGAATCCGCTCAATCTGATATCGAAGTAAAACGTTATGCCCAAAATATGACAATTGCGTAAAATTGAAATTTCCGAAACTGTACTTCGTTAGAACGCCCTTTCAAGTTTCCAATATCCAAAATTAATATGTAAAGTCAAATTTTTGCCTTTATTTGACCCACATTTCGTCCTAAATGATTCAATTGAGTCCCAATATTATTTTATTTTCAAAATAAACTAAAACACATCAAAACATTCATCAAATCCAAGAAACTAAATAAAATATTATGTAAAATAGGCGGTAAATATTGATATATTTTCTGCTCATCATCCATCCCACTGGTGTCCTGCATTTCTGACCATATAAGGCTTCAAAAGGAGCCATTTGTATACTTGCCTGATAACTATTGTTATAGGCAAACTCTATAAGTGGAAAATGATGGTCCCAACTACCTTCAAAATCTACTACACAAGCTCGTAACATATCCTCCAAGGTTTGAATGGTTCGTTCTGGCTGTCCATATGTTTGAGGATGGAAAGATGTACTAAAACTTAAGTGAGAACCCAAGGCTTCTTGGAATGATTGCCAAAACTTGGATGTAAATTTAGAACCTCGATCAGAGATTATTGAGACATGTATTCCGTGTAATGACACTATCTTATCCAAATACAGCCTGACATACTAAGCTACTGAAAATTTAGTCTTTACAGGCAGAAAATGTGCACATTTCGTCAACCTGTCTACAATCACCCAAATGGAATCATACTCTTTCGAGGTACGAGGAAGCCCAGTTATAAAATCCATAGTAATCTTCTCTCATTTCCATTCGGGAATATCCAAACTTTGAAATTTCCCTGCTGATCTCTGATGCTCTGTTTGAACCTGCTGCCAATTAAGACATTTAGCAACAAACTCCACTACATCTCTTTTCATACCATCCCACCGATATAGATCTTTTAAATCATGGTACATCTTGGTAACTCCAGGGTGCATAGTATAGGATAAGGCGTGAGCTTTCTCTAACAACGAGTTTCTCCACTCAGGAATTAGAGGAACAATAATTTTTCCTTTCTTTCTCAGGAGATTTTCATTGTCTACATAATACTCCTCATCCACACCTTGCTTTAGTTTATCTCTAATCTGTTGGATTTGAGTGTCTATTTCCTGAGCAATTCTAATCTCATCCACTAGTGTAGATCAGGCCTGAATCTGTGCCAACAATGTTCCTTGATTTGTTACTTGAAAGCGTACTCCGTCTGAAATATATTTCTGCACCTGTCTGGCTAGTTGCCACATTTCAGTTGGCAGATGAACTAAACTCCCCATAGACTTCCTACTTAAGGCATCAACTACGACATTAGCCTTACCAGGATGATATTGAATTGAACAATCATAATCTTTCAACAATTCAATCCATCGGCTCTGCCTAAAATTAAGATATTTTTGACTCAGAATATACTTAAGACTTTTGTGGTCAGTAAAAATCTCAAACTTTTCACCATACAAGTAATGTCGTCATATCTTCAAGGCAAAAATTATGGCTGCCATCTCCAAGTCGTGGGTGGGATAATTTTGTTCATAATGTTTTAGCTGCCTAGAAGCATAGGCAATAAATTTTCCTTCTTGCATCAACACACATCCCATTCCCACTCTAGAAACATCATAGTACACCATAAACCCTCATAATCCTGATGGTAAAGCTAGAACAGGAGCGGTAGTCAACCGTTGTTTGAGCTTCTGAAAACTTCTCTCACAGGCATCTGACCACACATATTTTACATTTTTCTACGTCAATCGAGTTAACATAGCAGCTATTCTAGAGAAGTTTTCCACGAATCTCCGGTAGTATCTTGCTAACCCTAAGTAACTAGGAATCTTTGTCACACTGGTCGGCCTATGCCACTTTTGAATGGCTTCAATTTTCTAGGAATCTACACCAATTCCTTCTTTTGACACCACATGTCGAGAAACACCACTTTAGACAACCAAAACTCATATTTAAAGAATTTAGCAAACAACTTGTGCTCTCTCAAAGTCTGTAGTACCTGATGCAAGTGCTCCGCGTGTTCCTGCTCACTATGTGAATACACCATGATATCATCAATAAAAACTATCACAAATCGATCCAAAAAAAGGCATAAATACATATTCATCAAATCCATAAAAGCTGCAGGGGCATTAGTCAAACCAAATGACATTACCAAGAACTCGTAATGTCCATATCTAGTCCGGAAAGCTGTCTTCGGCACATAGCTTTCCTTAATATTCAACTGATGATATCCCGATCGGATATCTATTTTAGAGAAACACTGAGCTCCTTGAAGTTGATCAAACAAATCATCAATCATCGGTAATGGGTATTTATTCTTAATTGTCACTTTATTTAACTATCGATAATATATACACAACCGAAACGTCCCATCTTTCTTCTTTAAAAATAACATTGGGGCACCCCACAGAGACACATTGGGACGAATAAACACCTTGTCCAGCAAATCTTGCAATTGTACCTTCAATTCCTTAAGTTCTGCAGGACCCATCCTATATGGAGGAATTGATATGGGTTGTGTGCCAAGAACTATATCTATGAAGAATTCAATCTCTCTATCCTGTGGCAATCCCGGTAACTCATCTGGGAAAACATCAGGATAATCCTTTACCACTGGAATTTGATCAATACTCTTTTTTTTCCGCTCTACTATCTGTCACATTGACCACTCTGCTATGGTCTAGTCCTCTCTTCTAATCTCGGCCTCTTTTGGGATTCTCTTGCAACCTGTCTCTCCCTGACCCGATCCTCAAACCTGAGAGTAGCATCCAAAGCTTGTGTATATGTAGTTGATGAGTGGTAATTATATCACTATTTCCCACTCATTTAACCTAATATTTTGTATAATTTCTCGAGTTTTGTGAACGTTTTGATATGTTTTGATGTGTTTTGTAGATAAATAAAGTATCGGAACTTAATGGAATCAACTCGAGGCAAAAATGATGAAATCCGAAGCAAAAAATGGCGAAAACGGAAATTTACTATACGCGTCAAGAAGTGTAGTCCTAAATTCCAGTTTTGTGAAAGTTTGGTATTTTGGCCATAACCTTTACATCCGATATCCGATTGAGCCGATTCAAGTTCCAGATTAAAGAAGACACATATATCTACAACCTTTAAAAACAAAATAATTTCGAATTCTGAAGATTTCATGACCAAAATTGATGAAACATCCGCAAGTGTGTTATGTGAAATTATTAAAGTCATTTTCTAAGCAAAAAAAAAAAAAATTAATAATAAAAATTTTCAAGCTTCCACCAAACATGCTTGCATGTTTGGTGCCATATTTGATGCCATGTTTGGTGCCATATTTGGTGTCATGTTTGATGCCATGTTTGGTGCTATGTTTGGTGGAGCAATTGGTGGAAGCCTTTAGGTTTTCATTTGTAATTATCATGCTTTCCTTAGTTTTTTGTAAGGAATTTAAGGATTGCATCTTGTTTGTTTATTTTTTAAATTTTAAATTATGTATTTTTATTTTCAGTAATAGTAGTAGTTTCTTTTCTTTTATGTTTTGTAGTTTGATTTCCGCTGAGGGAAGGGTGAAACTTTTATTATTTTAGTTTAGATCAATCTCCCTTAATTAGAATATGGAAATTATAATTTAAACTAAAAGTTATACCGCCATAATGGCTGGTTTTATTTATTTGACATAATGTGACACCGCCTATATGGCCGGTCTTTAGGTGACAGATGATTACCGCCTATATGGCTGGTTTATGGACAAATGATAACACCGCCTTTATGGTCGGTTGGATTTAATTGAAAATCTGACTTAATCAGGATACCGCCTATATGGTCGGTTAGTAATATCACTGATAATTTTTATATTATAATAAGGGAGATTTCTGATATAGAACTAGTAAAGGTGGATCCTGACCGGCGTTTTCACACGCGTATAACGCAAGCGCACGTATCGTTCAAGTAGTATAAGAAGTATCGATCTCACGAGGACTTAAAACCTTTTGTTATCAATTTATGAAGTTAAATATTTACAATTATCTAATGGATTGATTGTTTGATTGGGTGGTGACTTTAAAATTAAAATAAGTAAATAAAATTGCTTGAAAATAGATTGAAGAAAATTCAAATTTATAAAACTATCAAGAGTTGTGAATCTTTCCATTATCTTTTTAAAACTATCCAGGAGTTTCGTCCTAAATGATTTCATTGAGTCCCAATATTATTTTATCTGCAAAATAAACTAAAACACATCAAAACGTTCATCAAACCCGAGAAACTAAACAAAATATTAAGTAAAAAGGGCGGTAAATAATGATATATTTTTCGCTCATCAGATCCCCTAACCCCCAGCATTTTATTTTTATTAGAGGGAAGTGATGAAAGACAATATTCACGTACTTAATAATTGATTTAATTATATATTGGATAATTCTTTAGTTTGTTTATAGAATCTTAAGCTTAATGCTTCTTGTTGCCTGATCACCAACAAGATTGATTTGGTAAACTTAAAATGAACTTGGAAAAGGAATTTTAGGTTTCAGCCTTACATTCAATAGCTCACGATCTTCCTTAAGGATATATAACCCTTTAATAGATTTCCCTACAAGATAGGAATATACCTGTCGGGCGGGGTAGCCATAATTGGAACTTGAACTTAATGAATTCAGGTAACTTGATTAACATAAGAATATGATTAATTGGGTTATTTTGGGTATTTGCATCTGACCATCAGAATAGGCTTTTGCATATCTTCGTGTTCCAGGTTAGCAAACTAATTTATTACACATATATAAGAGAATCAATCCATCATTAGAATAATATTGTGTGGAATCACAACCGTAGATTGAATAAATCCATCATTTCACAGAACCACATTTTCCATCTTATCCACCATCCACCGACGATCTTAAACAAGAACCAGAACCATTAGAGAAAGATCAGATGATTCAAATGCTCAAAGATTGGTTCAAGGAACGGGAAGCTCAATTTGATGTATAATTTTAGAGTCAAGTAGAATCCATACAAAGAATGACAGATCAGATCAGACAATTAATAGAAAACAAGAGCTACATACCTCAATGAGCATTTTTCAGATGACACTGATGAAGCCCTCGAGTACCAAGCATTTCACGATGACACTTTAGCAGAGGATGAGGTTGACCAGTATCGGGAATCTGAGGTATCAGTTCATGAGCCCAAACCAACAAAGTCTCTATTTGATTTTTATTATTCAGATTCAAACGAGGATCAAGAAGTAGAGCTGTTTGTACCAATAAAATTTGAGGATGAAATTATGTTTCCTCAAAATGAAGATCTTGGAGATTGTATTGCACAAATGTTTGAAGAATACGTACTTGAAACAATCATATCAGAGGATGAAGGACTAAAAACAGACAAATCTTTCCATCCTCAGGTTGACACTTATGGAGCATGCATTTCACAGATAACAGATGAAGAATTGAATGCGGACATCCTAAAATACATTTGTGAAGAAAAGGTGGAGCAAGAGACAGAGCAAATGGAGGAGCGAATTAAAGAACTTGAGCATTCATGAGAAACATCATTGTTTTGGGGAGTACAAATCAAAAACATCACCCAAAGGCTTGACAGATTGGAACTCCCATTCCAAGTAAAGCACCATACGAGACCTCCTGATTTTCTTTCTTTCTTTTCAGGAACCACTGGAGCGACAAATATTAAAAAGGTGGCACAAGCACTGAATGAGACAAAATTCTTTTTGCCACTTTACCGTTGGAAGAGGCCCTTCAAAAGCAACGCTCACATGAGTGTCTTTAATCGGACATCTAAAATCACGCTGAAACCTCCTTAACAGAAGGATTTCAGTCACGTCTGGCCGAAGACAAAAAATTTAACGCTAGCGGGGAGGCAACCCATGCAATTTGTTTTAATGCCTATTTTTATATTTTGTGTATACATGTTGTAGAGTTTTTAATTTTGTGTGTTATTTTCGTATGGAAAGGCACAAATGATGTTGGACAATTATGACCCATAGCGTCACTATTTGTACAGATCATGGTGTTGTTGTACAAATTAACTACGTGACAAAAGAGATTGCACTCTTATCATTTGTGATTAGATCACCTAGATGTATAAATGATGAGAGGTCCCTGTGATTTATTACTGGACAGAGAATGATATGAGACAGTATCAATCCACGAAGGATAAATCATTAAATATCTATAGTCAGAGTATTATCGAGATTGGACATCGATAAATACGTAAAAGACTAGTATTACACTTGTGCGCGTTGTGAGGGCACAACATCATAGTTCTCATATATTTGGGTAGAGGATACTCATGCAAGTGTAATAAGAGGTTGTGTTTTACCGATGGTACGGGAAACTGCTTCGCTCTGGATAGACCCCTTCAGAATTCCATTGGTAGTATGACTATGTGTCTATGGAAGTCCGAAATCAGAGTAGGTTTATTCGGTCTTAACCTGAGACTTGAACCGCTAATACTTGCGATAATCAATATACTTTGGTTGCGGTCGTTCAGGGCTTTAACAGGCTCTGTGTACGCCATTGCTGGGTATATTGAGAATCGTAGTTGTAGGACACAGAACTTGATGCGCTGTTGTTCTAGGCTTGCGGCCTAGTTGGGATTACGGAGTAGCCCGCGGAGGACTAAACCGGATAATAATGGAGTCGCCACCCGATGTGAACCGGGAAAATGAGATTTAAGGCCGCACTCACCCCTCGCAAGGGAAGACCTCAAACCGTTGGGTTCGAAATGGTCCCTTACTTATGTCACTTGTGATGATATGATTTGTGCAATGAATTGACCGAGTCTATTCAATATACATGCTCAAGGATCACTTAGGTCTAATAAGCATTCATCAAAATAACTCATAATCTAAGTTTGCATGCTTGAAAGTAAGTCTTTGAACGGAAAACACGCAATATTCCACAATGAGCACATTGAACCATTAAACCAAAATAAACAAATAACTATTTAAACATAAACATAAACTAAACAAAATATCATGCAAAATAACATAATCATGCTTTGAAAATAAATAATAAACTAAGCTAAATCATGCTTTAAATAATAAATAAATAATCTACGAACTACATCATGCTCAAATACAAAAGTTCGATGAATGAAATGTGTGTATCTGTCGAGCGGTACATGGAATTGTATCCCGAGTACAAACCGCAATACCGTCCATTCGAATTCGGCTACGGAATTTACGTCCGGGTTTCCATCCGATATACCACAAGAAATAACACGTATCCATTCACCCAACGGCCACAACACAAATCAAATGAAGACTCTCATGCGAATTAAATTTAATAAATAATTAAAAGAAACGAAAGATAATAAATAAAAGGGTGCCCTCAGGTCTAACCATTTATATCGATTTTCGGAAGCGCGTGCCAAGTCTGTCGGAAGGGCTAATACTCCGCAACTCTTCCGATTCACTGGTTCGATGTTTTTGCTCGCTGTTTTCACTCATTTTTGCTACTATTTTACTGTTTTTTTCTGGTCACTGTTTGTGGTGTATTGTTCACTGTTTGGGGACTGTTTTGGCAAGTTTTTTAGGGGAATTCTAGGCAGTTTTTTTATGTGGTTTTGGGAAAGTTTCTGGACTATTTTCAGGGTGCAATTTTGGTGGTCAGGGGACTGTTTTAGGGACTGATTTGCAATGTTTTTAGGCAGTTTACTGGGTAGGATTTTCGGTGTTTACAGGGGCAGATTTGGTAGGCAGTTTTCGGTGAAATAAGGTGTAGGTCAGTGGGTATTACAGTGAAATAAAGGTGCAGGTCAGGTTAGAGGGTGCGTGAAGGGCTGAGAGTTGACGCGGTCCAGTGGGGTCTTTATTTTTTTTGTTGTTTGTTCATTCGATCAGTTGGAGGTGAGGCTCGTGGCTGTCTGTTTTGTGAAGAAAGAGTGAGTGCTTTTGTTCTCGTTGGAAATGGCTGTTGAAGGATGGCGTTATTGACGTGTGGGACGTGCATGTGCTTTTGAGTGTGTGGCTGCGCTGGGCTTGTTTGTTCGTGGGTTATTGTTGAAAGAGTGTACCGAGAGTGAAGGGGTTTATGGTCTGTTGAAGCAGTAACTTGAGGCCTGAGTGGTGGCTATGAAGGCTGTTGATGAGGGTTGATTCGTGAGGGTTGCATGGTTTCTTTGTGGGGCGTGCATGACTGATGAAGTTCAAAGGGCGTGATGAAGCTGATTGAGGCGTTGAGGGGCTTTTGTCTTGAATGTTTTTGTCGTGAATGGGTTGCGAGAGAGCTAAGGGACGTGAATTAGGGTTTTTTTTTGGTCCAAGGGAGGGGGTTTATCTTGTTGGAGAAGGAATAGGATTTGAGAGATATTCTTTTAATTAAAATGTGATAGGGAAAATCTTTAAATTAAGGGAAATGATTTGATTTATTCTTTTTAATTAAGGATGTGATTTATTTAAATTGGTAGGTCATTTAACTAAATTAGGAATGTGATTTATTTTAATTATGAATGTAATTTATGGAATTTAATTTGAATCTTTTAATTTGGGAAAGGAATTTAATTTGTGACATGTGTTTTAATTTAATTTAATTGGATTTATTAAGTTTAGGAAGGTGATTTAATTTAATTTAATTTAATTGGTTTTAATTTAATTTGCGACATGTGTTTTAATTTAATTTAATTGGATTTATTTAGTTTAGGAATGTGATTTAATTTAATTTAAGTTAAATTTAATTGGTTTTAGTTTAATTTGTGACATGCATTTTAAATGTTTTAATTATTTTGGATTGGGCTTGGTGTGTTTAGGTTTGGTTTATGGTTTGGTAAGTGGTTTATGGGGGTTTTGGGCCGAGGATAAGCTTTGAAACAGAGATCCAACAAGCAACCGAAGCTAAACAACTGGATTAAATCCAACAAAAATTCCATTTTCCAATTTTACCCTTCCAACGTCCGTTTCGCGCGACTTTCACAACTAAAGAGATAGTGTCTCCATACGAGACTCATCAACGGGCTGATATGCAAAAATGCAATGCCTACAGTCGCCCCCACTTTGATGGGACTTGTGCAGTGTGTGACAATGACAATCCTATCAAAGTACGTGCAATGCATTTTTACTTACCTGGCTCGCCAGCTACCACTTGACTTGTCTGCTACTTCGAACTGATTTGATGATGTAGTAGATATGGTGGCGAGGCACCTCGACCTCTGGGCTTTGTTCCCGAACCACCGAATGTGAACTGTGATGACGATGCAGTGGGCCCTCGACCCTGGGACGCATCCCGGAACTACAAACGACAACGGGGGCACCTCGACCCTGGGCACCTCGACCCAACACCGCTGTCAATAGGGACCTCGCCCTCGAACTGATGATGTAGTGGGCACCTCGACCATGGGCACCTCGACCCGGAACTACAACCGACAACGGGGGCACCTTGACCCTGGGCACCTCGACCCAACACCGGTGACAATAGGGACCTCGCCCTCGAACTGATGATGTAGTGGGCACCTCGACCCTGGGCACCTCGACCCGGAACTACAACCAACAACGGGGGTACCTCGACCCTGGGCACCTTGACCCAACACCGCTGACAATAGGGACCTCGCCCATGAACTGATGATGTAGTGGGCACCTCTACCCTGGGCACCTCGACCCGGAACTACAACCGATAACGGGAGCACCTCGACCCTGGGCACCTCGACCCAACATTGCTGACAATAGGGACCTCGCCCTCGAACTGATGATGTAGTGGGCACCTCGACCCTGCGCACCTCGACCCGGAACTACAACCGACAACGGGGGCACCTTGACCCTGGGCACCTCGACCCAACACCGTTGACAATAGGGACCTCGCCCTCGAATTGATGATGTAGTGGGCACCTCGACCCTGGGCACCTCGACCCGGATCTACAACCGACAACGGGGGCACCTCGACCCTGCGCACCTCGACCCAACACCGCTGACAATAGGGACCTCTTCCTCGAACTGATAATGTAGTGGGCACCTCGACCCGAAACTACAACCGACAACGGGGGCACCTCGACCCAACACCGCTGACAATAGGGACCTCGCCCTTGAACTGATGATGTAGTGGGCATCTCGACCCTGGGCACCTCGACCCGTAACTACAATAGAAAATTGGGGCACCTCGACCCTGGGCACCTCTACCCAACACCGCTGACAATAGGGACCTCGCCCTCGAACTGATGATGTAGTGGGTATTCGACCCTAAAATGGTACTGATGTGGGCCTCGCCCTCAAAAGTTATTATGATGTGGGCCTCGCCCCTAGACTGGTACTGATGTGGGCCTCGCCCCAAACTGATATGGGCTTCGCCCCAAACTGATACTTATGTGGGCCTCGCCCTAAACTGATATGGGCCTTGCCCCAAACTGACACTAATGTGGGCCTCGCCACAAACTGATGCTGACGTGGGCCTCGCCCCAAACTGACACTGATTTGGGCCTCGCCCCAGACTGACACTGATGTGGGCCTCGCCCCAAACTGACACTGATGTGGGCTTCGCCCCCAAGCTGATACTGATATTGATATGGGCCTCGACTCTGGGACTCATCCCCAAAACTGATACTAACGTGGGCCTCGACCCTGGGAGTCATCCCAAAACTGATACTGATGTGGGCCTCAACCCTGGGACTCATCCCCAAGCTGATACTAATGAGGGCCTCGACCCTGGGACTCATCCCCAAAACTGATACTAACGTGGGCCTCGACCCTGTGACTCATCCCCAAAACTGATACTGATGTGGGCCTCAACCATGGGACTCATCCCCAAGCTGATACTAATGTGGGCCTCGACCCCTGCTCCATCCTCAAACTGATATTGTTTTGGGCCTCGCCCCCAGACTGATACGGATATGGGCCTCGCCCCAAACAGATACTGATTTGGGGCTCTCCCCCATTTGATACTGATATGGGCCTCGCCCCCATGCTGATACTGATATGGGCCTCGCCCCCATGCTGCTACTGATATGGGCCTCTCCCCAAATTGATACTGATGTGGGCCTCGCCCCCAGACTGATACTGATGTGGGCCTCGACTCTGGGACTCAATCCCAAAACTGATGTTGATGTGGGCCTCGGCCCTGTGCTGATAATGATATGGGCCTCGCCCCAAACTGATTCTGATGTGGGCCTCGCCCCCATGCTGATATTGATATGAACCTCAACCTTGGGACTCATCCCCGAAACTGACTGATATGGGCCTCAACCCTGGGACTCATCCCCAAAACTGATTCATTTTTGAAATTGACTGTACTGTTGCCACTAATGATTGGCTTGTCTTTGCCACTTTTCTTTTTCTTCTTCAAAACCTGTGAATACAAAACAAAACAAACACAAAAAGAATGCAAAAAAGTGTTACGTGTATGCCTGTATGCATGAGTGAATTTCCTATTCCGTTGGGTTAGGTCTTCCGCCAGTTCTCCAAGTGATTGCACAGTCTTCTCTCTGGTCTCATGGCTCAATTTCTTGTTATGTCCCGGATTCACGAGGTGGTAGACTGGTCGCTCCCAGTCTTGATTTAGCTTTCTGTTCTCCGCTGTTTGCACTTGGTCAAGATGAACCACATGGTGGGGCCTTCCATATCATCATACTATATCACATGCTACGAAATAGTCCCAATAGTTATACATATTATCGTCCTCAAGGAATGCTCAGTAATGAAACCAGAGAACATTCAAAACACTCAATGCAACTCAAATCTGAGTTTTTGAATAAATGATCTATGCCAGACTCAAAGTGTGTGTGTGCAAAGGTTCCTTTGCGGATTCATCCCTAGGTAAGCTAACTCAATGATTTCGTTTCAAAAATCAGGATCGATGGGTCAAACCAACCTAGATGTCTCAATTATGCCTGCAGTTGCTTTTCTGTGCTCAATGTGGATGGTTTTCTTTCTCTTTTTCTCTTTTCTCTTTCTTTTCTCTTTTCATTTTGAACTTCTTTTTTTTTTTTCTCTTTTTTTTTTCTTTTTTTTTCCAACACACATACCCTTTAAGGTAGCATTTCTCCTCATGGTGGTCCTAATACTCGCCCATGGGTAGCTTCACGCTTATCGGTTATAGGTGGTTCAATTCTTTTCTTTAGAGACTTTTCTTTCATTTTCAACCATACCACACATCATAACACAAGCAAGTCAGGATAGACATCTAAGCAAACGGTCATTCACCGACCTACAATTTCTACGACTAGTCACTTTGCTAACTACTCAGGTTTTCACCTCTAAGAACCAAAATCAGGTGCTTACGAGTCTAACATAGATCAATTACTTAAAGCGTCAGATAAAAGCATGTCAAGGGTTTATCGTTTCTAAAGTTTCACTCTAAAGCAATCAATTTCATCATCGGACTTATGTCTAACTATCAAGGACTAAAAATAAACAAATTTTTTCTTTTTCTTTTTTTTTTCTTCTTTTTTTTCTCTTTTTTTTCCCTTTTTTTTGAAGGCCCCCAATGGTCTTTCTATCATTGCCGTAAGGTTTTCTGTTTCTCGATTTCCTTTTCCCCGCTATCCATGTTTGCTAAACTCCTATTGACAAACCTTTCTTTTTCTCTAACCCAACAGATATCTATGATGGCTTTTAAGACACGGGGTTAACATGATGCGTGTTTGCATGAGATGCATGAGATACGTGCAATGTATGTAATATATAAGCTCATTTAAAATATTTTACACTAGTTGGTCCATAATCATTTTAAAGTATTCAATCATACTATTGCGCGGTGCAAACTTGTCCCAGTTGAAAAGGCCCAACAGGTTTACACTTTGCGATAACATGGCTAAACAACTTCAAATGATAAGAGGCCCAAACATAAAATAGCCCATCGATATTTTAGAAGCTTTTGGCCCAACTGTTAAAGGACAGGAACTCGTCCCAGTTTAAATGGCCCAACAAGTTCACATCTTTTGACAAAATGTCCAACTGGATCCAAATGACGACGGTCCAAAACATCAACATAAAAAAAAAAATTTCTACTAGTTCTACGACTAAGGTTCACATGTGGGTTTACGGAGTGCGGACAAAGGCTCTCGCTGACGACAGATTACCCACAACTAGGACTCCACACTCAAGGGTTCAAGCGACCAAGTAAGTGCACCTTTTTTATACCTTAAGGTACGTGCCAACGAGTTATGGCGTGTGACCACTATAGACACGGTTAACTAAAGCACAAATCACAAACATCACAAGACATGATTTCGGGGCCGATCTCTATCCCCAGTGGAGTCGCCAGACTGTAGGACACAGAACTGGACGACGCTGTTCTGTTCCGGGGTCGTGGCCTAGTTGGGAGTACGGAGTAGCCCGCGAAGGACTAAACCGGAGAATAATGGAGTCGCCACCCGGTGTGAACCGGGAAAATGAGATTTAAGGCCGCACTCACCCCTCGCAAGGGAAGACCTCAAACCGTTGGGTTCAGAATGGTCCCTTACTTATGTCACTTGTGATGATATGATTTGTGCAATGAATTAACCGAGTCTATTCAATATACATGCTCAAGGATCACTTAGGTCTAATAAGCATTCATCAAAATAACTCCTAATCTAAGTTTGCATGCTTGAAAGTAAGTCTTTGAACGGAAAACACGCAATATTCCACAATGAGCACATTGAACCATTAAACCAAAAAAAACAAATAACTATTTAAACATAAACATAAACTAAACAAAATATCATGCAAAATAACATAATCATGCTTTGAAAATAAATAATAAACTAAGCTAAATCATGCTTTAAATAATAAATAAATAATCTACGAACTACATCATGCTCAAATACAAAAGTCCGATGAATGAAATATGTGTATCTGTCGAGCGGTACATGGAATTGTATCCCGAGTACAAACCGCAATACCGTCCATTCGGATTCGGCTACGGATTTACGTCCGGGTTTCCATCCGATATACCACAAGAAATAACACATATTTATTCACCCAACGGCCACAACACAAATCAAATGACTACTCTCATGCGAATTAAATTTAATAAACAATTAAAAGAAACGAAAGATAATAAATAAAAGGGTGCCCTCGGGTCTAACCTTTTATATCGATTTTCGGAAGTGCGTGCCAAGTCCGTCGGAAGGGCTAATACTCCGCAACTCTTCCGATTCACTGGTTCGATGTTTTTGCTCGCTGTTTCGCTGTTTTAGCCGCTGTTTTCACTCCTTTTTGCTACTGTTTTACTGCTGTTTTCTGGTCACTGTTTGTGGTGTATTGTTCACTATTTGGGGACTGTTTTGGCATGTTTTTTAGGGGAATTCTAGGAAGTTTTTTTATGTGGTTTTGGGACAGTTTCTGGACTATTTTCAGGGTACAATTTTGGTGGTCAGGGGACTGTTTTAGGGACTGATTTGCAATGTTTTTAGGCAGTTTACTAGGTAGGATTTTCGGTGTTTACAGGGGCAGATTTGGTAGGCAGTTTTCGGTGAAATAAGGTGTAGGTCAGTGGGTATTACGGTGAAATAAAGGTGCAGGTCAGGGGGTGCAGGTCAGGGTAGAGGGTGCGTGAAGGGCTGAGAGTTGACGCGGTCCAGTGGGGTCTTTATTTTTTTTTGGTTGTTCATTCGATCAGTTGGAGGTGAGGCTCGTGGCTGTCTGTTTTGTGAAGAAAGAGTGAGTGCTTTTGTTCTCGTTGGAAATGGCTGTTGAAGGATGGCGTTATTGACGTGTGGGACGTGCATGTGCTTTTGAGTGTGTGGCTGCGCTGGGCTTGTTTGTTCGTGGGTTATTGTTGAAAGAGTGTACCGAGAGTGAAGGGTTTTATGGTCTGTTGAAGCAGTAACTTGAGGCCTGAGTGGTGGCTATGAAGGCTGTTGATGAGGGTTGATTCGTGAGGGTTGCATGGTTTCTTTGTGGGGCGTGCATGACTGATGAAGTTCAAAGGGCGTGATGAAGCTGATTGAGGCGTTGAGGGGCTTTTGTCGTGAATGGTTTTTGTCGTGAATGGGTTGCGAGAGAGCTAAGGGACGTGAATTAGGGTTTTTTTTGGTCCAAGGGAGGGGGTTTATCTTGTTGGAGAAGGAATAGGATTTGAGAGATATTCTTTTAATTAAAATGTGATAGGGAAAATCTTTAAATTAAGGGAAATGATTTGATTTATTCTTTTTAATTAAGGATATGATTTATTTAAATTGGTAGGTGATTTTAATTAGGAATGTGATTTATTTTAATTAGGAATGTTATTTATGGAATTTAATTTGAATCTTTTAATTTGGGAAGGAATTTAATTTGTGACATGTGTTTTAATTTAATTTAATTTATTTAGTTTAGGAATGTGATTTAATTTAATTTAATTGGTTTTAATTTAATATGCGACATGTGTTTTAATTTAATTTAATTGGATTTATTTTGTTTAGGAATGTGATTTAATTTAATTTAAGTTTAATTTAATTGGTTTTAGATTAATTGTGACATGCATTTTAAATGTTTTAATTATTTTGGATTGGGCTTGGTGTGTTTAGGTTGGTTTATGGTTTGGTAAGTGGTTTATGGGGTTTTGGGCCGAGGATAAGCTTTGAAACAGAGATCCAACAAGCAACCAAAACTAAACAACTGGATTAAATCCAACAAAAATTCCATTTTCCAATTTTACCCTTCCAACGTCCGTTTCGCGCGACTTTCACAACCAAAGAGATAGTGTCTCCATACTAGACTCATCATCGGGCTGATATGCAAAAATGCAATGCCTACAGTTTCCCCCACTTTGATGGGACTTGTGCAGTGTGTGACAATGACAATCCTATAAAAGTACGTGCAATGAATTTTTAATTACCTGGCTCGCCAGCTACCACCTGACTTGCCTGCTACTTCAAACTGATTTGATGATGTAGTAGATATGGTGGCGAGGCGCCTCGACCTCTGGGCTTTGTTCCCGAACCACCGAATGTGAACTGTGATGATGATGCAGTGGGCCCTCGACCCTGGGACGCATCCCAAAACTACAACTGACAACGGGGGCACCTCGACCCTGGGCACCTCGACCCAACACCGCTGTCAATAGGGACCTCACCCTCGAACTGATGATGTAGTGGGCACCTCGACCATGGGCACCTCGACCCGGAACAACAACCGACAACAGGGGCACCTCGACCCAACACCGCTGACAATAGGGACCTCGCCCTCGAACTGATGATGTAGGGGCACCTCGATCCTAGGCACCTCGACCCGGAACTACAACCAACAACGGGGGTACCTCGACCCTGGGCACCTCGACCCAACACCGCTGACAATAGGGACCTCGCCCTCGAACTGATGATGTACTGGGCACCTCGACCCGGAACTACAACCGATAACGGGAGCACCTCGACCCAACACCGCTGACAATAGGGACCTCGCCCTCGAACTGATGATGTAGTGGGCACCTCGACCCTGCGCACCTCGACCTGGAACTACAACCGACAACGGGGGCACCTCGACCCTGGGCACCTCGACCCAACACCGTTGACAATAGGGACCTCGCCCTCGAATTGATGATGTAGTGGGCACCTCGACCCTGGGCACCTCGACCCGGATCTACAACCGACAACGGGGGCACCTCGACCCTGCGCACCTCGACCCAACACCGCTGACAATAGGGACCTCGCCCTCGAACTGATGATTTAGTGGGAACCTCGACCCTGGGCACCTCGACCCAAAACTACAACCGACAACGGGGGCACCTCGACCCTGGGCACCTCGACCCAACACGCTGACAATAGGGACCTCGCCCTTGAACTGATGATGTAGTGGGCATCTCGACCCTGGGCACCTTGACCCGGAACTACAACCGAAAATGGGGGCACCTCGACCCTGGGCACCTCGACCCAACACCGCTGACAATAGGGACCTCACACTCGAACTGATGATGTAGTGGGTCTTCGACCCTAAAATGGTACTGATGTGGGCCTCGCCCTCAAAACTTATTCTGATGTGGGCCTCGCCCCCAGACTAGTACTGATGTGGGCCTCGCCCCAAACTGATATGGGCTTCGCCCCAAACTGATACTTATGTGGGCCTCGCCCCAAACTGATATGGGTCTTGCTCCAAACTGATATGGGTCTTGCCCCAAACTGACAAATGTGGGCCTCGCCACAAACTGATGCTGACGTGGGCCTCGCCCCCAAACTGATGTGGGCCTCGCCCCAGACTGACACTGATGTGGGCCTTGCCCCAAACTGACACTGATGTGGGCTTCGCCCCCAAGCTGATACTGATGTTGATATGGGCCTCGACCCTGGGACTCATCCCCAAAACCGATACTAACGTGGGCCTCGACCCTGAGAGTCATCCCCAAAACTGATACTGATGTGGGCCTCAACTCTGGGACTCATCCCCAAGCTGATACTAATGAGGGCCTCGACCCTGGGACTCATCCCCAAAACTGATACTAACGTGGGCCTCGACCCTGGGACTCATCCCCAAAACTGATACTGATGTGGGCCTCAACCCTAGGACTCATCCCCAAGCTGATACTAATGTGGGCCTCGACCCCTGCTCCATCCTCAAACTGATATTGTTTTGGGCCTCGCCCCCAGACTGATACTGATATGGGCCTCGCCCCAAACTGATACTGATTTGGGCCTCGCCCCCATTTGATACTGATATGGGCCTCGCCCCCATGCTGATACTGATATGGGCCTCGCCCCCATGCTGCTACTGATATGGGCCTCGCCCCAAACTGATACTGATGTGGGCCTCGCCCCCAGACTGATACTGATGTGGGCCTCGACAATGGGACTCAACCCCAAAACTGATGTTGATGTGGGCCTCGGCCCTGTGCTGATAATGATATGGGCCTCGCCCCAAACTGATTCTGATGTGGGCCTCGCCCCCATGCGGATATTGATATGGGCCTCAACCTTGGGACTCATCCCCGAAACTGACTGATATGGGCCTCAACCCTGGGACTCATCCCCAAAACTGATTCATTTTTGAAACTGACTGTACTGTTGCCACTAATGATTGGCTTGTCTTTGCCGCTTTTCTTTTCTTCTTCAAAACCTGTGAATACAAAATAAAACAAACACAAAAAGAATGCAAAAAAGTGTTACGTGTATGCCTGCATGCATGAGTGAATTTCCTATTTCGTTGGGTTAGGTCTTCCGCCGGTTCTCCAAGTGATTGCACAGTCTTCTCTCTGGTCTCATGGCTCAATTTCTTGTTATGTCCCGGATTCACGAGGTGGTAGACTGGTCGCTCCCAGTCTTGATTTAGCTTTCTGTTCTCCGCTGTTTGCACTTGGTCAAGATGAACCACATGGTGGGGCCTTCCATATCATCATACTATATCACATGCTACGAAATAGTCCAATAGTTATACATATTATCGTCCTCAAGGAATGCTCAGTAATGAAACCAGAGAACATTCAAAACACTCAATGCAACTCAAATCTGAGTTTTTGAATAAATGATCTATGCCAGACTCAAAGTGTGTGTGTGCAAAGGTTCCTTTGCGGATTCATCCCTAGGTAAGCTAACTCAATGATTTCGTTTCAAAAATCGGGATCGATGGGTCAAACCAACCTAGATGTCTCAATTATGCCTGCAGTTGCTTTTCTGTGCTCAATGTGGTATGGTTTTCTTTCTCTTTTTCTCTTGTCTCTTTCTTTTCTCTTTTCATTTTGAACTTCTTTTTTTTTTTCCTCTTCTTTTTTTCTTTTTTTTCCAACACACATACCCTTTAAGGTAGCATTTCTCCCATGGTGGTCCTAATACTCGCCCATGGGTAGCTTCACGCTTATCGGTTATAGGTGGTTCAATTCTTTTCTTTAGAGACTTTTCTTTCATTTCAACCATACCACACATCATAACACAAGCAAGTCAGGATAGACATCTAAGCAAACGGTCATTCACCGACCTACAATTTCTTCGACTAGTCACTTTGCTAACTACTCAGGTTTTCACCGCTAAGAACCATAATCAGGTGCTTACGAGTCTAACATAGATCAATTACCTAAAGCATCAGATAAAAGCATGTCAAGGGTTTATCGTTTCTAAAGTTTCACTCTAAAGCAATCAATTTCATCATCGGACTTATGTCTAACTATCAAGGACTAAAAACAAACAATTTTTTTCTTTTTCTTTTTTTTTTTCTCTTTTTTTTCCCTTTTTTTTGAAGGCCCCCCAATGGTATTTCTATCCTTGCCGTAAGGTTTTCTGGTTCTCGGTCCTTTTCCCCGCTATCCATGTTTGCTAAACTCCTATTGACAAACCTTTCTTTTTTTTCTCTAACCCAACAGATATCTATGATGGCTTTTAAGACACGGGGTTAACATGATGCGTGTATGCATGAGATGCATGAGATACGTGCAGTGTATGTAATAAAAGCTCATTTAAAATATTTTAAACTAGTTGGTCCATTATCATTTTAAAGTATTCAATCATACTATTGCGCGGTGCAAACTTGTCCCAGTTGAAAAGGCCCAACAGGTTTACACTTTGCGATAACATGGCTAAACAACTTCAAATGATAAGAGGCCCAAACATAAAATAGCCCATCGATATTTTAGAAGCTTTTGGCCCAACTGTTAAAGGACACGAACTCATCCCAGTTTAAATGGCCCAACAAGTTCACATCTTTTGACAAAATGTCCAACTGGATCCAAATGACGACGGTCCAAAACATCAACATAAAAAAAAATTTCTACTAGTTCTACGACTAAGGTTCACATGTGGGTTTACGGGAGTGCGGACAAAGGCTCTCGCTGACGAAGGATTACCCACAACTAGGACTCCCCACTCAAGGGTTCAAGCGACCAAGTAAGTGCACATTTTTTATACCTTAAGGTACGTGCCAACGAGTTATGGCGTGTGACCACTATAGACACGGTTAACTAAAGCACAAATCACAAACATCACAAGACATGATTTCGGGGCCGATTCTCTATCCCCAGTGGAGTCGCCAGACTGTAGGACACAGAACTGGACGACGCTGTTCTGTTCCGGGGTCGTGGCCTAGTTGGGAGTACGGAGTAGCCCGCGAAGGACTAAACCGGAGAATAATGGAGTCGCCACCCGGTGTGAACCGGAAAAATGAGATTTAAGGCCGCATTCACCCCTCGCAAGGGAAGACCTCAAATCGTTGGGTTCGGAATGGTCCCTTACTTATGTCACTTGTGATGATATGATTTGTGCAATGAATTAACCGAGTCTATTCAATATACATGCTCAAGGATCACTTAGGTCTAATAAGCATTCATCAAAATAACTCATAATCTAAGTTTGCATGCTTGAAAGTAAGTCTTTGAACGGAAAACAAGCAATATTCCACAATGAGCACATTGATGAACCATTAAACCAAAAAAAAAAAATAACTATTTAAACATAAACATAAACTAAACAAAATATCATGCAAAATAACATAATCATGCTTTGAAAATAAATAATAAACTAAGCTAAATCATGCTTTAAATAATAAATAAATAATCTACGAACTACATCATGCTCAAATACAAAAGTTCGATGAATGAAATATGTGTATCTGTCGAGCGGTACATGGAATCGTATCCTGAGTACAAATCGCAATACCGTCCATTCGGATTCGGCTACGGAATTTACGTCCGGGTTTCCATCCGATATACCACAAGAAATAACACATATTCATTCACCCAACGGCCACAACACAAATCAAATGACGACTCTCATGCGAATTAAATTTAATAAACAATTAAAAGAAACGAAAGATAATAAATAAAAGGGTGCCATCGGGTCTAACCTTTTATATTGATTTTCAGAAGTGCGTGCCAAGTCCGTCGGAAGGGCTAATACTCCGCAACTCTTCCGATTCACTGGTTCGATGTTTTTGCTCGCTGTTTCGCTGTTTTAGCCGCTGTTTTCACTCCTTTTTGCTACTGTTTTACTGCTGTTTTATGGTCACTGTTTGTGGTGTATTGTTCACTGTTTGGGAATTCTAGGCAGTTTTTTTTTGTGGTTTTGGGACAGTTTCTGGACTATTTTCAGGGTGCAATTTTGGTGGTCAGGGGACTGTTTTAGGGACTGATTTGCAATGTTTTTAGGCAGTTTACTGGGTAGGATTTTCGGTGTTTACATGGGCAGATTTGGTAGGCAGTTTTCGGTGAAATAAGGTGTAGGTCAGTGGGTATTACGGTGAATGAAATAAAGGTAAGGTCATGTTAGAGGGTGCGTGAAGGGCTGAGAGTTGACGCGGTCCAATGGGGTCTTTATTATTATTTTTTTTGTTCATTCGATCAGTTGGAGGTGAGGCTCGTGGCTGTCTGTTTTGTGAAGAAAGAGTGAGTGCTTTGTTCTCGTTGGAAATGGTGTTGAAGGATGGCGTTATTGACGTGTGGGACGTGCATGTGCTTTTGAGTGTGTGGCTGCGCTGGGCTTGTTTGTTCGTGGGTTATTGTTGAAAGAGTGTACCGAGAGTGAAAAGGTTTATGGTCTGTTGAAACAGTAACTTGAGGCCTGAGTGGTGGATATGAAGGCTGTTGATGAGGGTTGATTCGTGAGGGTTGCATAATTTCTTTGTGGGGCGTGCGTGACTGATGAAGTTCAAAGGGCGTGATGAAGCTGATTGAGGCGTTGATGGGTTTGTCGTGAATGGTTTTGTCGTGAATGGGTTTCGAGAGAGCTAAGGGACGTGAATTAGGGTTTTTTGTTTTGGTCCAAGGGAGGGGGTTTATCTTGTTGGAGAAGGAATAGGATTTGAGAGATATTCTTTTAATTAAAATGTGATAGGGAAAATCTTTAAATTAAGGGAAATGATTTAATTTATTCTTTTTAATTAAGGATATGATTTATTTAAATTGGTAGGTGATTTAATTTAATTAGGAATGTGATTTATTTTAATTAGGAATGTTATTTATGGAATTTAATTTGAATCTTTTAATTTGGGAAAGGAATTTAATTTGTGACATGTGTTTTAATTTAATTTAATTGGATTTATTTAGTTTAGGAATGTGATTTTATTTAATTTAATTTAATTGGTTTTAATTTAATATGCCTGTATGAGCCAAATTTGGTCCAAGGGTAATTTCGACCTTTACTTCAGGCCCAAGCTGCCATCACATATTCACTCTCTTAGGAAGCCCGGATTTAGTGTATATCGGCCCAAAGATTTGCAGGCCCACACCAACACAGATCCAAGGGCCCATCGTACATTAGCCCATGTAACACTCAGATACATAAATACCATTTATAACTCAACCGTTTTCAATCTTCATGACTATCCATAACTGCCTCTCCATGACAGTCCATAACTGCTTCTTCATGGTTCGACCGTTACAAGCATCTAAAGCGTATGACAATTAAAGATACATGAGTCCCACCTGGAATGGCCTATAAAGAGGAACCAAAATCCCCACAGGCGAGGGATAGGTCTCATACTCATAGCCCAATACTACTCTCTCCATAGCTTTCTAAACCTCTCATCTACCGCCCTCATGGTAGCTCACAGGAATCAAGGTAATCTTTGACCTTGCTCCTCCTTCTACGGTATCACTTCCACTACTAACTTGAGCGTCGGAGTGCCCCCGGCACCCACCACACCGGTGGGCAGTACTCCCGTTCACTCTACATCTTTGTTTTGCAGGATCGCTAGCGCCCATTTCGACAAAATCTCAATTGTGGACCTCGGGCGAAAACCAGTGTCTACAATTTGGCACCCACCGTGGGGCCTTAGCGATCCATAGCATGCAAAGATTTCTCCATCTACGATCCATTCAGACACTCATACATATATGGCGTCGCGCAACGAGCAGACTCCAGATCTTATGATCACCAAATTTGCCATCCTCCAAAGATAATTATAAATATTGGAGCACATTTTTTCAACCTCCTAAAGGCCCGAGGCTACAGGTCACCCCAAAAATTCTAATAATTTGATATGATCTATTAGAAGCATTTCACAATGGGGTAAGTGGAAATCCACCATCAGACGACCGTCCATAAAATCACCAAAGAAGAAGCCATATCCCACCAGTAGACTAATCACAGTTAGCCATTCCTTCAATGAAATTGTATTTCCCACCATTTGCCACTGGTGACATGAATTTGACATGAGGAGAGGTCCCGATCGACGGTACCCGATCGTAATATCGACGATTATTAATGAAGTCTTGCTTGGACATCCTAGTTAATATTGCCAGTATGGCTTCTACTTTTTAATAATGTCCCAATCGACATTAGAAAGACATGAAACTTGTGATAGATGTCATAGTTGGTTTTACAATTTGTAGTATGCTATGCGTGTCCCAGTCGACACAACGATTTACGACTAGGTACAATTAGGTACTGGTTTAGGATGGCTCACTCGACATTCACAATGTCTGGTATATAACTTGTTAGGAGTGTCCTACTAGATATTAGAGTGTTATTTAGGATGTCCCAATTGATATTACCTTATGTAGCCTATCACTTGTTAAAGATTCTACTTGACACCCCACATAACGCCTGTTTAAGATCTCATCCGACATGAGATGGAAGAAGACTTAGCATGACTAAGATACCATTAGATAAAACATAGATCAATTTCCTATATGTCAAAATAGATTGCCAACAACTTCGTACTACATGTGATGATTGTTATCCTCCTCAAAAGACATAAGAGGATAGTTCTTTTCTCCATACGACAAGGTGGTCGTTGACTCTTCACAACATACAAAGATTAACATCTCCTCCAAACGACGGAGAACATAGTTATTACTCCAGATGATAAGTATAACTTACCATCTCTTCCGGACGACATATGAAGTTATTCTTTCATTCTTCAAACGACATAATAAAGCTCTCATCTTCTTCATTCGACACGAAAAGATATTCATCTCCCTCATACGACAAGAAGATCTCAGCCCAACAATCAGCTGAGTCGCATGGATCAAAAAAATCAGATTGCCCACCAGCCTAGAGATACGGACGAGCACAACCACTCAAAGACAGCCTTCGCTGAACACCTATGTCGTCTCAACATACAGATCACCCCACAAGTCCATTCCATGACAAACCCATCACTGACCGGCGTAAACACACACGTATAACGCAAGCGCACGTATCGTTCAAGTAGTATAAAAATATCGATCCCACGAGGACTTAATATCTAAACTATTAATTTTATGAGGTCAAATGATTACTAATATCTAACAAGTTGATTGATTGATTTAAAATGGTGACGATTCTAAATTTAAAAACAAGTAAATAAAATGGTTCGAAAGTAGGTTGGTGGAAATTCAAATTATAAAAACTATCCAGGGTTGTGATTTATTCCAATATTATTTAAAAGATGAAGTGGTTATCTTATAGTTGGGTAAAATATTGATTTATTAACCTGGAACACTAAATTATGTAAAAGCCTCTTCCGAAGGTCAATTACAAATACCTAGTATAATCCAATTGAACCATATGTCTATGTCAACCAAATTACCTAGATTCATTAAGTTTGAGTTCCAATTATGGCTACCCCCGCCCGACAGGTATATTCCTATCCTGTAAGGAAATCTATTAAAGGGTTATCTATCCTCAAGGAAGATCGTGGGCTATTTGAGTCTAAGGTCTAAACTTAAAATCCCTATGTCTAGTTCATTTTAAGTTTACCTAATCAATTTTATTAATGGCCAGTTAATAAAAGCATTAAGATTAAGACTCAATAAAATAAATCTTCAAATTACCCAACCTATAATCTAACCCTTATAAAACAGTGATATTGAAATTCATCACAACCCCAGATAACTGGCTTAGTTACGACACATATTTACGGGTAGTAAAAACTTAAATAAAATAAAAGACATAAGTAAATTGCTGAAAATTAATACTGAAAAGTTAAATTGCTGAAAAGTAATAAAGTAAAAGTAAAAAGTAAAAAGTAAAAAGTAAAAAGTAAAAAAAATAAAAAATAAATTACTGAAAGTAAATTGTGTGAAATTAAATAAAGTAAAAGTATAATAAAAGAGAATGCTGGGGTTAGAGGATCAACTTTTATTACTACTATTTTAGATATCTCCCTTAATATAATATATTAACTTTGCGTGATAATTACTAACCAGCCATATAGGCGGTATCCTGATTAAGTCAAATTAATAATTAATTACCAACCGACCAACCAGGCGGTATCCATATTAAGTCAGGTTAAAACCAATTTATAATTAATTACCAACCGACCAATATAGCGGTATCCCTTTTTAAGTCAGGTTTTAAATAGTTCTTATATTATAATTAAGGGAGATTAATCTAAATAGTAATAATAAAAGCTTTACCTTTCACCCCAGCAAAGGGAATTACCTCCTCATTGCTTGAAAAATAAAAACTGCAAAAGTAAAGAAAGAAAATGTTGTGCGTAAAAGTAAATTGCGGAAAGTAAAAACTGAAAAGTAAAGAAAAGAAAGTGCGAAAGTGAAAATTAATTACTAAAAACTGTAAATAACTAAACTAGATACAATCTTCTTATTTATTCATTAAGAATTTCAAAGAAGAAAGTATGAATTTTACAAATGAAATGGCTTGGTATTTATAGGCAAAATTTTGCCACCATCAAATCATCCATCAAATTCTCCACCAAATCCGTTATTAATTTCTCCACTAATTACTCCACCAAATCCATAATTGCTCCACTAATTACTTATCTTGTTGGGTGGTGATTTGATATTTTATTAATTATTATTAATTAATATTTTGCTTTGAAAATGATTGATAATGACTTTTAATAATTATACACCACACACTTCAGGATAGTTCATCAATTTAGGGCATGAAATCTTCAGAATTCGAAATTATTTTGTCTTTAAAAGTTGTAGATCTTTGAGTCTTCTTTAATCTGGAACTTGAATCAGCTCAATCCGATATCTGAGTAAAACTTTATGCCCAAAATACGACAGATGCGCAAAACTGGAATTTCCAAAACTGCACTTCGTCAAAAACGCCCTTTCAAGTTTCCAATCTCCAAAATTAAAATATCAAGTCCAATAATTGCCATTATTTGACCCATATTTCATCCTAAATGATTTCATTGAGACCCGATATTATTTTATCTGCAAAATAAACTAAAACACATCAAAAAGTTCATTAAACCGAGAAACTAAATAAAATATTAAGTTAAAGGGGCGGTAAATATTGATATATTTTCCGCTCATCAATCACCAAATCCATACCCACGCGACAATAAGCCCCAAAACACTTGACTAAGGGTGATCCCAAAGTTCATACTGTAAAATGTCGTGAATGAGCTTTACTGGCTTTTGAGTGCCTTCGTGAAAAGCTTGTTCGTGAAGCTGCTGAATGAGTTGCTTGTGCAGTGATGACTCGACTTAAGCGCACAGAGGGTGAATCTTGTCCTTCCATCGCTATTAAAGATAAAGCCTGGAAGAGCAGCGTGCAATTACTTGGTGCTATGGCTTAGTGTGCACCCCTACAACCTTCTCAATGTCGAGTCAGATTGTGCCTAAGGTATTAACAGATACACATCCCAAAGTCGGCATGCTCAAAGAGTAGACTGCATCAGTTCGTGCGCTTTCACAGCTGAGCCCTTGGTCCCACGACGCAAGCCTACATCACAGGAACCATGAAGCTGGCAGAAATCAGGGCCTCGTGTCTCAGCCATTCACTCGCATATACAAGTCGCACTGAAGAGAACAAGAAGGTCCAGGTCTGGCAACTCCACCAGCGATCTCAACAACACACAAAGTATCCATTTTACCCCTCTCGCTCTCACTCTCCAGGCCATCACTCAAACAAATTCTTAGCGATTCAACCACCTCGGAATCTCCGATAACTCCTCCACTTTCCCTCTCAGCTGCCGAATGCGGCGACGTAGCCTCCTTCCACGCGAATGACGTCTTACAAACAAGTTTCGAAACCACATCACTCTCGCCCAAAATTTGATTCTCTTCGCAGAAGTTCAAATCGCACATTCTAGAATTGAATTTCTCGGGTTGAAATTGAAGGTCTCTAGAGGAAAGGAAAGGTTTTGCGACGGATGCAGAGGACGAGAGGATTGAGTTGAAGAGGCGAATAGAGAAAGGGAAGTGACGGCGAGGGAGAGGGCGGGGAGTTTGGTGAGAAGGAAGCGGGAGTCGAAGTCGAGGGGGAATCCGGTCTGGATTGGTTTGAGATAGATGAATTTTGAGTTTGGGGAATTATTAACGGCGGCAGATGAGGAGAGGAGGAAGGAAGAGGAGAGGCCGGCAGAGACTAGAGTTCTTCACACAACAAATAGAAAAAATAAATGCCCACTTGCCAAGCTGTAAAGCACGACCATGTGCAAGAATAATGTTCCCAACTCCCAAACTTGCCTACAGTGTGAAACCACGTGAATGGTGGCCCCAACCGCCTACTAAAAAAAATAATAATAAAAATTTTTGGAGCATGCATGAAGAGTTACGGGCCCCATTCCGTTCCACACTCCATTCCACGTGCATATCACTCATAGCACAATGCTCCAAAAGTCATGTGATTCCCAATCAAGGAAAAGAAGCATCTAATCTTCGACATTGACAGAGGCACCATTTGACACTACATGCATGTAAGTGTAGCATTGGCTAATATCCCACTCGACATAATACAAAGGTTGTCTGGCTGAGGCATCATTGGACACTACCCATATGAATTCGTATCATTTATCAGAGGATTCGTTCGACAAGATATAGGTTGGCACCAAGGAGTGGTGCCATTAAGCACAAAAAAATAAATAAAATGATAAAATATCTTGTTCATTAAACTCCCATACAACTAGGTCGATGGCCATCCACCCACGATACACCTCTTCCTTGAAAGACATAATAGGTATTGTAGTGAGAGAAGTGAAACCCTCTTTGACCTTTCTTAGGTCTTGTAGAGTCCAGAATATGATAACCTTAGACTTTCATCTAGTCACTTAGTCAAGTCCAATTGACAGTAGCATCGTAGAAGAGTAAAGAAGTAATGACTTTCACCAAGCTCATCCCATTGTAGTATCTTAGGCCTTCTTAAGTCTAGTGTAGTAAGAAGTGAATTTGATAGACACTCATCAAGTCCAGACGACCGGGGACATCCCCCATAGACTCATGTCGAGTCAAGTTGTAGACATGGATTACACATGTCGTATGATTTATATCTTCCTGGCCTCATCAAGTCCAGACGACCGGGGACATCCCCCATAGACTCATGTCGAGTCAAGTTGTAGACATTGATTACACATGTCGTATGATTTATATCTTCATGGCCTCATCAAGTCCATACGACCGGGGACATCCCCTATAGACTCATGTCGAGTCAAGTTGTAGACATGGATTACACATGTCGTATGATTTATATCTCCCTGGCCTCATCAAGTCCAGACGACCGGGGACATCCCCCATAGACTCATGTCGAGTCAAGTTGTAGACATGGATAACTCATGTCGTATGATTTATATCTTTCTGGCCTCATCAAGTCCAGACAACCGGGAATATCCCCAATGGACTCATGTCGAGTCAAAATAGTAGACATGGATTACACATGTCAAGTGAATTATATCCTGAATCTTCATCTAGATCAGTCGACCGGGGATATCCCCCATGGACTCATGTCGAGTCAAGTTGTAGACGTATATTACCCACGTCGTATGATATATATCCTGACCTTCATCTGGTTCAGTTGACTGGGTACTTCTCTAATGGCTCTTATAGAGTCAAGTTCATGATCTTGACCTTCATCTAGCTCATTTGACTCGACACATCCTTGATGGATCAGGTAGATTCAAGTTCATAACTTGACATTCGTTTGGTTCAATCAATAGGTAGCATCGACGCTCAGGTACACCTTCATCGAATGGCTCGACACGCGCATCAAATACTCTCCAAGCCAAGGACTAATTGACTTAGAGAGTAGGGGACAAACTGTATGGGCCAAATTTGGTCCAAGGGTAATTTCGACCTTTACTTCAGGCCGAAGCTGCCATCACAGATTCACTCTCTTAGGAAGCCCGGATTTAGTGTATATCGGCCCAAAGATTTGCAGGCCCACACCAACACAGATCCAAGGGCCCATCGTACATTAGCCCATGTAACACTCAGATACATAAATACCATTTATAACTCAACCGTTTTCAATCTTCATGACTATCCATAACTGCCTCTCCATGACAGTCCATAACTACTTCTTCCTGGTTCGACTGTTACAAGCATCTAAAGCGTATGACAAATTAAAGATACATGAGTCCCACCTGGAATGGCCTATAAAGAGGAACCAAAATCCCCACAGGCGAGGGAGAGGTCTCATACACATAGCCCAATACTACTCTCTCCATAGCTCTCTAAACCTCTCATCTACCGCCATCATGGCAGCTCACAGGAATCAAGGTAATATTTGACCTTGCTCCTCCTTCTACGGTATCACTTCCACTACTGACTTGAGCGTCGGAGTGCCCCCGGCACCCACCACACCGGTGGGCAGTACTCCCGTTCACTCTACATCTTTGTTTTACAGGATCGCTAGCGCCCATTTCGACGAAATCTCAATTATGGACCTCGGGCGAAAACCAGTGTCTACAGCGACATGTGTTTTAATTTAATTTAATTGGATTTATTTAGTTTAGGAATGTGATTTAATTTAATTTAAGTTAAATTTAATTGGTTTTAGTTTAATTTGTGACATGCATTTTAAATGTTTTAATTATTTTGGATTGGGCTTGGTGTGTTTAGGTTTGGTTTATGGTTTGGTAAGTGGTTTATGGGGGTTTTGGGCCGAGGATAAGCTTTGAAGCAGAGATCCAACAAGCAACCGAAGCTAAACAACTGGATTAAATCCAACAAAAATTCCATTTTCCAATTTTACCCTTCCAACGTCCGTTTCGCGCGAATTTCACAACTAAAGAGATAGTGTCTCCATACGAGACTCATCATCGGGCTGATATGCAAAAATGCAATGCCTACAGTAGTGTGTTGGGTGTGATGTCAAGACGGAAGTGTAACTCCAGTCATATGTAGATGATGGTCACGTAAGATACGGTACTGGTTCTCTTTAGTACTGAAGTGTCCAGACATGGTTGGCTTCTAGTAAAGCACCGTGCCTACCCAATTCTCCAGAAATATTCTTAATGGAATATATAATCTATATTAGGCGTACTATACGTAGTATTGCGTATAGCGATCTAATATCGGATGTCACATGCAAGGTCTGGGGCTGGAATAGTGTCTGCCCCGTACAAAGCATTATCGGATTACAAGCAACTAGTCTCTTTAATCGGATAATCATGACCAAGTCATATTATCCTGATGTTTCAACCAATTTAGAGTACCAGTTCTGTATCCTTGCGTGATCATCATCTTCATATAACTGAAGTGATACTTCCATCTTGACATCACACCCAATACACTACGATTCTCAATAAACCCAGAAGAGGCGTACACAGAACCTGTTAAAGTCCTGGACGACCAAAACCAAAGTGTATTGATTGTCACAAGTACTAGCGATGCAAGTCTCAGGTTAAGACCAATTACACCTACCCTGATGCGGATTTCATAGACTCATAGTCATACTACCAATGGGATTCTGCGGGGTCTATCCAGAGCGAAACTGTTTCCGTACCATCGGTAAACACATCATCTTATCACACTTGTATAAATATCCAATACTTAAATATATGAGAACTATTCCGTTACGCTTCCATAACACGCACAAGTGCAATACTAGTCCATTCCGCATTATCGAGTCTCGATAATACTACGACTATGGATATTTAATAATTAAACCTTTATGGATTTATACTGTCTCATATCTTATAATCCAGAACTAATCATAAGGACTTTTATCATTTATGT
The DNA here is from genome assembly GCA_019454045.1 of Zanthoxylum bungeanum. Classification (NCBI taxonomy): domain Eukaryota; kingdom Viridiplantae; phylum Streptophyta; class Magnoliopsida; order Sapindales; family Rutaceae; genus Zanthoxylum; species Zanthoxylum bungeanum. The sequence goes on along the minus strand of SKCR01040857.1, from coordinate 110,495 downwards.
ATTCAAGTAATCAAATTACAAAATGATAAAATACAATTTCATTGCTACATAATTAATTTGTACAAAAACCACAATGTCTTTTACAAATAGTGACGCTATGGGTCATAATTGTCTAACAATCTCCCACTTGGCTTATAGCCAGTCACTCAAGCATCTAATACCTGAACTATGTACATGTCGTTCAAACTTTTGTTGAGGAATAGCTTTCGTCAGCGGATCTGCAATGTTGTCCTCTGATGCGACCTTCTCGATCTTCACATCGCCACGATGTATGATCTCACGAATCAGATGGAAACGTCGAAGAACATGCTTGGATCGTTGATGAGACGGCGGTTCCTTAGCCTGCGCTATAGCCCCGTTATTGTCACAATACAATGGAACGGGCTCAGCTGCTAACGAAACTACTCCTAATCCAATTAGGAATTTTTGAATCCAAACTGCCTCTTTTTGCTTCTTCAGCTGCAGCAATATACTCCGCTTCAGTTGTTGAATCGGCAACAGTCTCTTGCTTGGAAGATTTCCAGCTTACTGCTCCGTTATTCAAAAAAAATATGTACCCGGATTGCGACTTACAATCGTCTTTATCGGTTTGGAAACTTGCATCGGTATACCCAGTTACCTCAAGTTCTCCATCTCCATAGATTAAGAAAGCATCCTTAGTTCGTCTAAGATACTTTAGGATATTCTTAACCGCCATCCAGTGACTATCACCTGGATCAGCCTGATAGTGACTACACATGCTCAAAGTATAGGAGACATCAGGTCGCGTACATATCATGACATACATGATCGATCCGACTGCCAAGGCGAACGGTATTCGACTCATGTTGTCTCTTTCATCTTGAGTTTTAGGACACATGTCCTTAGATAGAGTGACACCATGTGACACTGGCAACAGTCCCCTCTTGGACTGATCCATGTTGAATCTCTTCAACACTTTGTCAATGTACGTGCTCTGGGAGAGTCCAAGTAGCTTTCTATATCTATCCCGGTAGATCTTTATTCCTATAATAAAGGCTGCTTCTCCCAGATCTTTCATGGAGAATTTTAATGAAAGCCAAGCTTTCACTGATGTTAACATGGGAATGTCATTGCCAATTAGCAATACATCGTCAACGTAAAGGACAATAAATGTCAGTGCGCTCCCACTAACCTTCTTATATACACAAGGATCATCCTCATTTTGAACGAAATCATATTCTTTTATGATCTCATCAAAACGTTGGTTCCAAGAACCCGATGCTTGCTTCAATCCATAAATGGATCGATTTTACTTACAAACCTTGTTTGCAAGTCTTGGTACGACAAAATCGGCAGGATGTTGCATATAAACATCCTCCAAAAGGTTTCTGTTAAGGAAATCAGTTTTGACGTCCATCTGCCATATCTCGTAATCGAAATATGCAGCAATAGAAAGCATTATCCGAATGGATTTAATCATGGCAACTGGTGAAAAAGTTTCGTCATAATCGAAACCATGTCGTTGACGATACCATTTCGCTACAAGCCTAGCTTTGTACGTTTGTACGTTGCCATCCATGTCAGTCTTCCTCTTAAAGACCTATTTGCAACTAATAGGCTTTACGCCTTCTGGTGCATCAACCAGTGTCCAAACTTGGTTGGTGTACATGGAATCCATTTCAAAATTCATGGCATCTTGCCATAAACCGAATTCGATACCTTTTATCGCTTCCTCATACGTAGCCGGTTCGTCTTCCTTAATAAGATTAATATCCACATGAGGTGATATCAGAAACCCATACCTCTCAGGTTGTTTTCTGACTCTCTCCGACCTACGCGGTCCTTATGTATTCGAAGATTGTGGTACAGTCTCATCCCTGATGGACTGTTCATGTTCCGTTAAGGATTCTGTGCCAGGAATAGTATTACTCTGATTTTCATCGAGTTCTTCTTTCCTCCCACTTATCACTGCATTTAAGAATTCCTTCTCAAGGAAAACCGTATGTAGAGCAATAAATTGTTTGTTCTCTTATGGGTGATAGAAGTAATATCCTTTGGTTTCCCTAGGATATCCTACGAATAGGCATTTATCCGATTTGGTTTCTAGTTTGGTACCTTCCAAACGTTTGACGTATGCCCAGCAACCCTAAATCTTCAGGAATGAGAAACCCGGTTTCTTTCATGTCCAAATTCATACGGAGTCTGTTGAACAGACTTTGACGAACCTTATTCAAAATAAGTATTGCATTGTTCAATGCATATCCCCGGAAGGAAATAGGTAGCTATGTGTGACTCATCATAAACCTTACCATGTCTAACAAAGTTTGGTTTCTCCGTTCGGACACACCGTTTAGTTGCGGTGTTCCAGGATGAGTCCATTGTGAAAGAATACCATAGTCTTTCAAGTAATCAAGAAACTCATTGCTCAAGTATTCGCAACCACGGTCCGACCGTAATGTCTTAATACTTTTACAGGTCTGTTTTTCTACTTCGTGTCGAAACTCTTTGAATTTCTCAAAAGTTTCCGACTTGTGTCTCATAAGATACACATAACCATAACGCGATGCATCATCCATAAAGGTTACGAAGTATTCATATCCACCTCTAGCCTGGCTAGAGATGGGCCCACAAACGTCACTATGAACAAGGGCTAACAGTTCGGTGGTACGTGCACCTTTACCGCTAAAAGGTGATTTAGGAATTTTCCTAATAAACAAGATTCGCAGACGTCATATGAATTTGGATCAAATCCATCCAAGTACCCACTCTTCGAAAGTGTGGATATACGTGTCTTGTTTATGTGTCCCAGACGACAATGCCACATATAAGTTTCATCTTTGTTACTTACTTTAAGCCTTTTGTTTGTTACATTATATGTTTGAGATTGATTTATATTCAAAATATAAAGACCATTATTTGCATCAGCTATGCAAATTTCTATATCATTTTTATACATAAAACACCCAGTGTTTCTAAATACAAAAGTATACCCACATTGGGCTAACATAGATACAGAAATAATATTCCTAGTCAAACTAGGTACAAAATAACAGTTTATAAGTTCAAGTACATGCCCCGAGGGCAGTTCCAAAACATAAGTTCCAACCGCCAAAACGGCAACTCGAGTCTCATTTCCAACGCGGGGGTCAATCTCTCATGAGGCTAGTCTACTGCTAATCCGCAGATCTTGCACATCAGTACATATGTGAGTACCACAACCAGAATAAAAAAAACAAATTTTTAAAACTAGAAGTAGACATGTTTATTTCTATAACAAACATACCTGAAGCCGGTGCCTTGCCCGCTTTGATTTCCATCATGTGTGCCTTGTACTCGCGGCAGTCAAGCTTCCAGTGACCCCGCTTCCCGCACTGCAAGCATACATCTTGGGATTTGTCCTTGGGTTTCCCAGAACCCTTTGACGATTTGGCATTGAACTTCTTCTTATGCTTCTTCTTCTTAACACCTCCAGTCGCCTTGGGCCAAGCCCTTGGAGTCTGAGATGTTGAAGCATAGTGCGTCTCACGCTTCTTGCCCTTAAGGAGCTCCTTTTCTGCCTCACGCAGAGTGGACATCAACTCTCCATGAGTTTGGTCTTGGTTCAACATGTTGTTGTTCATGATGAACCCACTCCAAGTGTCGGAGAGAGACTGTAGGATCAAATCCACTGAAGTCTCAGCCTCGAAGACTATGCCCATCTGTCTGAGTTGCTCAATGTCAGCAATCATCTGTGAGACATAATGCTCAACAGACGTACCCTCTGACATTCGAGCGTGGAAGAGCTTCTTCTGCAACTCGTATCTTTGCTATCTAAGATTAGATCGGTGGAGATCGTGCAACTTCACCATCATCTCATAGGGATCCAACCCATTGTTTTGACGACGGAATTGCGGAGTCATAGCGGCAAGCATTACCGATTGAGCAGTCGCATTATCATCGCTATGAGTCTTCCAAAGCTCTAGCTCAAGCAACTGATCAGGTCGGGGCTTAGCCCAATAGGTTGCTCTAAAGTGTAGAGTAACTTCTCGGATCCCAGAATAATTATGAGATTCATATCCCAGTCCTGAAAGTTTGTGCCATTAAAGACGTTGTCGCCCATGACAATTTCCCTAATGCTCAACTTTCTTGTCATCTTAACCGCAATAGTCCAACTATTCGATTAACGATGTATGGGTACAGTCTAACTGTTACAAGAAAAATAATAATATATTAGTCCAACTAATAAAATAATTGACGAAATAATTTTGAAAGCGCGTAAAGCTAAGTATTTGAATGAAAATGCAAATTCAATACTAGCCTCCCACTATTTTTCGGTGAGCCTCTAACCTCTGTTGAGTACTCGGGAAACCTAGTTTCCTAGTGGGCTAGGATCCTGTTAAATAAACACAAACCTTGACTTTGGCCAACAAGCTGTATGATATTTAACTAGGTAGATCTCTAAGATAATTGGATCTCATCCAATTCCTAGATCGGTAGGTGGACCTCCAAGTCTGAAACATATATACAAATAATAGCAATATATCCAATATATTTTCCTAACATATTTCCTCTGAATCAACTAAGCCTTGGCTTTGGCACAACAAGCTTAATGATTCCAGTTAAGCGAAACCCATTGACTTTGGAAAGCTTCGTAATCGATGTCGATGGACAAGAAGTGATCTTGACTTTGGCCAACAAATCACAACTTGGACAAGACACACGACATACAACAAAGCCTTCATGATTCAAACACATCCGCGATGGACAAAGGTCTTGACTTTGGCCAATAAACCAATGCCAATCTTGGATCTTAAGTAAGAATCACTCAATGGAAGGAAAACACTTAATATTTTATTGAGGTTTGTTTTCCGCGTAAATTGGCAACCAATTTATTATCTTTGTTAGGTCTCATCATACACCCTTAAGCATGCATTCTAAAAGCATAATAAGGTACGAAAGTAAATTAATAACGATATGCGGATGGATATCTCACAGATTGTTCCTAGAACATATCACTCCATTTCCTCTCCCCGGCTAGCACTATTCTTACTTCTACCCATTATATAATACAATAATAGAAACCTGATTAAAATTGAGGGGAATTAGGTGAGAAGAGAATACAAAGAATCAAGAGAGATAAGGTTGGACACGCAGGTCCAATTTAATAAATTCTAAATTTACAACAATTTCCAAAATTGCCCTTTCCCTTCTAATATCCATCCGATATACATTATTCATTCAACACATCCATGTATTCATTCATAGCATGTTATTCAATCAATCTAATCGAATTAATCAATCTTTGAATTAAGTGATCATCCAATGTTCAAACAACGATTTGATTTGCGCGAGTCCAACTCGTTTGAGAATAAGTACTCGAAGTACGAATTCTTGAATTATATCGAACTACTCTTTAAATCTAATTTAATTCGTATTCAATATTAATTCATTTATTTAATTCCAAATTAAATATCTACACTTTTTGATGCGCTTTAACGACTTAGATTCCAAATCTAATCTAAACGGGTCTAAAGCCCAATTAACATCCAATGTTGTTTAATTAAAGTCCAATGGGCTTTCAATTGATTTCATAAGGCATGGACTTTGGTCAATATGGGTCAAACCCAAATACCAAAGCCCAATTAAGGAATCACCCTTATTTGCCAAAAAACCAATTTCGGCCCATTAGGCCCAATTAAACTTTTAAAGCCCATTTGTTATATTTGGACTTAATGGAATGGTTTAGGCCAATTTGGATCCAATCCATTTGGCCCAAACCAACTTGGCCCAACCAAGCCCATTTTCCCAAATACAACAATTATACGCCCAATTCAAAATCAAGCCCAATTTATTAAATTCCAATTTTCCAAAATTCATAATTTAATAAATCAAAGTGTTTAGCCATGATTAATCTTTTAAATTAACATTTCCAAAATACTAATCTAATCCATTAATCATGCTTTTCATCATCAACACATGTCCAACATAGTTGATTCAAAAAATCATCTTATTTCATGCTATCAAGCTCACGACATTCTAGGGTTTTTATTTCGATTTCGTTTTCAATCCGATTGAATTACAAATCAACATTATCCAAGTCTTTAAACTCATCCAATGATTAAAAGAACAAAAATACCATGACGTTATTAGGGCATATACATTCGGCCAACATAAGCTAATTGGGGAAAATTAATCCAATTCATTTTTCATGAAATTGATCATGCATAACACTATGTTATCATCATTCAAGCATACTCAATCAAACAATTTCATCAAATCATGCTCAAATCAAATTTACCCAAATTTCATGTTATGGAACCTTAATCATTTTCATGCTCAAATTAGGCTCTGATACCATTGTTGGTTTCTAATGTGGTCCAAAGATCATATTTAAGCATTGAAAAGAATGAATACTCAAAGAAGTGAGGCGGAATCACACTTACATTGAACGGATTTTGAAGACGAAGAACACAAAAAATCCTTGTTGTATTCGTCCAAGCTCCAAGTTTGGTTGAAGATGAACAAGCTCCAAGCTTTGAGAGGATTCCAAGCTCTTGAGATGGTTTCCCTATCACCTTGAATGATTCCTTGAATGTGCTAGCAAGATTGAAAGAAAAAACAATTTTTCTTTCCTTTGATATGGCTCACGGTTTTGAGAGCTATTGGGAGAGAGAGAGTTTATATTTTTGATTTTGTTTTCTAAAAACAAGTAATGCAAAAAGGTGTTACAAAAGTTTGGTATATGGCTTTCAAAAAGTCAATACCATTTTGAAGCCAAACAATGCATTAAAGGCTCTCAACAACCAACATCATGAATAGTGACTAGTTGTCACTCACCAAAAAAGTGAATGGACATCCATCACTAAAGTGACATGCGATGTGACGAGCGATGTGACTTGTGGCCACACTTGATTCAAAATCGGAGTGGCCTCGCAAACACATCCCGGGCTCGGTTTCGTTAATTCCGAATTAACAAATTTTTCCGTTGCGACGTAATTAAATCAAATTTAGTATTCACGTCGCTAGCAAATTAATTCTAAATTAATTCGTTTGCCCGAATTAAAATCCAATTTTAATTCCGTGTTGAAATCTAATTTCGTTTAATATATCGAATATATTATTTTATCGATTAATTACGAATTAAACGTTCTCTCTCTCTCTCAAATAGTATTTTATCCCAGATAAAATATCTCAGTTATTAATCCAAGATTAAATAAGTTTGAATCATTCGTCATCGGTGAATCTTCGGGAAGCGACCTAAGAGATCCCTGAATATGTTGGCAGTAAATCCGGTCGTCAGACTATCCGAGCACGTACGTATCACGTACTATGTTCTTACCGATTTACGAGACATGGTTGGCTTCTAGCAAAGCACCGTGCCTACCCAATTCTCCAGAAATATTCTTAATGGAATATTTAATCTATATTAGGCGTAGTATATGTAGTATTGCGTATAGCGATCTAATATCGGATATCACATGCAAGGCCTGGGGCTGGAATAGTGTCTGCCCCGTACGAAGCATATATCGGATTACAAGCAACTAGTCTCTTTAATCGGATAATCATGACCAAGTCATATTATCCCGATGGTTGCAACCAATTTAGAGTACCAGTTCTGTATCTCTACGTGATCACCATCTTCATATGACTGAAGTGATACTTCCATCTTGACATAACACCCAATACACTACGATTCTCAATAAACCCAGAAGAGGCGTACACAGAACCTGTTAAAGTCTTGGACGACCAAAACCAAAGTGTATTGATTGTCACAAGTACTAGCGATGCAAGTCTCAGGTTAAGACCAAATACACCTACCCTGATGCGGATTCCCATAGACACATAGTCATACTACCAATGGGATTCCGCGGGGTCTATCCAGAGCGAAGCTGTTTCCGTACCATCGGTAAACATAACCTCCTATCACACTTGCATAAGTTTCCAATACTAAATATATGAGAACTATGTCGTTACGCTTCCATAACACGTACAAGTGCAATACTAGTCTATTTCGCATTATCGATGTCCAGTCTCGATAATACTACGACTAGAGATATTTAATGATTAAACCTTTATGGATTGATATTGTCTCATATCTTATAATCTGGAACTAATCATAAGGACTTTTATCATTTATATATTCAAGTAATCCAATTACAAAATGATAAAATGCAATTTCATTGCTACATAATTAATTTGTACAAAAACCACAATGTCTTTTACAAATAGTGACGCTATGGGTCATAATTGTCTAACAGATAAGTCCCTGAGAAAGTCCTGTCTGAGGAGCTGTAATATTTGGTATCTCGGGGGAACTACAGTCTGGTGAGCCAAATGAGGTTCTGTGGTGGAATAGAAACAGCAGGTTCTGCAGCTCTTGTCCCTGGGCCTGGTGGCTGTTGCTGTCGCGTAGCTAACTGTGTAAAGGCTACTAAGGCACGCTGAAGTTGAGATCCCACAGTTAATTCTTCATTACCCTGAACTACCGTTTATGTCTAATCTATTCTCTTAATCCCCACATGTACTGGTTCCACTCTATGTCCCCTATCTATATCAGAGGGAGATGCCACTGATCCATGTTCTGGGTTTACAGTATGAGGTGCCCGATTACGTCTGGGTCTACCTCTACCTCTGATTCTAGGTTGCATGATATCTAAGTGTTCAAGATAGAAAATAATTAATTGAATTCAAAAAGAGCTATAATCAATTAGAATAAGACACACCTCGTAATAGAGTACTGGAGAAGCAGCCCTTTATATACTAGTACCCCGGGTATACTACATATATAAGACACTGCTAATCTCTCACTGCAATCACTGACTCCTAAAACCATGCTCTGATACCAACTTTTTAACATCCCCAATCCAGGAATGTTACCGGCAGATGACAGATTCCCACTGTCACCTAAGCCTCTTATTGAAACCAGAAATCAACCATACATGCAAGCATCTTCTCATCAAGTAGAATAACTGTGAGAAACATTAAACATGACACATACACAATCCATATGTGATACAACCACAACCACACACACACACACACATATATATACATAGTTTATACATCACATAAACTCAAAAGAAACTACATTCTTTATGAATGTAGACACAACATGATGAACCCATAAAACTAGTGACTGCAGTGCTGCTCCTGTTCCAGAATCCATGCCTCTTAAAAATACATCATTGGCTCACCAAAAGAAAGGTCTTGCAAAACCTGGAGAGTGGGGGGTGAGTCATAAAGAACTCAGTGAGTGAAGCTATAAAACCAGAAAACAAACAGTATTATAAATACTCATATTCAAAACAATAACTTTCAGAATTCATAAATCATAAACTAGAGTTTTCCTTTTCAAAATTTTTGAAATCAACTAAGAAAACATCGGTATCATCATCAGAAATGTCATCGGTCAATCTGTACATAATCATGTGGTCATGGGGCGTTTTACGCACAGTCCCCTAAGCCACTAAACTAGACAACAATGGTGCTATCAATGTCACCAACCTATCTCTGAAATATCCGGGTCTAGGGGCTTTGTACTCACAGTCCCCCTAGCCCAATACCCAGGATCTAGAGGCATCAATCATCTCTAGTCCTGTAACCCGTGTGCACACGTCTATATCCGGTATCAATACCGATACCCATCAATGCCATATCCATCAATTCCATGTCTGTATCAAGTAACATCTGAGGTGGGTTTTTCCCCATGCCTCCAAAATCATAAATCCATGCATTTGAAAGCATTTTCATCAAGAAAGCATTATTCAGAAACCAAGCTTTATCAAAGCTTAAATCATATTTCTCATTCACATGAAATCATCATTTTAAGTAAAATAAATTAATCAATGATCTGTAAAATCATAACCAAAACCACATTCAAAACTCTGAAATAAGTACTCCACTCACAGTTCTAAGGCAAGTCGGGTGTGGTATACGGCGTCGGTGACCTCCAAGTGGCTTTTCGTTGATCTAATGCCAAAAAAATCGTTAGATTTTCATGTAATAAATGAGAAAAGTATATACAATCAAAGGTAAATGTTCATGCCTATGGTATGACTTATTATGTGGTAACTCATCTATACTAAGCCCCTAGAGTGCCCATAAACGTCTTAGGATTAAACTAGAATGGTTTTAAAATAAACCATGGAACATCGTTTGGCATCGCGACGCAGACCCTCTGCGAGTCGCGACGCGAATCAAATATCCAATAACCATGCTCTTCTTCACGCATCACGACGCACGCTCTCTTTGGCATCGCGACGCATACCAATTTTCCAGGATCTGGAATTTTAATTACATTTCATACACCATCTCTTCAACATCATACAAACCACAATCATAACAAATACATCTCTTAGCATCAATTTCACTCTTTAATACCACCACATAACCGAGTCATAACCATAACAAATATACCATATAACATCAATTATACCTTCATACAACCATTTATAAATCCCAACTCAACTTCACATTTAAGGATTTTACAAATTGGGGAATTCCTCAAATCTCCAATTCCTTGACTCAAAACAAAATATTCATCATTAAACTCAAGCCAATAATATTTTTCAAGCATCAAATCATCAAAACTTAGTAATTTTAGATTTGGGTTGTTACCTTTCTCACCTTAAACTAAATTATTTCTTCACAAGTATAATTCCTTAAGCTCCCTTATCACACTTTCAAGCTTGCATGTGGCTTTGGAGCCCTAAATTTGGTAGAAATGGTGGAAAATTTTCTAGAAAGAAAAGGCTTGGGGTTTCTTTGCTAGGGAGAGAAGAAGAGAAAATAATGAAGAGAAGGCAAAAACATGAGGTAGAGACTTGATTTCTTTTTTCTTTTTTAATTCATAACAACACATAAGATGGACATTTCTTAACAAGGCTTAACAAATGTCACTAAGCCTTGTTAACATATGTCATAAAGTTTTAATATCATTAAACACTCTCTAGTATAATGATATTAGTCCAACTATTAAAACTCTTACCGGACCTTAATATATTAACCCAAATATTGTAAGAATTGCGACTAAAATCGGCTTTTTACGCCATCTCCAAATTTATTCGCTGCCTCTCAAAATAATTAATCCCGGTCACTGAATTACTACCCCAATCAAGTTATGAAATTGGCCAAGAATGAATGAGATTGTGTTCTCTTGAAAAACTGGAAAGCGACACGTGTCTGGCTGGATGTAGAGGTGTATTCGGCCGAAGTGATTGGTATGTCTAGCCGGGCATAGAGTTTATATCCGTCTGGATATAGTTGGCTTCTCTCCAGCATATAAACCTTACAATGTAATGTCTATAATCGCCTCCACTTTAGTAGGCTTGTGTAGTGTGTGACAGTGACATGCCTATCAAAGTGATGTATGTGTTTTCACTTACTTGATTTCTCTGGCATCAATGAACTTAACTAATTTTATAACAATGGCCATCAAGCCTTCCAATGCCTCATATGGTATTGAGATGCGCTGATCTCGCCAGGCTTCATTATTAGCTCCTCGGGTTGAAAGACCAGTAGGACTCTGATACTTAAATATGTGTTGAGATGTTTCGATCTCACCGGGCTTCATTCCCAGCTCATGTGGTTGATAGACTCACAGGCAGCTGAAACTTCGATTAGTTTTGAGATGCTCCGATCTCGCCAGGCTTCATTCTTAGATCTCGTGGTTGATAGACTCACAAGTCGCTGATACTTTAATCAGTGATGAGAAGCTCAGATCTCGCCATGATTCATTCCCAGCTCCAATAATTAAGGGACCCTCTAGTCTTCAGAGGTTTCGATCGGTGTTGAGATGTTTCGATCTCGCCAGGCTTCATTCTCAGCTCCTGTAATTGATAGACCCTCATATTGTCGATACCTCGATTGGTGTTGAAATGCTTCAATCTCGTTAGGCTTCATTTCCATCTCCAATAGTTAATAGACCTACGGGTTCTCGATATCTCAATAGTTGTTGAGATGCTTAGATCTCTTCAGGCTTCATTCTCAAATCCAAAAGGTAATAGATCCTCAAGTCCTCGGGCTTCATTCTCGATTAATATGGTTGATAGACTTGGAGGCCTCTGATATTGTCTGGTCTCTATCCTTATTATGAGGTTATGTCTCATGATGGCTTGTCTGTAGTGATTTATCCTTTTCACGGCATCAATACCCATGTTTTGCCCACATCATCATTATTTTGTAGTGATGCTTGCCCCAACATTCTAATTTGCCAACATTTTCCACTTATATCTGGCTGGTGGTATCATAAATTCGGGCGGAGGTTGTCAAGTACGTATCTGATCGGATATTGGTCTAGAGTATAAAATCCCAAGTTCTCTTCTCATTCGTTACTGATACTTCTGTTTGCCAAAACATATCTCTGTTTACAAAACCTCAACAATCTTTAATCTCTATTGTTGTTAATGGCTTTCTTAGGTCTTCCAGATTTAGACCACGACCTCGCAGACATTGATCTCCCCTTCATCTCGAGTTTGGATCGAATCTCGAGTAGGTAATGTACGTTCGGTCATAAGTTTAAGGATGTCGTGGCCACACTGCTTTCTTTAGGGGATCATGCGTGTTTTTTATATGGAACTGATGAGTTCTATCTCTATCATTTATTCTTTTTCATTTCGCATTTTTTGGGTTTTGAATAATCATTTTATATCCAGCCAGAGGTTCTGCATATCCGAGCTGAATTTTGTATATTCGGTCGGTGGTAAATGTATATCCGTCTGGACGTATATGTTCATCCCTTAGGGACCAAAACATATCCAGTTGGATATGTAGACCCTTATTTTCATCTATAACCTTATCTAGGTGTAATATAGGTCTTAGAAAGTTTTCGTGCCCAGTATATGGGTTTTATATTACTAATGTCCTGTTATTTTCTACCCTTCTGATGTTTGTCTTTTTTACAACTTGATGCCTTATATTTGAAGGCTAGCAATATCCTCGCTAGTGTTCGGAAATGGTACGAGAAACTCCATCACAGGTCAAGACTTAGATAGATATCATAAGATTCATACCTTTCATCCGTTGCATTTTCGCTAGCTCCTAGAAACAAGATAAATAGGCGTTGCAGGCTCTTGGGAGAGGTGGATGGATTCCACCCACACATTTCACCTATCGGTGGGTGAAATGTCGATCATTCCAGGAGAGTTTAGCCACATGATTAGCATCCCTTGCGAGGCCCAGCTCTTGGAGTTTGACTGTAGCCTCTTTTTACCCATGATTCAATCAAAGCACATTTATCGCTTGTTTGGGTTCTTCCTAAGAGTCCACTCATGAGTCATTACTTATGGGGAACTACGATCCTACTAGGAGGGGAGGAATCCCCAAGGCACGTAGGAAAGTGACTAGCTAGCCTGGTAATTTCTGTTGCACATGTTCGGGTGCACCCTATTTATCGATGTTGTGAGCTCGATGGACATATGCCTTCTTTTTCCGTTATGTAACTTAGATATGGTGCATAAGTTTGATTGGGGTTCCTCAGCATTGACAGCCATTTACCGCGGATTAGATTGGGACTGTCGGCGCAGCCTGTACATATAGGATTACAGATTCTGATTGATGTGTACAAACTCTTATTTATTTCTTTTTTCATTTCCTTTGATGTTGAGAAAGATGAAGAGGAGTTACGAGCTGCGGCCGGTCTGAGTAACTATATGTCTTGACTTACTAGGGCACGAGCCTCCACATTCTCAAGGCTAGGACCACTTCATGCTGCTATGGGCTCTATTTCCACGCCAGTCTTTCTCATGGTGTCGTTCTTGGCTCAGCTAGTTTTCTGTCAGATTCGACTTACACGATTAGAGGTGATCCGGGTACGATGGAGGCTCAGACCTTATCTCTCGGGGGCATACAAGAGTTACCCCTCGCTCCTACCGTAACCACTCATGTAAGTATCTTTACTTCCTAATTCCCTTTTACTTTTATTCCCATGGCACTGATCATGCTGTATTTGTAGGTTCTTGCCAGTTTTAAAGCTAAACGAGCAGAGATGTTCTTACTAGGTACCTACAAAATAGAGTTAATATGTATGTATGTATGTATGTATGTATGTATGTATGTATGTATGTATATAACTGACATGTTTTCATTTGATTGCAGCGTTGCATTGAGGACTTAGAGGATCATCATGATCTTCAGCACAAGTTTGAGTTGTTGCGATGATGACTTACTCAAATGGAGGCTCGTGACCGCCAGTGGGAGGCTCACTCGAAGGGATTTCATTCCCATAATGCCCCATGAGAGCCTGAATTTTCATCATCAGAGGATGAGGAGTATGATGGGGAGGATGAGTCATCGGAGTAGAGCTGTTTTATTTTCTTTACTTTTTGTGAACATCAAAATAGAAACCTTGAAACGTTTTATACAAACTCTAGTCATTCATGAAAATATTTCCTTCCATTCTCAATTATCCCTATTTTATTACAATGCAAATAGTATAAAGCCTTGTTTATATATTATATGGGATGCAAAATATTTAGCTGGATATATCATAGACCGACCGGATATGTGACTAATTTCCCAGGCTTTTACCTATGTACGACTGGATATATAATTCATATCCGGCCAAATGTGCCTCAATGTCTTCTCTCGATAGAAATCCCTCTAAAGTGTTGGGAATTCTGTCTTCGTAAAGTGTCACCCTTAGTTTATACTATATAAGACATTTCCACTGTCTTGTTAGCATCACAAAAGGCTTCTTCTACCCCTATTTTTCTCCACCTAACTTCATAAGTCTTCTTCCTCCTATCTCAGCTCTAATACTTATAGCAGAATATCCAGTTGTGCTTTTATATCCGGCCCAATTATACTTTATATCTGGTCGATTATATTATATATTTGGTCGCCCTTCCTTCATATCCGGTCATAATCTTGTTTCTCTGAAATGGCTCACGCCCTGCAAGATCTTGTCGTATCACTTATCTGTGGAGTGTCTGATTAGTCACCCCAAGATTTGGCTCGCGTTTCTGCACTTCATTTTTACACCGAGTTAAAATAGAGCATGTTTTTTCTGAAGGCTGCCTGAACATTCTGGGATACCGAAAACCATTTCTTCTATTTTAATGGCCATAATCTATGTACCATGCCTGAAGAATTTATTTTTATCTTGACCTGCACTTTCATTCTTCTACTCATTTGGCGTTATCCTTTGCCAAAATGTTTTATCCGCAAGAAGCCTCTAAAGCTTTTCTCTTAACTTATGATGAGATGGATGCCGCTACTAACATGAGATAGGGTCTCACTGTTGAAGAAGCGCAGATATGTTTTGTATTCTAGTATGATACCTTCTGATGGGTCATGACAGCGATATAAGTGATTACTGACTACTTCATATCATTTAGGGTATTAGGTGCGGCTATGACCCTTTCTGTCATCATTTGGGCTGAAACACTTCATGGCCTAGACGGAATTAAGGAAAATCCCGCCATCAGTTTTTTGGGAAGTCCTTTACTTTTACAGGTATGCCATAATTTTTTGCCTAAGCTGCCTTTCAGATTTTCGGCCTAACAGATTGCTCTAATTTTTTCTTGGGCTGCCTTTTAATGTTTTCAACCCAGCAAGCACTTTTTTATGTGCCCTACATTTTACATAGGTTGTCATTTCAGATTTTTAGCCTAGCGGGCTGCTCTAGTTTTTGCCTGAGCTGTCTTTTCAGGTTTTCAACCCAGTGAACTAATATTTTTCCACTTTTTTCTTTAGGTGTGGTTACAAAAGAAGTTGAGGCTTATCGTGCCTCCACCATCATCTATCTTCTTTTCTTATGGTCTGTGACACCATATGGCATGTGCCATGATAAAGAATAACCTTAATTATGACAAGTGGAGAGAGTGGATAAAATAAATATCTGATGTCGAGATCTAGTGTATGTGTCCTTGGTGGCGTCTTAAACATGTCACCATGGACTTCTTTCATTGATCTGTTCCTATCCCAGGTCGCCATGCTAGTTCTTTCTATCTGCTGGTCCGACTTTATCGACAATATGGGTGCATCTATCATCTTGTTCCAGGACAACGGACTTTCGAAGGCGGTCTTTTATCTCATAATTTTCATGACCGTCTCCATGAGAGATGGACTCATCGGTGTGTTTGGACCATTGTTTCCCCCGTATCTAGAAAAATTTACCTTACTAGCTCTTTTGACTCAGTTTCTAAGTTGAAAAGACAAAGAATTTGATTTACGTATGCTTGTTTTAAAAATTTTACATTTTAGCACTTCGTATTTTATGAACATGTTTAGAATTTATTTCAATGAAACTTTATCATTTTCTCCTAATATATGTGTGACCGGCGTAATCACACACGTAAAAAGCAAGCGCACGTATCGTTCAAGTAGTATAAAAATATCGATCCCACGAGGACTTAATTCCTATTGTTGTGATTAATTGTTGATACTATTTATTTACAAGTATCAAATTATAGAGAGAATAGAATGATTGCTTTTGGTTGGTTGAATGTGGATTTGCTTGGATAAATAAATAAAATACCTAAAAGAAAATACTAAGGAAAATATACAAAAACCTAGGGTCGTGATTCCACACAATATTATTTCTAATGATGAATTGATTCTCTTATATATGTGTAATAAATTAGTTTGCTAACCTGGAACACGGAAATATCCAAAATCCTCTGTCGATGGTCAGATGTAAATACCCAAATAACCCAATTAATCATATGTCTATGTTAACCAAGTTACCTGAATTCATTAAGTTCAAGTTCCAATAGTGGCTACCCCCGCCCGACAGGTAGATGTCTATCCTGTAAGGAAATCTTTTAAAGGGTTATCTATCTTCAAGGAAGATCGTGGGCTATTGAATCTAAGGCTGAAACCTAAAATCCGTTCGTCAAGTTCATTTTAAGTTTACCAAATCAAACTTATTAATGGCCAATTAACAAGAAGCATTAAGCTTAAGATTCAATAAATAAACTAAAGAATTACCCAATATATAATTAAATCAATTATTAAGTATGTGAGTATTGTGTTTCATCACTTACCTAGAATAAAAATAAAATGATGGGGTTTAGGGGATCCACCTTTACTAATTCTAATTTAGAAATATCCCTTATTATAATATAGAAATTATCAGTGATATTACCAACCGACCATACATGCGGTATCCTCATTAAGTCAGATTTTCAATTAAGTCCAACCGACCATAAAAGCAGTGTTATTATTTGTCCATAAACCAGCCATATAGGCGGTAATCATCTGTCACCTAAAGACCGGCCATATAGACGGTGTCACATTATGTAAAATTAATAAAACCAGCCATTAAAGCGGTAATCCTTTAATTTAAATTATAATTTCTATATTATAATTAAGTGAGATTGATCTAAACTAAAATAACAAAAGCTTCACCCTTCCCCCAGAGGAAATCTAACTACAGAATTTAAAAGAAAAAAAAAAGAAACTACTGCTATTTCTGAAAATAAAAATACATAATTAAATTATAAAAAATAAACAAACAAGATGCAATCCTTAAATTCCTTACAAAAACCTAAGGAAAGCATGAAAATTACAAATGAATTGGCTTGGTATTTATAGGAAAATCTAAAGGCTTCCACCAATTTCTCCACCATTTGCTCCACAAATTGCTCCACCAAACATGGCATCAAATATGGCACCAAACATGGCACCAAATCCTCCACCAAACATGCAAGCATGTTTGGTGAAAGTTTGACAATTTTTATTTATTTATTTTGATGCTTTGAAAATGATTTTAATAATTACACATAACACACTTCCGGCTGTTTCATCACTATTGGTCATTAAATATTCAGAATGCGAAATTATTTTGTTCTTCAAAGTTGTAGATATTTTAGTCGTCTTTACTCTGGAACTTGAATCACCTCTATCCGATATCGGAGTAAAACGTTATGTCCAAAATACGACAGTTGCGCAAAGTTGAATTTCCGAAACTGTACTTCGTTAGAACGCCCTTTCAAGTTTCCAATCTCCAAAATCAAAATGTCAAGTGCAGTTTTTGCCCTTATTTGACCCATATTTCATCTTAAATGATTCCATTAAGTCCCAATTTTATTTTATCTGAAAAATAAACTAAAACACATCAAAACGTTCATCAGACCCGAGAAACTAAACAAAATATTATGTAAAATGGGCGGTAAATATTGATATATTTTCCCCCCCATCACACCCCCAAACCTAATATTTTGCTAGTCCTCGAGCAAAAAAAAAAATACAAAAAAAATAATTAAAATTAAACTAAGCCACTTTCGTAGGGATCACGGTTGCATTTAGCGTATGCAACAAGACTTTAAACCCCTAGGTGTCCTTAGTGGACGAGTTGTAGTCTCATGGGGGCTTACAGTGACGATACCCACAAACGTCAATCTAATGCACATAAAAATAAAAAGATAATAAACTAATGCACAAAAAGGCAAAAAGACAAGAGAAAATAGAATAAACAAGAGTGACTAAACAGATAAAACTTCTTATCCAAGTTAAAAGTTGTTTCTTTCTTTCTAAATTACCGAATAAGTAAATTCTCCTATTATTTTTACCATTCTCCATACATACAACTAACAAGGTATTAATCAAATCATTGTGCCCACAATATTCATAAATGTAGTTGAAAAGAGAGTAATATTTTTGTCCTAAAGTTATATCAGAATTCACATCTTTTTAAGCAATGGATTTTTTTTCTTTTTCTTTTTTTTAATTATTTTTATTTTTTTTTGCATAAAATAAAGAAAACAACATCTTCAATCCATATAACGAGCTTTGGGCCAGTGACTCCCAAACCAGTTGAATTTAGGACACTAGGTGTTAAGACACCCTTACAGACTTAATTACTCGGATTTCATATGTTTCTTTTTATTTTTATAACATCTTTGATCCATGTAGCGAGCTTTGGGCCAGTGACTCCCAAACCAGTTGGCTTTAGAGCACTAGGTGTTAAAACACCCCTACGAACTTAATGACTCGGATCTCAGACGTTTTTTTTTATACACACTTTTTCTGTTTTTTCATTGCATTTTTAGATGCTTCCTCTAATCAAACTAGAGCACTGAATATCACAAACTTTTCAATTAAAAATCATGGTCATATGTTTCCATGCATGTTTATAATACCTGTCAACTGAGCATATGCAAATCCATTTTAGTCAGTATTATGGAGAATTCAAAAATTAAATAAACAAAAATTAACTTGTTACAAAATAGGTTGAGATAAGTCTCAGGATTGGAAATTCCTTACACAGCTATCTCACACCAATTTTACCCGATTAATCAAATTAAAAACACAACATTTTTTTTTAATTTTTGTAAAAAAATTTAATTTTTTTGAATTTTTAGAAAATTTTTGACTAAAAATCTAATAAAAATAACACAATAAAAACAAGATACTAATCAACTATTCCCCTCCCCCAAACCTAAATGAGACATTGTCCCCAATGTCTTAAAAAGTAGAAGATGAGTTTAGAATATAGTACATGGTTAGTTGAAATTCTACATCTAGAAAGAAAATTAAAGGTTAAGATCCAGATTTATCCGACGCTTCTTACCACGATCATTATCGAACCATTTTATCTTGGAAATGATAGGGTCAATTTGTGGTTCAAATGCTAAGATTTGGTCAATTAAATCTAGGGCAGTTCTGGCAGTGAAGAGGAGTTCTTTTAAAGGTTTTGACACGAACCCATTTCTCCGGGCATCATCAAGAAACACACAAAGAAAATCATAAAATCCATTAGCGTTAAATAGTCCAATCGGTTTCTAGTGCATGTTCAGGTTCGCCCAAGATAAAACTGTAAAAATTTCCTTCATCGTACCCAAGCCACCTGGCAAAGCAATAAATGCATCAGCACGATTAATCATTTCCACCAGTCGTTCAGAGATACATGGCACAATAAGTTCCTCTCTGTTTGATGGTCCTATCAGATTCGCCTCTGCCAAGGGTTTTGGGATGATACCCAAGACTTGACTGCCTCCTTCCTGTACGGCCTTTCAAACGATCCCCATTAGTCCAAGATTGCCACCGCCATATACTAAGTGCATTTTCCTTTCAGCTAAGATTCGACCCAATTCATGTGATGCCGCTACGTATTGTGGCTTAGTACCAACACCAGTAGCGCAAAATACACAAATGTTTTCAACTCGTCTTCTTGAAGTAGCTTCAATTTTTTTAATGTATTTCTTTCCCAAATCTGGATGCCTTCAAAAGTGCAATGATGAGTTGAATTTATAGCACCTGAAAATGGGTGAGTAATAATATCACTAGTATATTCCAAAGGACGATTATTAGCTAAATAATAAAATAAATCGTGAAAGTTTAAAAAGTCTGGATCCTGTCGGAGAAAACAAAAGAAAATAACAAAAGTAAAGCAAATCAAGGCAACAGAATTGTGTACGCAATACGCCACTCGCTTGGTATAAATTCATTAGGATGCGTCTCAAGAATTCATTCCTTACTCAGCCATCACTAATGAATAAGCTCTCGTCTTTGTGATTGCCAAACATCATTCCTCTTATCTTGCTTTGTCTTAAATGCTCCATTTATGCCTTTCTGATAAGTGCGGTTTATACCCACTTATTATGGCATTCTTAGTCTATTATTTGGTTATGTTTCGTACCATTTAATGTCATTTATAGTTTATTTTATTTTTTATTTATAGGAGCATTAATACATGGATCTAGGGACATTTGCACGTGTTTTGGGAGCATATGGATGCATCGGACACGCACAGGAGCATTGGAAGGAACAAGTGAGAAATTATCACTGGCGCCATGGCACCAAAAACCAGGCGCCAGGACGCCTTTGAGCATATCAGACGCAGATGAACTGGCGCCACAGCGCCATGATCAAGAGCCATGCCGACAGCAAGCAAACAAGGTCCCAGCCAAAAAGCCGAGAATCATGCGCCACAACACCAATTGACAGGCGCCACAATGCCCTCTTCAAGCCATAGCACTCCATACAATTTCCCGAGACGAGAGCGTCGTGGCGCAAATAAACCAGGGCCAAGACGCTGCGGGTTGAAAGACCTCACGCGCGTTCCAGTACATAAAATTAGGGTTTTGTTTTAAGATACCCAATGACTCCAGGGCTCCACTATAAATACAATAGTTTGTCCAAAACTCAAGGGAGGCGAATACGGGGAAGCTAATACACAACACAAAATACCAAAACACATATTTTTAGAGATCCAATGAGAAGAATTGAAGAGCGACATGAGGGGACGAAGGCGGTGACATCCGAAGATGAAGAGATTCAATTCGGGTTTTATCATCTTATTTCTTTCTTAGAACTCTAATGATTTCCATTAGACTCATGACTTGTTTATCATTGCTTTTATCTATTGTCATGAACTAACTCCTTAATTCTGGAGAATGATGTAACTGTAGACACTGCATTTTTGCATAAAAGCCCGATGATGAGACACGTTTGGAGGCACCACCCGATTAGTTGCGGAAGTTGCGGAAAACGAACGTCGAAAGGGAAAATTCAAAAATAAGTACATCCTCAGATTTAGTTCGCTTAATCGATTCATGTTTTAAATGTTAGCCTCGGCCCAAAATCCCCGCAATCCACTCCCAGGCCCACACACAACCAACCCACACGCCCAAGCCCACCAAAGAGCCAAGCCTCACGCCCAAGGCCCACCAAATCCAATCCAAAAATATTTAATCACATGCCAAATCCCTCCAAATCCCCTTCCAAATTTAAGAATATTTTGAATCCAATCCCCACCAAAATTACACAAATTCTTTCCCT
Organism: Zanthoxylum bungeanum; assembly: GCA_019454045.1. NCBI lineage: Eukaryota > Viridiplantae > Streptophyta > Magnoliopsida > Sapindales > Rutaceae > Zanthoxylum > Zanthoxylum bungeanum. The sequence goes on along the minus strand of SKCR01040857.1, from coordinate 88,832 downwards.
AAATAACTTAATAAAATACATCCATTTTTTACATGATTTATTTCCTTACTGGAGAAACCCTAACCCACCACTATAAAAAAAGATACAAAACCCAACCTGAAAGCTCCTCCTCTCTTTTCACATTCACTCGACAATCACAGCCAAAAGAAAACCCTAAATCTTCTCAATTTCGCCTCGCACGTCCCTTAAGCTTGCCCTCCACCAGCATGAAACCAGAAACAAAGCCCTTACATTCAACACACAAAGCAACAAAAACTACACCATTGACCAAACAACGAAACACAGCTCTATTTTCTTAAAGACACATTCACTCGGCACACACAGACCGTAGGCACAACGTCTCTCTCTAGTAACCAAACAAAAAATCCCTAATCTCTCTCATCTTTCTACACTCCTCTCTATTCCATCTCTCTTGGCCATTCACAAACCACAAAGCAGCCTCCACTAGAAAAAGACCATCCACGCCAATGATCCCAAACAAACCCTAAAATCTGTGAGCAACAAACCCTAACTCTTCTTCTGCCTTCACGTCACTCCCTCACTCAAACTGCACACTGACCACTTGCGAAAACATACTCTTCACGCGACACAGAAACACACAGCCCATTCACCCTTCACCATCACACTAACACACGCTCAAACACATAAGCCATGCACACACCTAAGCTACACGTAACCACACACTCAAACACATAAGCCACTAACACGCTCAAACACACACCACACAAAGTTACACCTCATGCCACTCACAAACGGCCATTCACTCGTTCGACACACACACACACACTTGGCTCTCTCCTTCACTCATACACAAGCCACCCACCTTGCTCCAATAACTGCCCTCCACGGCTTCACACACCAGCCATATACGCACACAAGCCACGCACACCTAAGCAGCACAAAAGCACTACTCAACCTCTCACGCACCAACACAGGCCACACACACACGTCTCCTCACATGAGCCCTACACCGACACCAACAAAACCAAATTTACTACCCCTCTTAGCCGAACACAACAAAGCCAAAATAGTAGAAAAATATCTCCCCAAAATAGTTAAAAAATCACCCAAAACAGTCCTAAAACCGCAGAAAATAGCAGCAAAAATAGAGAAAAAAGTGACTCAAAATAGCGAAACAGTGAATAAAATATTGAACCAGTGAACCAGAAAAGTGACGGAGCATTAACCCTTCCGGTGACGGTGTAACGTACTTCCGAGAAGCAACATAAAAGGTAATACATGAGGGCACCCTTTACTATTATTTATTTATCTTTTCGGTTATTTATTATTATTCCTTCACATGCATTATTATATTTCACGTCTATTTTTATTCACATTGGGTAATGATCGCGTGCTATCTCTCGTGGTATATCGGATGGAAACCCATACATAAATTCCGTAGCCGATTTCGAATGGACGGTAGTGCGGTCTGTACTTGGGATACAACTCCACGTACTGCTTGAGAAACTTTCATGTACTTGTTTCATTTTGTTATTTAATTTTTGTGTTCATTCATTGTTTGTGTTTATTATTCCGTTATTTACTTTGTGTATGTTATTTCATTTATTTATTTATGCATTGCTATTTAGTGCGCATGGGCTAATTACGTTGGATTAAAGGTCCTCCATTTGAGGGAAATGCCTAAAAGCTACCTTTACCACGATGTTTTGCCGCGCCGGACGAAGTATACTTGATTGAATGTGAAATACGTTCAATCGGGCAAATGAGGTTTCATATAGATGTCGGCCTTGGTCGCATCTCTTTTATTATTTCGTTATTTACTTTACGTGTTATTGTTTGATTTACTTATGTATTACTATCTAGTGCGCATAGGCTAACTACGTTGGACTAAAGGTCCTCCATTTGAGGGAAATGCCTAAAGGCTACCTTTACCACGATGTTTTGCCGCGCCGGACGAAGTATACTTGATTGAATGTGAAATACGTTCAATCGGGCATACGAGGTCCCATATAGATGTCGGCCTTGGTCGCATCTCTTTTCTTATTTTGTTATTCGTTTCTTATTGTTTCTTTATTTACTTATGTATTATTATTTAGTGCGCACGGACTAATCACGTTGGATTAAAGGTCCCCCGTTTGAGGGAAATGCCTAAGGGCAGCCTTTACCACGATATTTTGCCGCGCCGGACGAAGTACACTTGATTGGATGTGAAATACGTTCAATCAGGCATATTGGGTCCCATATAGATGTCGGACAAGTCTCTTGGTAGCATCTCTTTTCTTGTTTCGTTATTCGCTTCTTCTTGTTTCATCATTTACTTATACATTGCTATTTAGTGCGCATGGGCTAATCACGTTGGATTAAAGGTCCCCCGTTTGAGGGAAATGCCTAAAAGCAGCCTTTACTACGATATTTTGCCGCACCGGACGAAGTACACTTGATTGGATGTGAAATACGTTCAATCAGGCATACGAGGTCCTATATAGATGTCGGCCAAGTCTCTTGGTCGCATCTCTTTTCTTGTTTCGTTATTTGCTTCTTCTTGTTTCATCATTTACTTATGCTTTGCTATTTAGTGCGCATGGGCTAATCACGTTGGATTAAAGGTCCCCCATTTACGAGAAATGCCTGAGGGCAGCCTTTACCACAATATTTTGCCGCGCCGGGTATACAAGATCCCATATGCATGTTTGCCTCTTGGATCATTTCTTTGACATTATGCACTTGATTATCTGCCATTATTATTAACATTTCGATTATTATTGTTAATTTACATTATCATGTTTCTTTGTTTAATATACTTGTGGAATCATGCATTTTTTTTCATCTTTATTCATGTATGTGGGTGTGCAAAATTGTGTGTTATTTGAATTATCTTCCATATGTTGCATAAGACTTGGTTACATTATTGCATAAATCTGTTCATTACAATTGGCATAAGTAAGGGACCATTCTGAACCTAACGGTTTGAGGTCTTCCCTTGTGAGGGGTGAGTGCGGCCTTAAATCATTTCCCAGTTCACACTGGGTGGCGACTTCTTTATTCTCCAGTTTAGTCCCCTGCGGGCTATTCTGTACTCCCGATCGGGCCGCGAGCCCGGACAGTGTCGCACACCTCTGTGCATGTGTCTACAGTAACTGATGCTTGAACCTTGTCATTGTTTGCTAATTTTGTTATAAGTTTTATTGATTTATTTATATTCTTTTGAGTTTAATGGCTTGTGTTTGCTGGCCACAAATATGATGATATATGTTTGAAATCTTTTACTCGAGAGAGGGGATTTTGAATAGATCTAGAGAATATAACCTAGGACTTTATAGAGTTCGAGAGAATCTGTATTCCTTTGAAGTAGTTAATATAGAATCACAAAGCATAATGAGTTGTTAACTATTAGATTTTTATAGAGATATCAAAGTCTATAGTTGATGATATTTTCACTCGGCACTCGAGAGAGTGAGTGGATATTTTCGGAGTCTTAACTTATAAACAATATAACTGATCAAAGATTAATTGGCATGGAAAATACATAGGTGACAGATAGGTGAAATCATGATCTAGAATCTCTATCGTATTAGTTTCTCCTATATAATTATTTTTTTTATTTATTAAAATCGTTATTATTTATTTTCTAAATAAAGTTAGGATTATCAATTGTAGTATTTAGTGTGAGTTAACGCAATCCTTGTGGGTTCGACATTCTTTCACTGTGTGAGGAAACCTGAACTTTGAACAAGTCCAATATGTGAACAATCGAAACTTCAACAGCTATAGAGGAAATCATGTGCCTAACCGTTATCACCCAAACCTGTCATATGCTAATACAGAGAATGCCTTGCAACCTTCATCTGGTTTCGACTATCAAAGAGCTGAGCAAAAATCATCCTTGGAAGACTTCATGAGCATGTTTGTTGCTAATACTTCAGCAAGGTTTGAGAAGAATGAGTCAAGGCTAGACAATATAGAGACACACATGGAAAATATCGGGGCAACAATGAAGTCCTTAGAAATATAGATTGGGCAGATTACTTCCTCCATGACCAAGCAGGAGTAAGGGGTATTTGGATAAACTACCACAGCTGACAAGCTATCTCTTTCATGTCAAAGCAGCCAGTGGATTCAAAAGATGAAGCTACCATGACCACCATTTGGGTGGTTGCGTCTGGCTGAAGATGTTAAACTTAGCGCTAGCGGGGAGACAACCCTTGCATTTGTTTTATTATTATTATTATTTTTCTTTATTTTTAATTTTTATTTTATTGTGTGCTATTTGTTTATTTATTCGTTTTGCATGCTATTTATGCAGGTAGCACGAAACACACAACGCCCGCGCAACCAAATTCTAACCAGCAAGAGCCTGATCAACTCCATGCACGGTAGTATTGTTCCTCACTCTTGTTCTTTATTTTTATCTTACATTGAGGAAAATGCAAGTTTTAAGTTTGGGGGTGTGTGCATGTTGTTTACTTGTTATTTATTTATATAAAAAAATTCTTGTTTTTAGTATTTTATAGTAAAACATAAATCCTATGATGATACTGTTTGTTTATGGGTGAAATTTTAGAAACGATAAGTGCCCAATTTACTTTTATCTGATGCCTTGAGTAGTTGATCTATGTTTGACTCGTAAGCACTTAATAACAGGTTTTTAGCAGTAAGAACTAAAGTAGTTGACAAGGTGACTAGTTGAAGAAATTACATGTCGATGGATGACTATTTGCTTAGATATCTATCCTGATTTCCTAGTGTTATGATGTATAGTATGGATAGAAATAAAAGAAAAAAGTCTCTAAAGAAAGAAAATAAACCACCTATAACCGATAAGCGTGAAGCTACCCATGGGCGAGTATTAGGACCACCATGAGGAGAAATGCTACCTTAAAGGGTAGGTGAGTTGAAAAAAAAAAGTTCAAAAGAGAAGCAAAAAAGACAAGAAAATAAAAGAAAAATAATACCATATTGAGCACAAAATAAAGCAATTATATAGCATACTTGAGATATCTAGGTTGGTTTGAACCATCGATCTAAATTTTTAAACGAAATCACTAAGTTGGCTTACTTAGGAATCAAGCAGTGAATGAACATTTACACACACACACACACACACTTTGAGTCTAGCCTAAATGAATTATGGATCTGAGCTGAATTACGTACTTTGAAGGTTCTCTAATTTCATCTATAAGCTTTCTTTGAGGATAATTTTATGCGTAACTATCGGGACTATGCTTTTATTTGTTTTATACTTTTGCATGATTGTGTGTGAATGACGTTTGTGAGTATCGTCGCTGTAAGCCCTCACGAGACTATAACTCGTCTATTAGGGCCGCCTAGGGGTTCAAAGGCTTGTTGCATACGCTAAATGCAATTGTGATCCTTACGAAAGTGGCTTAGTTAATTTAATTATTTTTATTTGTTTATTTATATTTAGTTTTTATTTTATCATTTGCTCGCGACTAGCAAAATCTTAGGTTTGGGGGTGTTTGATAAGTGCGGTTTATACCAACTTATTATGGCATTCTTAGTCTATTATTTGGTTATGTTTCATACCATTTAATTTCATTTATAGTTTATTTTATGTTTTATTTGTACGAGTATTAATACATGGATCTTGGGACATTTGCACGTGTTTTGGGACCATATGGATGCATTGAACACACACGAGAGCATTGGCGCCAGCAAGCAAACAATGTCCCAGCCCAAAAGCCGAGAATCATGCGCCACAACGCCCTCTTCAAGCCATAGCACTCCATACAGTTTCCCGAGACGAGAGCGTCGTGGCGCCAATAAACCAGGGCCACGGCGCTGCGGGTTGAAAGACCTCACGCGCGTTCCAGTACATAAAATTAGGGTTTTATTTTAAGATACCCAATAACTCCAGGGCTCCACTATAAATACAACAGTTCGTCCAAAACTCAAGGGAGGTGAATACGGTGAGGCTAATACACAGCACAAAATACATATTTTTAGAGATCCAAGGAGAAGGATTGAAGATCGAGAAGAGGAGACGAAGGCGGTGACGTCCGAAGAGGAAGAGATTCAATTTGGGTTTTATCATCTTATTTCTTTCTTAGAACTCTAATGATTTCCATTAGACTCATGACTTGTTTATCATTGTTTTTATCTATTGTCATGAACTAACTCTTTAATTCTGGAGAATGATGTAACTTATGCTTGAACCTTGTAATTGTTTGCTAATTTTGTTATGAAGTTGTATTAATTTATTTATATTCTTTTGAGTTTAATGCCTTGTGTTTGTTGGCCACAAATATGATGATATATGTTTGAAATCTTTCACTCAAGAGAGGGGATTTTGAATAGATCTAGAGAATATAACCTATGATTTTATAGAGTTCGAGAGAATCTGTATTCCTTTGAATTCGTTAATATAGAATCACAAAGCGTAATGAGTTGTTAACTATTAGATTTTTATAGAGATATCGAAGTCTATAGTTTATGATATTTTCACTCGGCACTCGAGAGAGTGAGTGGATATTTTCGGAGTCTTGACTATAAATAATATAACTGAACAAAGATTAATTGCCATGAAAAATACATAGGTGACAGCTAGGTGAAATCATGATCTAGAATTTCTATCGTATTAATTTCTCCTATATAATTTTTTATATTTATTTATTAAAATCGTTATTATTTATTTTCTAAATAAAGGTAGGATTATCAATTGTAGTATTTAGTGTGAGTTAACGCAATCCCTATAGTTTCGACACTCTCTCACTGATTTATACTAAAACTTGACATCGTACACTTGTGGTACGATATAAAATATCACAACATTTTCCCTACAAAAATAACACACAAAATTAAAAACTCTACAATATGTATACACAAAATATGAAAACAGAAATTATAACAAATTGCATATGTTGCCTCCCTGCTAGCGCTAAATTATTTGTCTTCAGCCAGACTTGACTGAAATCCATCTATCAATGAGGTTTCAATGTGGTTTTGGATGTCCAATTAAAGACAATCCCATGAGCATTGCTTTTGAAGGGTCTCTTCCAACGGTAAAGTGGCTAAAAGAATCTTGTCTCATTCAGTACTTGTGCCACCTTTTTAATCTTTGTCGCTCCAGTGGTTCCTGAAAAGAAAGAAAGAAAATTAGGAGGTCTCGTATGGTGCTTGACTTTGAATGAAAGTTCCATTCTATCAAGTTTTTAGGCGATATCTCTGATCTGTACTCCCCAAAACATTGATGTTTCTCCTGAATGCATGAGATCTTCAATATGGTCAGACATTTGCTCCTCCATTTGCTCTGCTTCTTTCTCCACATTTTCTTCACAGATGTATTTTAGGATTTCCGCATTAAGTTCTTCATCTGTCATTTGTGAAATGCATGCTCCATAAGTGTCAATCTGAGGATGTAAAAATGTGTTTGATTTTAGGTCTTCATCCTCTGAGGTTGATGTGACTGGCTCAGGTATTTCTTCTTCAAACATTAATGTAAAACATGCTCTAAGATCTTCATTTTGAAGATGGAAAGTTTCTTCCTCACTTGTTGGTGCAGTCGGTACAAACAGCTCTGCTTTTTCATCCTCGTCAGAGTCCGAATAATAAAAATCAAATTGAGACTTTGCTGGTTTGGGCTCCTGAACTGATACCTCTGATCCTTGATACTGCTCAGCCTCTTCCTCTCTTAAAGTGTCATGGTGAAATACTTGGCACTCGAAGGCTTCATCAGTTTCGTTTGTTTCTTGAGATGTGTAATTCAGGTTTTCTGTTAATTGTATAATTTGATATGTCATCCTCTGTATGGATTCTGCTTGACTCTGAAATTGTGCATCAATTTGAGCTTCTTGTTCCTCGAGCCAATCTTTGAGCATGTGAATCATCTGATCTTCCTTTGGTGGTTCTGGTTCTTGATGAAGATCGTATGTGGATGGTAGATAAGATGAAAAATGTGATGGTTCTTCATACCTTGAATGATTCTGATAATTCTGCCACCCTGAAAGGTATATACATTGATCGCTCGGGTGGTTACCATCACATATCACACATCTCCCCATTGTGTTCTGTTGAGCAAATGTAGTATTGCTTGATATCCAATGATAATTGTTAGGCTGGACAACAGGCCTCAGAAAATCGGACTACTGCTCCCTGAATTGGGGTGTATTTTCTTCTATTAAAGCTCGTAATCTTGCAATCTCCCAATGAAGATCTATGTCAACCACCTGAAATCAAAAGAAATAAATAAAAATATCCTTTATTATAATATAGAAATTATCAGTGATATTACCAACTGACCATACATGCGGTATCCTTATTAAGTCAGATTTTCAATTAAGTCCAACTGACCATAAAGGCGGTGTTATTATTTTATCCATAAACCAGCCATATAGGCGGTAATCATTTGTCACCTAAAGACCGGCCATATAGGCGATGTCACATTATGTCAAATAAATAAAACCAACCATTAAGGCGGTAATCCTTTAATTTAAATTATAATTTCCATATTATAATTAATGGAGATTGATCTAAACTAAAATAATAAAAGCTTCACCCTTCCCCCAACGAAAATCTAACTACAAAACATAAAAGAAAAGAAAAGAAAAGAAACTACCACTATTACTGAAAATAAAAATACATAATTTAAATTAGAAAAAATAATCAAACAAGATGAAATTCTTAAATTCCTTACAAAAACCTAAGGAAAGCATGAAAATTACAAATGAAATGGCTTGGTATTTATAGGAAAATCTAAAGGTTTCCACCAATTTCTCCACCAATTACTCCACAAATTACTCCACCAAACATGGCATCAAACATGGCACCAAACATGGCGCATGTTTGGTGGAAGTTTGACAATTTTATTCTTTATTTATTTATTTATTTTGTTGCTTTGAAAATGATTTTAATAATTACACATAACACACTTACAGATATTTCATCAATTTCGGTCATGAAATCTTCGGAAATAGAAATTATTTTGTTCTTCAAAGTTGTAGATCGTTGAGTCTTCTAAAATTTGGAACTTGAATCATCTCAATCCAATATTGGAGTAAAATGTTATGGCCAAAATATGACAGTTGCGCAAAGTTGGAATTTCCGAAACTGTACTTCGTTAGAACGCCTTTTCAAGTTTCCAATCTCCAAAATCAAAATGTCAAGTCCAGTTTTTGCCCTTATTTGACCCATATTTCGTCCTAAATGCTTCCATTAAGTCCCAATTTTATTTTATCTGCAAAATAAACTAAAACACATCAAAACGTTTATCAGACCCGAGAAACTAAGAAAAAAATATTAGGTAAAAGGGACGGTAAATATTGATATATTTTCCGCTCATCAATGTGTCAATACATTAATTGCTTATTGCAAGGGTACTCCTATCATTAATTGGCATTTCTAGGTTTTCCAGTTAACTATATTTCTGCTCACTTTATCCATAACTTTTGCCTAAACTATTTTGGATTTAGCGGGATGTGCTCTAAATTTTGCTTAGGTTGTCCTTTAAGGATTTTCGACCTAACGAGCCTTTATTTTTTTTCTATGTGAGCGGCGTAATCACACGCGTATAATGCAAGCGCACGTATCGTTCAAGTAGTATAAAAACATCGATCCCACGAGGACTTAATTCTTATTGTTGTTATTAATTGTTGATACTATTTATTTACCGGTATCTAATTAAGGGAGAAGAGAATGATTGTTTGATTGGTTGGTTGAATGTGGATTTTCTGAATAAATAAATAAATAAAATACCTAAAATAAAATACTAAGGAAAATAAATAAAAGACTCAAATATCTAGGGTTGTGACTTGACACAATATTATTCTAATGATGAATTGATTTTCTTATATATGTGTAATCATTCAGTTTGCTAACCTGGAACACGAAGATATGCAAAAGCCTATGTCGATGGTCAGATGCAAACACCCAAATAACCCAATTAATCATATGTCTATGTTAACAAAGTTACCTGAATTCATTAAGTTCAAGTTCCAATAGTGGCTACCCCCGCCCGACAGGTATATGTCTATCCTGTAAGGAAATCTTTTAAGGGTTATCTATCTTCAAGGAAGATCGTGGGCTATTGAATCTAAGGCTGAAACATAAAATCCCTTCGTCAAGTTCATTTTAAGTTTACCAAATCAAACTTATAATGGCCAATTAACAAGAAGCATAAGCTTAAGACTCAATAAACAAACTAAAGAATTACCATAAAAAGAAAATCAATTATTAAGTGTGTGGATTGTGTTTCATCACTTCCCTAGAATAAAAATAAAATACTGGGGGTTGGGGGATCCACCTTACTATTTCTAATTTAGAAGTCTCTCTTACTATAATATAGAATTTATCAGTGATATTACCAACTAGCCATATAGGCGGTATCTTCATTAAATCAGATTTTAATTAAGTTTGACCGAACATAAAGGCGATATCATTATTTGTCCATAAACCAGCGATATAGGCGGTAATTATCTGTCACATAAAGACCGGCCATCTAGGCAGTGTCACATTATGTCAAATAAATAAAACAGCCATTAAGGCGGTATAACCTTTTATGTTAAATTATAATTTTCCATATTATAATTAAGGGAGATTAATCTAAACAAAATAATAAAAGCTTCACTCTTCCCCCAGCGGAAAATTAACTACAAATATAAAAGTAAATAAAAGAAAATAAACTACTACTGTTACTGAAAATAAAATGCATAAATTAAATACTGAAAAAAAAAAGATGCAATCCTTAAATTCCTTACAAAAACCTAAGGAAAGCATGAGAATTACAAATGAAATGGCTTGGTATTTATAGGAAAATCTAAAGGCTTCCACCAATTGCTCCACCAAACACTCCACAAAATCCTCCACCAAACATGCCACAAGACACTCCACAAAACACTTCACCAAACATGCAATCATGTTTTGTGGAAGTTTGACAATTGTAAATTGTCATTTTCCATTTTTTTTTATTTTTTTTATAATGACTTTAGTAATTATACAAAACATATTGGATTATTCGTTAATTTCGGTCTTGAAAAACTTGGAATTCGAACATATTTAAAATTTCAAAGTTGTAGATCTTCTAGTCTTTTTTAATTTTCAACTTGAATCAGTTCAATCGGATATCGGATAAAAAAGTTATGGCCAAAAAACAAAACTTGCGCAAAATTGGAATTTAGGACTGTACTTCGTAACGCGTACAGTAAATTTTCGTTTTTGACCTTTTTTTCTCTGGATTTCATCGTTTTAGTCCCGAGTTAATTCCATTAAGTCCAAACATTATTTTTATCTGCAAAATAAATAAAAACACATCAAAACGTTCATAAAACTTGAGAAACTATACAAAATATTAGGTTAAATGAGTGAGAAATAGTGATATAATTACCACTCATCACACCACCAAACCTAATATTTTGCTAGTCCTCGAGCAAAACAACAAAATAAAATGTAAAAAATAATTAAAAATAAACTAAGCCACTTCCGTAGGGATCACAGTTGCATTTAGCGTATGCAACAAGCCTTTAAACCCATAGGTGTCCCTAGTGGACGAGTTGTAGTCTCGAGAGGGTTTGCAGCGACGATACCCACTAACGTCTTATAAAAGTAAAAAGATAGTAAAACTAATGCACACAAAAGCAAAAATACAAGAGAATAAAGAAGTTAGTGACTAAACAGGTGAAACTTCTACTCCAAGTTAGTAGTTTTCTTTCTTTCTAAATTACTGAATAAGTAAATTCTCCGATTATTTTTACCATTCTCCGATTATTTTTACCATTTTTCATATACACAACCAACAAAATATTAATCAACTCATTTTGCCCACAATAGTCACAAGTGCGGTTGAGAAGAGATTAATATTTTTGTCCTAAAGTTTTATCAGAATTCACACCTTTTTATAGCAATGAAATAATTTTTTTCTAATTTTTCTAATTTTTTCTTTGATTTTTGATTTATTTTTTTTACTACATTGCCATTTATAGATGTTTTCTCCAATTAAACTATAGCACTGAATATTACAAACTTTTCAATTATAGCTTATGTATGTATGTTACCTTGCATGTTGATAATACATGCCAACTGAGTATATGAAGATTCATTTTAGCCAGTTTTATGGAGAATTCACAAATTAAATAATTCAAAAGAAAATAAACAAAAATTAACTTGTTTCGAAAATGGGTTTGAGATACGTATGAAGAGTGAAAACTCCTTACACAGCTATCTCTCTCCAACTTCACCAGATTAATCAAATTAAAAACAAAAACACAAAATATTTTTTTTAATTTTTGTAAAAATTTTCAATTTTTTTTTTTTTGTATTTTTCGAAAAAAATTTGGACTAAAAATTTAATAAAAATAACACAAAATAAACAAGATACTAATCAACTATTTCCTCCCCCAAACCTAAATGAGACATTGTCCCCAATGTCTTAAACAGTAAAAGAAGAGTTTAGAAGATCATACCTGGTTAACTGAAATTCTACGAAAAAAATTACTGATTAAGATCTATGTCCAATTTACGCTTCTTACCACGATCGCAATCTGACCAGTTCAACTGGGAAAGAATGAGGTCAATTTTTGGTTCAAATGCTAGATTTGGTCAATTAATTCCTCGGCCTTTGTTGCAGTCAGGAAAATATCTTGTACTGATTTTGTGACGAACTCATGTCTTTTGGCTTCCGCAAGAAATACAAACAGAAAATCGAAAAAATGATCAATGTTGAGTAATCCAATGGGCTTCCATGAATGTTCAAGTGCGTCCATGATGCCACTGTGAATATTTCTTCAAACGTTCCAAGCCCACCTGGTAAAGCAATAAACGCATTAGCTGTATTGACCATTTCAAGGAGTTGTTCAGACATCCCCGAGACAATGCGTTCATCTCCATTTGTTTTTTCGATTATGTGTTCATCTGCCAAAGTTTTTGGAATGATTCCCATCAATCCAAGATTTCCACCGCCATATACTAGGTGCATATTTCGTTCTGCTATAACTATCCACAATTCCTTTGCAGCCTCAACGAACTCTGGTTTATTTCCAGAGTTAGATCCACAGAACATATAGATTTTATTGACTCGTTGTTGTGAAGTTGCTTCCATTTTCTCTCTCTTATTTGGATGTTTATCTGAATGTGTAGAAGAGAAGAATGACGAGCTGAATTTATAGATCCTGAAAAGGGTGAGTAAAAATAGCACTAGTACCTGTCAAATGACAATGAACGTTAACATAAATCATGAAAGTCAAAAAGTATAGATCTTGTCAGCGAAAATAAAAGAAAATAACATAAGAAAAGCAAATCAAAGCAATTATTAAGGCAACATAATTGTGTACACAATACGCCACTCGTTTGGTATATAAATCCATTAGGATGTGTCTCAAGAATCCATTCCTTACTCAGCCATCGCTAATGACTTAATTCTCATCTTTGTGATTGCCAAACATCATTCCTCCTTAAATGCTCTGTTTGTGCCTTTCCCTATAAAATAACACACAAAATTAAAAACTCTACAACATGTATACATAAAATATAAAAATAGACATTAAAATAAATTGCATGGGTTGCCTCCCTGCTAGCGCTAAATTTTTCGTCTTCAGCCAGACGTGACTGAAATCTATCTGTTATGGAGGTTTCAGCGTGGTTTTGGATGTCCGATTAAAGACAATCCCATGAGCATTGCTTTTGAACGATCTCTTCCAACGGTAAAGTGGCAAAAAGAATTTTGTCTCATTCAGTGCTTGTGCCACCTTTTTTATCTTTGTTGCTCCAATGGTTCCTGAAAAGAAAGAAAGAAAATCAGAGGTCTCATATGGTGCTTGACTTGGAATGGAAGTTCCATTCTGTCAAGCTTTTGGGTGATATTTAACATGTACTCCCCAAAACTGTGATGTTTCTCTTGAACGCTCAATTTCTTTAAATTGCTCCTCCATTTGCTCTGCTTCTTTCTCCATCTTTTCTTCACAGATGTATTTTAGAATTTCCGCATTCAATTCTTCATCTGTCATCTGTGAAATGCATGCTCCATAAGTATCAACCTGATGATGTAAAGATGTATATGATTTTAGGTATTCATCCTCTATGACTGGCTCATGTAAATCTTCTTCAAAAATTTGTGCAATGGAAGCTCCAAGATCTTCATTTTGAAGATGGAAAGTTTGATCCTCCCTTATTGGTGCAGTTGGTACAAACAGCTCAGCTTCTTCTTCCTCGTCAGAGTCAGAATAATAAAAATCAAACAGAGACTTCGCTGGTTTGGGTTCTTGAACTGATACCTCAGATTCCTGATACTGCTTAGCCTCATCCTCTGCTAAATTTTCATCTTGAAATTCTTGGTACTCGAAGACTTCATCTGTGTCATTTGCTCCGTGAGATATGTAATTCATGTTTTATGTTAATTGTCTGATTTGATCTGTCATCCTCTGTATGGATTCTGCTTGACTCTGAAATTGTGCATCAATTTGAACTTCTAGTTCCTCGAGCCAATCCTTGAGCATGTTAATCAATTGTTCTTCCTCTGATGGTTCTGGTTCTTGATGAAGATTGTAGATGGATGGTGGATAAGATGGAGAATAAGGAGTTAGTGAAATATGCTGGTTCTTCGTACCTTGAATGATTCCGATAATTCTTCCACTCTGAAAGGTATATGTATTGATCGCTCGGGTGATTACCATCGCATATCACAAATCTCCCCATTGCGTTCTGTTGAGAAAATATAGTATTGCTTGGTTCTGGCATCCAGTGATAATTGTTGGACTGGACAACATGCCTCAGAAAACCGGACTGTTGCTCCCTGAATTGGGGTGTATCTTCTTCTAGTAAAGCTCGTAATCTTTTTATCTCCCAATAGTGTTCCATTTTTCAACCACCTGAAAAATAAAAGAAAGAAATAAAAATTATAAATAAAAATAAAGAAAATTAGATAGCTTCAAAATTAATAACTCAAGAAAAATAAGTCACCGGCAACGGCGCCAAAAACTTGACTGGCATAATCACATGCGTTTAACGTAAGCGCACGTATCTTTCAAGTAGTATAAAAATATCGATCCCACGAGGACTTAATTCCTATTGTTGTTATTAATTGTTGATACTATTTACTTACCGGTATTTAATTAAGGGAGAAGAGAATGGTTGTTTGATTGGTTGGTTGAATGTGGATTTGCTGAATAAATAAATAAATAAAATACCTAAAAGAAAAAATAATAAGGAAAATAAACAAAAGACTCAAATATATAGGGTTGTGACTTGACACAATATTATTCTAATGATAAATTGGTTTTCTTATATATGTGTAATCATTCAGTTTGCTAACCTGGAACACGAAGATATACAAAAGCCTCTGTCGATGGTCAGATGCAAACACCCAAATAACCCAATTAATCATATGTCTATGTTACCAAGTTACCTGAATTCATTAAGTTCAAGTTCCAATAGTGGCTACCCCTGCCTGACAGGTATATGTCTATCCTGTAAGGAAATCTATTAAAGGGTTATCTATCATCAAGGAAGATCGTGGGCTAATGAATCTAAGGCTGAAACCTAAAATCCCTTCGTCAATTTCATTTTAAGTTTACCAAATCAATCTTATTAATGGCCAATTAACAAGAAGCATTAAGCTTAAGACTCAATAAACAAACTAAAGAATTACCCATAAAAAGAAAATCAATTATTAAGTGTGTGGATATTGTGTTTCATCACTTCCCTAGAATAAAAATAAAATACTGGGGGTTGGGGGATCCACTTTTACTATTTCTAATTTAGAAATCTCTCTTACTATAATATAGAATTTATCAGTGATATTACCAATCAGCCATATAGGCGGTATCCTCATTAAGTCAGATTTAAATTAAGTCCGACCGACCATAAAGGCGATATCATTATTTGTCCATAAACCAACCATATAGGCGGTAATCATCTGTCACATAAAGACCGGTCATCTAGGCGGTGTCACATTTTGTCAAATAAATAAAACCATCCATTAAGGCGGTATAACCTTTTATGTTAAATTATAATTTTCCATATTATAATTAAGGGAGATTAATCTAAATTAAAATAATAAAAGCTTAACCCTTCCCCCAGCGGAAAATTAACTACAAAACATAAAATAAAATAAACTACTACTATTACTGAAAATAAAAATGCATAAATTAAATACTGAAAATAAATAAAAACAAGATGCAATCCTTAAATTCCTTACAAAAACCTAAGGAAAGCATGAAAATTATAAATGAAATGGCTTGGTATTTATAGGAAAATCTAAAGGCTTCCACCAATTTCTCCACCAATTGCTCCACCAAACACTCCACCAAACACTCCACAAAATCCTCCACCAAACATGTCACAAGACACTCCACAAAACACTTCACCAAACATGCAATCATCATGTTTTGTGGAAGTTTGACAATTGTAAATTGTCATTTTCCATTTTTTTTATTTTTTTGATAATGACTTTAGTAATTATACAAAACATATTGGATTATTCATTAATTTTGGTCTTGAAAAATTCGGAATTCGAACATATTTAAAATTTAAAAGTTTTAGATATTTGAGTCTTCTTTAATCTGCAACTTGAATCAGCTCAATCAGATATTGGATGAAAACGTTATGGCCAAAATACCAAACTTGCGCAAAATTAGAATTTAGGACTGCACTTCATGACGCGTACAGTAAATTTTCATTTTTGACCTTTTTTTTCTCCGGATTTCATTGTTTTAGTCCCAAGTTGATTCCATTAAGTCCCAATATTATTTTTATCTGTAAAATAAACAAAAACACATCAAAACGTTCATAAAACTCGAGAAACTATACAAAATATTAGGTTAAATGAGTGAGAAATAGTGATATAATTACCACTCATCACTATGCAAAGTATTTTTTTCATCATCTCCATGTTGATGAGCTCTATGAGCTCATTCACTTCCAGATCAGACAATCGGATCACTCCATTTTTAAAACCTTCTGGATGAGGTAAGACCCTTCCCAATTCGGTCTAAACTTCCCTCTTGGGTCCGTTGCAAGAGACCTAGATTGTTTCAACATCGTGTCTCTTTCCATAATCCAGCTGGTTCGGAATTTTTTTATAGAAAGCCCTAGCTATCATCTTCTGATACAGCTGAGTTTGGTATAAAGCCTTCATCATTTTCTCATCAAGCAAGGCTAAATGTTCAAATCTCCTTATGGCCCACCCGTTCGTATTCGGGCAAGTCTGCTTCCACCATAACCCTTCTTGGCTGCATATTAATTTCTATCAGCAGTACTGTCCCCATTCCATATACGAAAGAATAAGGTGCTACCCATGTTACCGTTCTGACCAAAGTTTTATACCCCCATAATGCGAATGGAAACTTGTTTGCCCAAACATTTTACGTTTATGTCCTCTTAGCCTGAATCTTATTCAAGGTTTTATTGACAGCCCATACCGCTCTATTGGCCTGTGGTCGATAAGGTGAAGACTTCCGATGTCCAAAACTATATTTCTATAATATAGCCTTGGTTTCACCATGAAAAAGTACTTTATTGTTCGTCACCATATGGTGTGGCATCTCATATCGATATACGATGTTTCGTGCTATGAATTTAGACATTTGTTTGGTCGTGACATTACTGAAAGACTCAGCTTCCATCCATTTAGAGAAATAGTCTACAGCTACCATTATGAATCGGTACCCGTTAGAGACCTGTGGCTTGATTTTGCCAATCATGTCAATACCCCTTGTTGAGAATGGCCAATGCTATGATAGCCCATGTAGTTCTATTGGTGGTATATAGTTCAGATTCCCATTAGCCTGACAATCATGACAACACTTCACCAGTTTTACATAATTTGCCTCCATAGTCAACTAATAAAATCATTGTCTGACAATCGTTCTCGACAAATTGAGCCTGCTCATATGTGGTCCATACACCCCTGCATGGATTTCTTATCATTTTCTGGGCTTCTTTATTCTTTAAGCACTTTAGTTGTACTTAATTGGACTCTTTTATACAAATCACCTCTAAAGCTTATAAACTGAGATGCCAACTTCTGTATCGCCACTATGTCCTTCTTACTGGCTTATTCTGGAAACTCTCAATGATCCAAGAAATTATTGATGTCGTAGTACCACGGCTTTCCATCTTCAACCTTCATGACCTCCTTATTTCATAACTAGGTTTACAACTCGTGGTTAACACTAAAGGTATCATAGTTAACTTATCAAGATTCTCATATATAGAGGCTAGAGTGGCCAAGGCATCTGCCATTTGTTTTTCTTCTCGAGTCACGTGATGAAATATGCATCCCGATATACTCCATATCAATGTTTTAAGATAGGACAGACACGACCTTAACTTTTCTTCCTTTAACTCTCAATCTTCGTACATCTGTCGAATTACTAACATCGAGTGCCACCAATGTTTCTAACCCAAAAGTACATGCCTCATATTCTTCTATATTGTTGGAGACTACAAAGGATAGCCTTTTAGCTATCGGAGAAGTTTATAGCGCTATCGAGGTATATTTTCCAACCATGCACAATTATTGCCTTCACTTCCTCATCTGGAAACTCGAACTCATATCGATATCCTTCGATTGGTTATTGCATTAAGAATTTTTCCACCGCACGCCCATTGATTACCTTTTTGGTGATGTAATCAATATCAAACTCAATCAACAAGACTAACTATCTCCCAAATTTTCTGACTAGAGAAGGTGCCGACTACAAGTACCTCAATGGATTTTCCTTGGTAACCACTTGTATCTTGTACGACTAGAAGTAGTGCCGTAATTTCCCAAATGCCTATACCACTGCCAATAAATTTTCTCCACCTTTTGGTAACGCGTCTCATAAGGAAACATCTTTTTACTAAGATAGTAGACTGTATGTTCGACCCCCGCGTCATCTTCATATACTAACATTGCCATTGTACCAATGCTTTAGATTATACCGTTGGAGTTGGTGCTCATAGCGCCAATCCGGACCGTATTTATGTCTGATTCATGAATACGATCAATTTATTTTTCCATAATATTACTTATTTATGGTTGCACCTCTTGTTTTTATATATGTATTCGATCTGATTACGATTAGATTGAAACTAAATGTGGTTTAGTGATATGTATATATTAGATAAAACCCTATAATATATAATGCAGTACACGGTTACAAAGTTAGTTTGTAATTGACATTGGGAAGTGTCACTGCTGAATGTATATGTAGGACACGGAAATCGGCGACGCTGTTCCAGGCTCGCAGCCTGGTCGGGAGTACGGAGTAGCCCGTGGGGGACTAAACTGGAGAATAAAGGAGTCGTCACCTAGCGTGAATTGGGAAATGATTTAAGGCCGCACTCACCCCTCGCAAGGGAAGACCTCAAACCGTTGGGTTCGGAATGGTCCCTTACTTATGCCACTTGTAATGAAAGGATTTGTGCAATAATCTAACCAAGTCTACGCAACATAATGCTCAAGAATAACCTATATCTAGATTCGCAACCATAAAAGTAAATCCTATGTCTAAGTTTGCATGCATAAAAAATTAAGTCGGAATAACGGCAAACACACATCAAATTGATAAACACGACGATGTAAATAAACAATAATCTGAACATAAACATAGAAGAGATATCGCTAAGTGCCTAATACGAAATAAATAACTAAATCATGCATGAAAATAAAGTATTATTTCTAATAAACAATGAACAAACACAAGATTAGATGAAATGACATATGTGCGTTTCTCAAGCGGTACATGGAATTGTATCTCGAGTTCAGACCGCACTACCGTCCATTCGGAATCGGCTACGGAATTTACGTCCGGGTTTCCATCCGATATACCACGAGAGATAGCATAAAATCATTCATCCAATGGCCACAACAATATCATACATGATCCAATAATTCAATAATATACATGCGAAGAAATACTTAATAAATAAAATATGAACGAGAATAAATAAAAGGGTGCCCTCAGGTCTTACCTTTTAAGTCGCCTTTCGAAAGTGCGTTATGTGATTGTCGGAAGGGTTGATTCTCCGTAAATTTTTTGATTTACTAGTTCACTGTTTTCCTTCGTTGCCTCGCTGTTTTAGGCTGCTGTTTCCTCTATTTGTACTGCTGTTTTTTGGTCGTTATTTGGTTACTGTTTGTGGTATTTGGGGGCTGTTTTGGGTGAGGGTTTGTGTTGTTTTGGGACTGTTTTTGTTGCAGTTTATGATGTTCTGGTTGTGCAGTTTTTTTGGGACTATTTTATGGTATTTTAGGGGTGTAGTTTGCAGGATTAAGAGTGTAGTTTGCGCGGGCAGTTTGCGGTTTAAGGGTGCAGGTTTTTAGGACTGGCTTGTAGTTTAAGGGTGCAGTTTTTTGGGGACAGTTTGCAGGTTTTGGAGTGCAGTTTTTTTGGGATATTTTTACGGGTTTTAGAGTGAAGTTTTGGGGACAGTTTGTGGGTTTTGAAGTGTATTTTTTGGGGCAGTTTTGGTGGTGATTTAAGGGCTTTTTCAGGGACTGTTTTGCATTGTTTCTTCACTGGTCACGTGAGGGCTGTTATCGTGACTTTGCTTAGTCAGTCAGCAGGTCGTTGTGTGCGTTGAAGAGGTGTATGCTTGTAATTTTTTGTGTTCACATGTCCAAGGGTTGCTTGGTGTCTTTGGCTTATTATCTCTTAGGCGGTGGCTTATTATCTCTTAGGCGGTGGTGTCAGTTGGTTTTTGGTGCGGTCGGTAATGAAGGTTAGTGGGTTGATGTGAGGGGGGAGTTCGGTTACTTGGTGTATGGTTCATTTTTTGGTCGGTTCCACAACTACTTCTCACGTTAATTTGGGTTTAAGGCATGAAAGATATAGAGATGGTTGCTATGTCAAGAAATGAGAGAGGGGCGTGAGGTGATAGAGAGAAGTGAGAGGGCTGAGCGTGTGTTTTTTATTTGTTAGTGGAATGGCTGTGCGTGGTCAGTGAAGGGGTGTGTGCGCTGAAGGAGAGAGGCTCGGTGTTTAGGGTTTGTTGTTGTTTATATAGAGAGATAAAGAGAGGGAAGCCATGCGTGAGAGTGAGAGAAGAAATAGAAGGGACGTGTGAGGCTATTAGGGTTTTCTTTGTGCATGAGATTTTTCTATATTTGAAAACAAATCAAGAAAATATGAATGTATTTAATTAATTTAATAAGGGAAATAAATTATGTAATTTTGGTAGGGAATATCTTAAATTTGGTAGGTGATTTATTTAAATTAGGAAGAGATTTATTTAATTTAGGAATGAGATTTAATTCAATTTAATTGGATTTGATTTAATTTGATTTAATTTAATTTTGACATGTGTTTTAAATGTTTTAATTATTTGGATTGGGCTTCGGCGAAATGGGCTTGGGCGTGTGGCTTGGTGTGTGTTGCGGGGATTTTGGGCCAAGGCTAACAGTTAAAACAGAGGTCAAACGTGCAAACCCGAAGCTAAGCAAACGAATTAAATCCAACAAGGTATTGATTTCTGAATTTTCCCTTCCGATGTTTGTTTCCCGTGACTTCCGCACCTTAAAAGGTAGTGTCTCCGTACGAGGTTCATCATCGGGACTTATATGCAAAAATACAGTGCCTACAGTATATTATCATATATAGTTCCTGGTCAAGATTTACTAACACGTGTCGGTTAGTCAAATCCGTTGAGACTAGTACATATCATATATGGAGACTTGATCCGATGGTTTATCCCAATGAACCATGAGTCTAGGGAGACTCGTATAGACGTGTATGTGTTTATAGTGGATAAAAACTGAACGAATCACCGAATATTCTTCATGGATGGTACACCAACGTCAATAAGAATCTTCTCGAGTTGAGTAGCATAGTGGTCCTTCGACTTGAGATACCACGGTGGATGTATGAGACATCCTCCACACTTAGATGGCAGTCACGTCATCGATCTATTTAGATTAGACCTCCGCTTGTTCATTGGGTGTGGACCGATCCTTATGATATCCTTTATGTATCAAGATAGGATCCGTCAGTCCTGTGTACAGGGCATAGGTAGTCCATATGTGATTAGAAATCAGTTAAATCTGTGGCCATAGTATGCTTCGGAAGTGAGTTTCGAATGTTATTTTGAGATTGCTAATAGATACGTCGACAGGATAGTACTTATAGAGATTTGACGTTTACATCTATATCTTTGGTAATATCCGGATACCTGTGACGGAGGGATTATAAGTATGCAATGACATTGACCTGTATGATTCAGCTAGTTTATTCGTGATCGTCGTAATTTACGAGTGGGTAAATTATGGACATGAAATTGGATTTCGTAAGGATATGCCTGAATCTAGAGAGTCTCACTAATGAAATATACTCGTAGAGCAATAGGGCAACATTTATAAATAATATTTATTATTTATAAGTCGTTTAAAGGAAAAATACATGTGTTGGGACCTAATAGTCATTTCTTAATTTTTTTTTTGTATTTGCATTTAATGTTAGATTTTATCAAATACACATTAATTAATTGTCAAATTGATATATTTGACTTATCTAATAAATATATATGTATTTGATATTTATTGTAAATATAATACATATATTTAATATATTTGTATTTAAATAATTATTTAATTATTTAATTGTTAAATGATTAAATTAATTAAAATATAAATGTGTTAAAGTTGTGATAAATGGTGAGATGACTTAAAGATGCTTTTGTTGACTTTAATTAATTCATTAAAGTGTTAATGATCACATTTTTGCAAGTTGACAAGTTGGCATTATTAAAAATAAATTAAAAATATTCCTTGATATTTTTTCTTTGTAAAAATTCGGCCAAGCTATTAAATGGCTAAGTGTTGGATTTTTTTCATTAACCAAAAAATATCATTAAAAACTCCATTAAAAAAAAAGTTTGGGAGGAAGAAGAAGAAAGACAAAAGAAAAATTAAAGAAAGCTTGGAATTTAGTGAGTATTTCCAACTTGCCATTAGAGAGAAAAATGTTCCTCTTGTTTTTGGCTTCATCTTGTGATGTTCTTAAGTTTTTCTATTCTTTATTCTTTGTGTTTTTGTTGGATAGAAGTTTGATGATAGGGTTATGCATGTATAAAGATCATAGAATGTTACTAATGAGTTATTAAGCATTCTTTTGATGGTTTTTGAAACTAGTTGCCATTCTAGAGTTATTGACCCACTCTTAAATGACCTAGAATTATTCTATAGTTATTTCATTGTGGTAAGGCTTGATTGGTGTTGAAGAAACTTGATTGAAGTGTTGGATTTAAATGATTTGGTCTAATTTGTCCAATTTGTTGAAATTGAAAAATTAGGGTTTAAGACCTTCTCTAAATTTGGGGCTTTTCATTTATGTTGTGTATTTGGATATGTATATGATTCATATAAAATATTGGGTTGATTGGATTTCATCTTAATGTATTTTGAACATGTAAAGTCCAAAATGCATAATTTGCCCACCAATAGGTGCTCACGGCTTTGGCTCCAAATTTGGGGTTTTTGTTGCATTTTGAATTTTGATATGTAGGATATGTTAAATTCATCTTAGAAATGATTTAGAATCATCCAAAATTATTTTGAACAATTTAGGACTAAAATGAAAAAAATGCAAAGTTTTGGGATAATTCGGTAATTACCAAGAATTTGATTTCTTGTGTAATTTTTCATAATTTGATAATTGGATAATTAAATAAATAAGTTTATTTAATTGATCCGAGAAAAAGTTTTGAAATCGGGAAAATATGTTTTCCCATTGTTCCGTTGTGTTCCGGATTTCCGCCATAAAATCCATTCATCTACAACAAAGTACATGACTAAGGGTTTACCAGGTCTTGGAGGTTTCAAGATTGGCGGGTTAGTTAAGTATTTCTTGATCATTTCAAAAGCTTATTGGCATACTTGTTCCATTCCTCTGTCTGCTTCTTCATGAGTAGCTTAAAGATAGGTTCACATATCAATGTCAACTTGGCTATGAACCTGCCGATGTATTATATTTTACCTAGGAAAGCTCTCACTTTTTTTTTAATCTTGGATGCAGGCTTCTCCGTTATTGCTTTGATTTTCCCAGGATCTACCTCTATTCCTTTCTTTCTCACTATATGGCCCAATAAATTGCCAAAATTGACCCCAAACATGCACTTCTTGGGGTTAGAGCCTAGGGTTGTACCTATCTATCTTCTGTAAGAATTTTTTCCATGCCACAAAATATTATTATCTTATTTTTGTCTTGACAATCATATCATCCACATATACCTCAACCTCCTTGTGCATCAAATCATGGAACAATATGGTAGGTGTTCACGGGTCAGGTCGGGTTTTTTTAAATTTTGTGAGACTAGATCGGGTCGAGTCACGTGGAGGTCGAGTCGCGGGTCGGGTCACGTGGAGGTGAAACCTGATTGGTGCGTGTCGAGTCAGCAAAAAAATAATTTTTTAATGAATTAATTATTTTGAAATATAAATATTAGTTATTTTATGTCCCACAAATTATCATATATATAAAGTTTTAATACAATAAAAAGTAATAAATAAATGAAATAATAGTAAACACTTTAGAAAATAGTAATTTTTTTAGAAAAATAATAAAAATATTATAGGGTTGGGTCAGGTCGGGTTTTAGTATCAAAATCATTTTCCAACCCAAAAATTTTGGGTCAGGTGGAATTTTTTTTTATTTTTTTAAACCTGCGCGGGTTTGAGTCGGGTCGGGTCACGGGTTGACTAACCTATGGACAACCCTAGTACCTATCTTTCGGTAAGCAGCTCCAGCATTCTTAAATCCGAAAGGCATCACCTTATAGTTGTATGTCCCTCATTCTGTGGTAAAAGTCGTCTTATGTTTGTCCTCATCTGCCATGAATATTTGATTGTACTAAGAGAACTCATCTATAAATGAATACATGGCTGACAAGGTTGCACTGTCCACTAGCACGTCTATGTGTGGTAGAGGAAAATCATCTTTCGGGCAAGTTTTATTGAATCTTTGTAGTCCACGTATATTCTGACCCTTCCGTACTTCTTCGGTACTGGCACGATGTTGGCTAACTACTCTGGATACTTTACCATTTCTAAAAATCTCACCTCTACTTGTTTCTTCACTTTTTTCCTTATCGTTCTGCCCATTTTGGTCTCATCCTGTGGACTTTCTGCTTTACAGGTCTCATATTTGGATATGTAGGCATCACATGTTGTGTTATGCTTCTGTCGACATGTCTTCGTAGGACTTGGTGAATACTTTTGCATATTTTGCCAAAAATCTCTCTAATTCTTTTCTCTCTTCAGGGTTAACCTCACTAGCAATTACTATATTCTGAAGGTTTTCACATTACCAAGATTAAATGCATCTGTTTTAGTTGAATTAATGTTAAATATGTTCAGGTCATGCATGATATAATGCATGCTAAACGAAAAAAGATCAGACCAGTAAGCAAAACCATTCATCTTATTAATTTTATAAATAAAGTCACAACCAAATAGTTCAGGTATATAGAATTCCTCATAATCTTCTCTTTTACTATCTTGAAGTCCTCTATTAAGACTTTTGTCGTCAATTCTTCCAACATGAGCAACTTCTCTCACCACTCCGATTCTGGCTTAATTTCTAATTCTGGCTATGTACTCTTCTTTTCCTTTTTCTCTTTCAATCATCAAATTCCCTTTCCAATCCACTACATCTATGAAGATCTCGAAGCCTGGCACAGTGACGCCATTGACCTCGCTAGGTTAGGGAGCCCATTTGTATTTGGCCTTCAAAAAGCTGTCATACAATCATATTCCTTTATTCTTATCATAATTCATCTTCTTCAAAATCTTAGCTACCTTGGGATCTACCCATTCCTCAAAGATGGATGCAACTTGAAATCTTGTAAACGACTGGACCTCCAAAGTGGCTATGGCATTGCTTGATTCGGCCCTAATATTGATAATCTCTCATTTGTACAAAAACTTGATCATTTGATACGGAGTCAATGAGACTCCCCCGAGCTTGTGAAACCACAGCCTTCCTAAAAGTTCAGAGAATGTGGTTGGGATATTAACACGATGAACTTCACTTCATTCTCAATCGGGCCCACTTTGAATATGGCGGTGAAAATATTCTATATTCATCGCTTACTATCATTATTGGCCTTGATCGTCATGTTAGAAGGACTATGCTCTTCGAACCGAATACCCATCCTCGAAAATATTTTCACTAGGCAAACATTAATGGATGACCCATCATCCACCATTACACACGAGGTCTTGTTTCGCCCCTCTTTTGGGAGCTCATCTTCGGAAAAAATGATAGTTAGTTTCTTCTCTTCATGAATAGATTAGATGACGGATGTGGGGCTCATGCCTGAGGGTACCATAATCTTTTCAAGGGCCTCAACCATAGCTCTCATGTATTCTTAAGAGGAGCACAACAGACCCCATATGTTAATTTATGCTCGAATATTCTTTAACTGTTGAAGCCCCGCATTATCTTCTCATTATTTGCCTTCACTCATCTCATTCAATTTTCCTTCTCTCTTTCTACTACTTATTTTGTCTTTTCAGTGGTGTTTTCATAGAATGGCTCACTTCGGGTCATTCATTTCACTTCTTCTTCATCACTACCTGAGAAATATTCCTAAAATTCATTAGATTCTCCAACATCACTATCACTATTGTCTCATATTCCCATGACATGGGCCTACTAGACAAATGATTGTAGGACATATTCTTCGGGTAGACTAGAGTTGATCATATATATGGGTGATAGCATGACGTCGTGATTTGATAGAGGATTTCAGGTGTTGGTTTTTTTCTAGGTTAGAATCAGGTGTCGATTAGGTCTTGGATTTCATGTCTGAGTCAAACACAATTATAAATATCATGCCCCTTTTAATGGTGGAAGTGACAATATTGATCTAGGTTGATGTGGCGAGGGATGAGTTTCGGTAAAGGTTTAGGTTCTAAGGTGTTAGCAGGTCCTGCCTCTTTAGTTTCTCGAACACCTTTGACAAAGGTCTGTGAAGGTTGGAAAACCTCATATTTCTTATAACAAATTTTAGCTAGACTGGCCTTGGTGCTAGAAGGCGCTCCCATAGTCTTCTCATTGCCATAGAACTTTCTATTCTCATATACGTCCTCTTATATATCCATAACAGTTTTCTTCAATTTTCGAAAATTGGAGATCACATAAGTCATCCTTCTCAGCTTGTTATAAATCGAAGGCTTGGTACCCTTGATAATAATTTTGATCTGGTCATTTTTCGAAGGACATGTCTGTATCTTCAAAAGCTGGCTTCTTCAATAGTCATCGTACTCTTTAAAGCTTTCTTCTTACTTTGCTTAGTGTTCTCAAATTCACAGAGCAATACGTCAATCTCCATATATATGACATATTGATTTAGAAAGGCCTCGGTCAGAGCTCCCTAATCATCCTTTATTTTCTTCTGAAGGCTATGATATCATACCACGGGCGCTCCCTCTAATGAAATCCCAAATATCTTCTGTACTTAACTTTGGGATAGTCCAGTTGCACTCATCAAAGACATATATTAACGGAGATGCAACTTTCGTTCCTTATTACCATTAAACTTTACCATTTCGGGCATTTTAAATTGAGTGGGCAGTTTTTTTTTTAATACCATGGCATTATAGTACAACAAATGATCATGCTTCCCTTTCATCTTTTCGGTCACCGCCTCCATCTGCTCAATTATATTTTGTATTTCAGGGTCGGTCTCTCTCTTGGCCATTCTTCTTGCAGCATAGTCCGTCATATCTTCATCATCTAGGGAAGGAACTTCCTTTCCTATAATCTCCGGCTCCTCATGCCTCTTTTGATAAGACCTAGCACCCGCCGCTTGAGGTGTTAGTTGAATTATTTTCAGTTTGGCAATAACATTAAACACAGTCTATAGCTGCTCTGCCATCTTATTCACTGTGGTTTCCAACTGATCTACACGGGAAGTTTTGTTGTTAGCAATTTATGTGACGCTTGTCATTGTCTTCTTGACTAGTCTTTTATTCTCCATAACCCAATGTTCCACTATAATGGCTGCCATCACAATATGTTAGCATGATGGATGAGATGCATGAAATGAAATGTTATTTCACATAATATACATCATTCCAACCCTATCTCCCCCAAATACATGGTAAGCCCATATATTCCCTAAGTATGGCTTAGCTTATGTACCAAAATGGGATATAAACTCAAACTCTTTTATGCTAAAGGTAAACCTTGGCTACCTCGATTCCATTCCATCGTAGAAAGACAAGGGCCACACATTTATGATACCATACCACGGGCGCTCCCTCTAATGACATCCCAAATATCTTTTGTACTTAACTTTGGGATAGTCCAATTGCACTCATCAAAGACATATATTAACGGAGATGCAACTTTCGTTCCTTATTACCATTAAAATTTACCATTTCGGGCATTTTAAATTGAATGGGCAATTTTTTTTGAATACCATGGCATTATAGTACAATAAATGATCATGCTTCCCTTTCATCTTTTCGGTCACCGCCTCCATCTGCTCATTTAGATTTTTTAGTTCAGGGTCGGTCTCTCTCTTGGCCATTCTTCTTGCAGCATAGTCTGCCATATCTTCATTATCTAGGGCAGGAACTTCCTTTCTTATAGTCTCAGGCTCCCCACGCCTCTTTTCACTAGACTCAGCACCCGCCACTTGAGGTGTTAGTTGAATTATTTCCAGGTTGGAAATAACATTAAGCACAGTCCGTAGCTATTTTGCCATCTTATTCACAGTGGTTTCCAACTGATCTACACAAGAAGTTTTGTTGTTAGCAATTTACGTGCCGCTTGTCATTGTCTTCTTAACTAGTCTTATGTTCTCCTTAACCCAATGTTCCACTATAATGGCTGCCATCACAATAGGTTAGCATGATGCATGAGATGCATGAAATGAAAGGTTAGTTCATACAACATACATCATTCCAACCATATCTCCCCCACATACATGGTAAGTCCATATATACCCTAGGTATGGCTTAGCTTATATACGAATATGGGTATATAAACTCAAACTCTCTTATGCTAAAGGTAAACCTTGGCTACCTCGGTTCCATTCCATCATTGAAAGACAAGAGACACACATTTATAAAATGACTAAGCCTAATATGAGTATTGTACCATTGTTTAAAAACAATGAGTTGAACCCTCAATAATCATGGCTATTTTGGGTTGGGCTTGAAAGCATTAAATATGTCAAATGGGCCCAAAATAAGACATGTCATTTCCTTGTATGAAAGACAAGTGTGGACATCGGACTCGTGCTTTTTACACCTTTGGGATCATAATTAATGGCTTGAAGTCCACTATGATTTGCATACAAGGTGGCCCATGAACTTTTTAAATCACCTAGCCCAATTATCATGGAATGCGAACTTGTCCCATATGAAAAGGCTCAACATGTTCTTCGTTTTCAAGGTAAGAGGGTTAAATGACCTCAAATGGTGAGGGCCCATACATAATCATTAGGTAGGCTCATTCCTAGGGAAAAAAACTATGGGCTTTCATGTGGGCTTCATACGGTAAGGCTTCAGCCCTCATTGGTGAAGGGTTGCCCACAACTAGGACTCCCCACTCAAGGGTTCGAACGACCAACAAACATGTCTTTTTCATACTTCGAGGGTACATGCCAACGAGTGAAGGGTATCATTACACATCAATCCATCATTTTGAGTGAAAATGATTTCTCAATACGTAACTCCATCTGGTTTAAATAAGGTATGCAAAGAATTAAGACATGGCTAACCTAAATCTCACCATAGATATAACAAAGCATTTTTTTAGGGCCGATTTTATATCCCCAGTTGATTCGCCTTCTGTATGAACGAAGTAAGATTTCCCGCTATGCCTATGACATCAGCGACAACGATACTATTGAGCTCGCAGCTCGTAGAGAGTCCAATTAGTCTACATAGGACTAATTGGAGAATAACAGAACCGCCACCTAGTATAAGATACTGGAATGATTTAAGGTCGCACTACACCCCTCACAAGGTCAACCTTAAACCCGTTTAGGTTCGAAATCATCTCTTACTGATGCTAGTATACTATCAAGGTTTGAAAAGAGATATCATTCTGCCTTATATTGCAAATATCATATTTAGTAATTTAAAACACTCAAAAGAACAAACACAACATAAAAACATATCATAATGTTCAGAAAGCACTACTATAACAATAAACAACAATAAAAGAAATGACAAAATTAACTATGGCTCGCAGAAAATTAGAATTGTTGGTTGGAGATGTCATTTTAGATGTATGTCTGACCGAACTTACTAGAAGTCTGGCTGGATGTGTAGTGTAATCCATAATCACACAAATACAAGCAATGATAATAAAAGGATAAAGAAAGGAAAACAAAGCATGCCAACAAAATAAATAACAAATAAATAGTCCAAATTGTGCCAAATAATAGTAAAAGACATGTGCAAGAATGAATAAAATTTACAGTCGTTCTTCTTTTGGTATGTGAAGTTATATCTCAAGTACAGGCCGCACTATTTCCATTCAAATTAGACTACAGAGTTTACGTCTGGGTTTCCATCCTATAACCACAGGAAAATATGTTGTCAGATGTAGTCTATATACGGCCGGAGTTAATTTATGATTAGTGTATGTCCGGCCGGATATATTGTGTCAAAATATTGAATGAAAAATTAAGTGATAAGAGCTTTCAGGTCTTACCTTAGTTGTATCTCGACTTCGAGAGCATGTTTGACAGTATTGGTTGATTATTGGCTTTATCTACTGTATGTAGATTTAAAAGGTTTTTGGGTCTCTGATTTGATGTTGGGTGAGTGTGTTTCACTTTTTTTTTTACAGAGGATCAGTTAAGGAGCTTCAAAATTTTAATCTCCCAAAAGACACTTGTTTGTGTGAAGGTCCTCCCTGTTATAGTGATGGTTTCTTATTGTAGGAAGGAAATAATCTCTTTTAAAAGGAAAATTGATAATTAAGGATGGTGGTAATAACGAAAAAGATATTTGGAGAAACTTTTTAAGAGGGAAAGAATCAAGTTTTATGGAAACTGGAAACGTTGTACATGTCCGGCCGGAGGTGAATGATATGTATCAGTGGGCTTAGAGTTAATATTCGTCAGGATGTAGTTGGTTTCCCTCTAATAATTAAGCCTTACAATCTCCATTGACTTTCATATGGTGCCCCTATAAGAGACTCATCATCGGGATATGCAAATACGATGTATACACATGCCGAATACCGAACTGGGGGTGAAAGGTCAATGTGTCAGTTCACTGCCCAACTTCAAATGGCAGACTACTAGAAGAGGACTGGGCTATTCCGAGGAAGAAGAAAAGCCCAAGAAGAAAATGAAGAGAGTCTACGATTACTTTGTTAAAGAAGGATACCAATGAGCTCCGGAGCTATGTGAAGTTAATGGCGTTATTGTGCCTGGTTTTGAAATATTTGCAAATGTAGTGGGTTGGGAAGGAAGCCCGCTAGTGAAGAAAAAAATGGATACTGATTCAAAAGTAGAAGACAAAAAGGCAGAACTATGGGAAGAAGAACTACTTCGCTTGAAGAACTGAAGCTTGAATATGTTGGACTCGCCACTCTGAAAATATATTTGTGCCAGAATTTTTTTGTAATATTAATCTTGAAATTAATAAGATGAATGATGTAGATTACTTGCATGTCTTTTTTACTTTTAACACGCCTCATAATATGCATGACATGAGCATATTTGACATAAATTCCACTAAAATAAATTCCTTTTATCTTGGTAGCGTGGGTGGCCATAATTGGAACTTGAACTTGATGAATTCAGGTAACTTGGTTAACATAGGAATATGATTAATTGGGTTACTTTGGGTGTTTGCAACTGACCGTCGGAAGAGACTTTTGCATATCTTCGTGTTCCGGGTTAGGAAACTAATTTATTTCACATGTACAAGAAAATCAATTCATCATTAGAATAATATTATGTGGAATCACAACCCTAGATATTTGTGTATTTTGTTTATTTTCCTTTGTATTTTCTTTTGTGTCTTTATTTAATTATTTAGTAAATCCACATTCAACCAACCAATCATTCTCTTCTCCCTTAATTAGATACTTGTAAATAAATAGTATCAATAATTAATAACAACAGTAGGAATTAAGTCCTCGTGGGATCGATATTTTATACTACTTGAACGATACGTGCGCTTGTCTTATACGCATGTGATTACGCCGGTCAAGTTTTTGGCGCCATTGCCGGGGATTTATTTTTCTTGAGTTATTAATTTTGAAGCTATCTATTTTACTTGTATCTAATTTTTTTTATTGTTATTTGTAATTTTTATTTCTTTCTTTTATTTTTAAGGTGGTTGACATGGATCTTTATTGGGTGATAGAAAGATTACGAGCTTTACTAGAAAAAGATACACCCCAAATCAGGGAGCAACAATCCGATTTTCTGAGGCCTGTTGTCCAGCCCAACAACTATCACTGGATTCTAAAACCAAGCAATACTACTTTTTCTCATCAGAACGCAATTGGGAGATGTGCGATATGCGATGGTAACCACCCGAGCGATCAATGCATATACCTTTCAGGGTGGTAGAATTATCGGAATCATTCAAGGTACGAAGAACCATCATATTTCACATAACCACATTCTCCATCTTATCCACCATCACCTAAAATCTGACATCTTTTTACATCCTTAGGTTGACATTTATGGAGCATGTATTTTACATATGACAGATGAAGAATTGAATGCAGAAATCCTAAAATACATCTGTGAAGAAAAGGTGGAGAAAGAAGCAGAGCAAATGGAGGAGCAATTTATAGAACTTGAGCATTCAAGAGAAACATCATTGTTTTAGGGAGTACAAATTACACATATTGCCCAGAAGCATGACAGAATGGAACTCCCATTCCAAGTCAGGCACCATACGAGACCTCCTAATTTTCTTTCTTTCTTTTCAGGAATCACTGGAGCGACAAAGTTTAAGAAGGTGGCACGAGCACTGAATGAGAAAAAATTCTTTTTGCCACTTTACCGTTGGAAAAGACCCTTCAAAAGCAACGCTTATGGGATTGTCTTTAATCGGACATCCAAAACGACGCTGAAACCTCATTGACAGATGGATTTCAGTCATGTCTGGCTGAAGATGAAAAATTTAGCGCTAGCTGGGAGGCAACCCATGCACTTTGTTGTAATTTCTGTTTTCATATTTTGTGTATACATGTTGTAGAGTTTTTAATTTTGTGTGTTAGTTTTTCAGGGAAAATCATAAACGGAGCATTTAAGAAGGAATGGTGTTTGGCAATCAAAAAAATGAGAGCTAATTCATTAGTGATGGCTGAGTAAAGAATGGATTATTGAGACACATCCTAATGGATTTATATACCAAATGAGTGGCGTATTGTGTACGAAATTCTGTTGCCTTAATAATTGCTTTGATTTGCTTTTCTTTTGTTATTTTCTTTTATTTTCACCGACAAGATCTATACTTTTTGACTTTCACGATTTATTTTAACGTTCTTTGTCATTTGACAGGTACTAGTGCTATTATTACTCACCCTTTTCAGGATCTATAAATTCAGCTCGTCATTATTCTCTTCTACACATTCAGATAAACATCCAAATAAGAGAGAGAAAATGGCAACAACTTCACAACAACGAGTCAATAAAATATGTGTGTTCTGTGGATCTAACTCTGGCAATAAACCAGAGTTCGTTGAGGCTGCAAAGGAATTAGGGAGAGTTATAGCAGAACGAAATATGCACCTAGTATATGGCGGTGAAAATCTTGGATTGATGGGAAGCTTTTCAAAAGCCGTTCAGGAGGGAGCCAGTCACGTTTTGGTAATCATTCCAAAAAATTTGGCGGACGAACACATAATCGGAAAAGCAAATGGAGATTAACGTATTGTCTCGGGTATGTCTGAACAACTCATTGAAATGGTCAAAACTGCTGATGCTTTTATTGCTTTACCATGTGGGCTCGGAACGTTTGAATAGATATTCACAGTGGCATCATGGGCGCACTTGAACATTCATTGGAAGCCCATTGGATTACTTAACATTGATCATTTTTTTGATTTTATGTTTGTATTTCTTGCGGAAGCCAAAAGACATGGGTTCGTCACAAAATCAGTACAAGATATTTTCCTGACTGCAACAAAGGCCGAAGAATTAATTGACCAAATCCTAGCCTTTGAACCAAAAATCGACCATATTCTTTCCAAGTTAAACAGGTCAGATATCGATCGTGGAAAAAAGCGTAAATTGGACATAGATCTTAATCGGTAATTTTTTGTAGAATTTCAGCTAACCATGTATTATCTTCTAAACTGTTCTTTTACTTTTTCAGACATTGGGGACAATGTCTCATTTAGGTTTGAGGGTGGGGAATAGTTAATAGTATCTTATTTTTATTGTATTATTTTTAGTCCAATTTTTTTTTTTCGAAAAATACAAAAAATTGAAAAATTTACAAAAATTAAAAAAAAATATTTTGTGTTTTTGTTTTTAACTCGATTAATCAGGTGAAATTGGTGAGAGATAGCTGTGTAAGGAGTTTCCACTCTTGATACGTATCTCAAACCCATTTTCGAGACAAGTTAATTTTTGTTCATTTCCTTTTGAATTATTTAATTTGTGAATTCTCCATAAAACAGACTAAAATGAATCTTCATATGCTCAGTTGGCAGTATTATCAACATGCATGGTAACAAACAGACATGAGCTGTAATTGAAAAGTTTGTAATATTCAGTGCTCTAGTTTAATTGGAGGAAACATCTATAAATGGCAATGGAGTTAAAAAAAAAAGTCTGAGATCCGAGTCATTAAGTCCGTAGGGGTGTTTTAACACCTAGTGCCCTAAAGCCAACTGGCTTGGGAGTCACTGGCCTAAAACTCCCTACATGGATCAAAGATGTTATAAAAATAAAAAAGAAACATATGAAATCCGAGTAATTAAGTCCGTAGGGGTGTCTTAACTCCTAGTGCGCTAAAGCCAACTGGTTTGGGAGTCACTAGCCCAAAGCTCGTTACATGGATTGAATATGTTGCTTTCTTTATTTTATGCAAAAGAAAAAAAATCAAAAATCAAAGAAAAAAATTAAAAAAATCAGAAAAAAATTATTCCATTCCTATAAAAAGGTGTGAATTCTGATAAAAATTTAGGACAAAAATATTACTCTCTTCTCAACTGCACTTGTGACTATTGTGGGAAAAATGAGTTGATTAATATTTGTTGGTTGTGTATATGAAGAATGGTAAAAATAATCGGAGAATTTACTTATTCGGTAATTTAGAAAGAAAGAAAACAACTACTAACTTGGAGTAGAAGTTTCACCTGTTTAGTTACTAACTTCTTTATTCTCTTGTATTTTGGCTTTTGTTTGCATTAGTTTTACTATTTTTTTTTACTTTTATAGGACGTTTGTGGGTATCATGGTTGTAAACCCTCACGAGACTACAACTCGTCCACTAGGTACACCTAGGGGTTTAAAGGCTTGTTGCATATGCTACATGCAACCGTGATCCCTACGAAAGTGGCTTAGTTTAATTTTAGTTGTTACTTGTATTTTATTTTGTTGTTTTGCTCGAGGACAAGCAAAATTTTAGGTTTGTGGGTGTGATGAGCGGAAAATATATCAATATTTACCGCTCATTTTACCTAATATTTTGTTTAGTTTCTCGGGTTTGATGAACGTTTTGATGTGTTTTATAGATAAATAAAGTATTGGGACTTAATGGAATCAACTCGGGGATAAAATGATTAAATCCGGAGAAAAAATGGCAAAAACGGAAATTTACTATACACGTCACGAAGTGCAGTCCTAAATTCCAGTTTTGTGCAAGTTTGGTATTTTGGCCATAACATTTTCATCTGATATCTGATTGAGCTGATTCAAGTGCCAGATTAAATAAGACACAAATATCTACAACTTTTAAGAACAAAATAATTTTGAATTCTGAAGACTTCATAACCGAAATTGATGAAACATCCGGAAGTGTGTTATATGTAATTATTAAAATCATTTTCAAAGCAAAATAAATAAATAAATAATTAAAAATTATCAAACTTCCACAAAACATGCTTGCATGTTTGGTGGAAGATTTGGTGCCATGTTTGGTGCCATGTTTGATGCCATGTTTAGTGCCATGTTTGGTGGAGCAATTTGTGGAGCAATTTGGTGGAGAAAATGGTGGAAGCCTTTAGATTTTGCTACAAATGCCAAGCCATTTAATTTGTAATTCTCATGTTTTCCTTAGGTTTTTGTAAGGAATTTAAGGATTGCATCTTGTTTGTTTATTTTTTGTAATTTAAAATATGTATTCTTATTTTCAGTAATAGTAGTAGTTTCTTTTCTTTTATGTTTTGTAGTTCGATTTCCGCTGGGGGAAGGGTGAAGCTTTTATTATTTTAGTTTAGATCAATATCCCTTAATTATAATATGTAAATTATAATTTAAAATAAAGGATTACCGCCTTAATGGCTGGTTTTATTTATTTGACATAATGTGACACCGCCTATATGGCCGGTCTTTAGGTGACTGATGATTACCGCCTATGTGGCTGATTTATGGACAAATAATAACACCTCTGTTATTGTCGGTTGTACTTAATTGAAAATCTGACTTAATGAGGATACCGCTTGTATGGTCGGTTGGTAATATCACTGATAATTTCTATTTTATAATAAGGGAGATTTCTAAATTAGAATTAATAAAGGTGGATCCCCTAACCCCCATCATTTTATTTTTATTTTAGGGAATCGATGAAACACAATATTCACATACTTAATAATTGATTTAATTATATATTGGGTAATTCTTTAGTTTGTTTATTGAATCTTAAGCCTAATGCTTCTTGTTGCATGATCACCAATAAGATTGATGTGGTAAACTTAAAATGAACTTGGAAAAGGAATTTTAGGTTTCAGCCTTAGATTAGATAACCCTTTAATAGATTTCCTTACATGATATGAATATACTTGTCGGGCGTGGGTAGCCATAATTGGAACTTGAACTTAATGAATTCAGGTAACTTGGTTAACATAGGAATATGATTAATTGGGTTACTTTAGTGTTTGCAACTGACAGTCGGAAGAGGCTTTTGCATATTTTTGTGTTCAAGGTTAGAAAACTAATTTATTTCACATGTATAAGAAAATCAATTCATCATTAGAATAATATTATGTGGAATCACAACCCTAGATATTTGTGTATTTTATTTATTTTCCTTTGTATTTTCTTGTGTCTTTATTTAATTATTTAGTAAATCCACATTCAACCAACCAATCATTCTCTTCTCCCTTAATTAGATACTTATAAATAAATAATATCAATAATTAATAACAACAGTAGGAATAAAGTCCTTGTGGGATCGATATTTTATACTACTTGCACGATACGTGCGCTTGCGTTATACGCGTGTGATTACGTCGATCAAGTTTTTACGTTATACGCATGTGATTACGTCGGTCAAGTTTTTGGCGCCGTTGCCGGGGACTTATTTTTCTTGAGTTATTAATTTTGAAGCTATCTATTTTACTTGTATCTAATTTTCTTTATTTTTTTATCTGTAATTATTATTTTCTTTTATTTTTCAGGTAGTTGACATGGATCTTTTCTGGGAGATAGAAAAATTGCGAGCTTTACTAGAAGAAGATACATCCCAAATCAGGGAGCAACAGTCCGGTTCTCTGAGGCCTGTTGTCCAGCCCAACAACTGTCACTGGATTCCAGAACCAAACAATACTACATTTGCTCATCAGAAAGCAATGAGGAGATGTGAAATATGCGATGGTAACCACCCAATCGATCAATTATGAGAATTATCAGAATCATTCAAGGTACGAAGAACCAACATATTTCACAGAACCACATTTTCCATCTTATCCACCAT
Organism: Zanthoxylum bungeanum; assembly: GCA_019454045.1. NCBI lineage: Eukaryota > Viridiplantae > Streptophyta > Magnoliopsida > Sapindales > Rutaceae > Zanthoxylum > Zanthoxylum bungeanum. The sequence goes on along the minus strand of SKCR01040857.1, from coordinate 51,091 downwards.
CCACATACGATCTTCATCAAGAACCAGAACCATCAGAAGAAGATCAGATGATTCACATGCTCAAAGATTGGTTCAAGGAATGGGAAGCTCAAATTGATGCACAATTTCAGAGTCAAGCAGAATCCATACAGAGAATGACAGATCAGATCAGACAATTAACAGAAAACCAGAGCTATATACCTCAAGGAGCATCTTCAGATGAAACTGATGAAGCCTTCGAGTACCAAACATTTCATGATGATAGTTTAAAAGAGGAGGAGGCTTAGCAATATCAGGAATCTGAGGTATTGATTCTGGAACCCGAACCAGCAAAGTCTCGATTTGATTTTTATTATTCGGATTCTGACGAGGATCAAGAAGTAGAGTTGTTTGTTCCAATAAAATTTGAGGATGAAATTATGTATCCTCAAAATGAAGATCTTGGAGGTTGCATTGCACAAATGTTTGAAGAAGGCCTACATGAAACAATCATATCAGAGGATGAAGACCTAAAAACAGACACATCTTTCCATCCTCAGGTTGACACTTATGGAGCATGCATTTCACAGATGACAGATGAAGAATTGAATGCGGACATCCTAAAATACATCTGTGAAGAAATGGTGGAGCAAAAGACAGAGCAAATAGAGGAGCGAGTTAAAGAACTTGAGCATTCAGGAGAAACATCATTGTTTTGGTGAGTACAAATCAAAGACATCACCCAGAAGCTTGACAAATTGGAACTCCCATTCCAAGTCAAGCACCATACGAGACCTCCTAATTTTCTTTCTTTCTTTTCAGGAACCATTGGAGTGACAAAGTTTAAAAAGGTGGCACAAGCACTGAATGAGACAAAATTTTTTTTGCCACTTTACTGTTGGAAGCGACCTTTCAAAATCAACGCTCATAGGATTGTCTTTAATCGGACATCCAAAATGACGCTGAAACCTCATTCACAGATGGATTTCAGTCACGTCTGGCTGAAGACGAAAAATTTAGCGCTAGTAGGAAGGCAACCCATGCAATTTGTTGTAATTTCTGTTTTCATATTTTGTGTATACATGTTGTAGAGTTTTTAATTTTGTGTGTTAGTTTTTCAGGGAAAAGCACAAACGGAGCATTTAAGAAAGAATGGTGTTTGGAAATCACAGAGACGAGAGCTAATTCATTAGTGATGGCTGAGTAAAGAATGAATTCTTGAGACGCATCCTAATGAATTTATACTAAGCGAGTGGTGTATTGAGTACACAATTCTGTTGCCTTAATAATTGCTTTGGTTTGCTTTTCCGTTGTAATTATCTTTATTTTCGCCGACAGGATCCAGAATTTTTGACCTTTCACGATTTATTTTATTTAGCTAACAATCGTCATTTGGAAGATACTAGTGCTATTATTACTCACCCTTTTTCCGGTACTATAAATTCAGTCCGTCATTGCACTTTTTAAGGTATCCAGGTTTGAGAAAGAAATACATAAAAAAAATGAAAGTCACTTCAAGAAGACGAGTTGAGAACATTTGTGAGTTTTGCGGTACTAGTGTTGGTACTAAGCCATAATACGTAGAGGCAGCACATGAATTGGGTCGAGTTATTGCTGTAAGGAATATGCACCTAATATATGGCGGTGGCAATCTTGGACTTATGGGGATCATTTCAAAGGTCGTACAGGAAGGAGGCAGTCAAGTTTTGGGAATCATCATAAAACCCTTGGCGGAGGCGAATCTTATTGGATCATCAAACAGAGAGGAACTGATTGTGCCAGGTATGTCTGAACGACTGGTAGAAATGATTAACCGTGTTGATGTTTTTATTGCTTTGCCAGGTGGTTTGGGCACAATGGAGGAATTTTTTACAGTATTATCATGGGTGAACTTGAACATACACCAGAAACCGCTTGGACTGTACAATGTTGATGGATTTTATGATTTTCTTTGTGTGTTTCTTGATGATGCTCGGAGAAATGGTTTAGTGTCAAAGCCTGTAAAAGGACTCCTCTTTACTGTCAGAACTGCCCCAGATTTAATTGATCAAATTCTAGCATTTGAACCACAAATTGACCCCATTATTTCCAAGATAAATTGGTCCGATAACTATCGTGGTAAGAGGCGTCGGATAAATCTGGATCTTAAGCTTTAACATTGCATTTAGATGTAGAATTTCAGCTAACCAGGTACTGTTTTTTAAACTCTTCTTCTATTGTTTAAGACATTGGGGACAATGTCTCATTTGGTTTTGGGGGAGGGGAATAGTTAATTAGTACCTTGTTTTTATTGTTTTATTTTTGTTTTTTGTCTAAATTTTTTTGAAAAAAAAAGCCAAAAAAATTGAAAAATCGTGCAAAAAAAAAAAAATATTTTGTGTTTTTGTGTTTCTAATTTGATTAATCGGGTGAAATTGGTGTAAGAGATAGTCGAGTAAGGAAATCCCATTCTTAGACATATCTCAACCTATTTCAGAACAAGTTAATTTTTGTTTATTTCCTTTTGAATTATTTAATTTGTGAATTCTCCATAAAACTGACTAAAATGGATCTTCATATGCTCAGTTGATAGATATTATCAACATGCATGTTAACATACGGACATGAGAAGTAATTGACGAGTTTGTAATATTCAGTGCTCTAGTTTAATTGGAGAAAGCATCTAAAAAGCGATGAGATAAAAAAAAAAGAAAAAAATGTACAAAAAAAACGTCTGAGATTCGAGTTATTAAGTCTGTAAGGGTGTCTTAACACCTAGTGCCCTAAAGCCAACTGGTTTGGGATTCACTGGCCCAAAGCTCGTTACATGGATCGAAGATGTTGCCAATATATATATATATAATATATATATATATATATATATATATATATATTATATATATATATATCTGAAGTCTGAGTAATTAAGTCCGTATGGATGTCTTAACACCTAGTGCCCTAAAGCCAACTGGTTTGGGAGTCACTGGCCCAAAGCTCGCTACATAGATGGATGATATTGTATATAAATAAAAAAAAAATTCAAAAATCAAAGAAAAAATCTGAAAAATCAGTAAAAAAATATTCCATTGCTAAAAAAAAGTGTGAATTCTGATAAAACTTTAGGACAAAAATATTACTCTTTTTTCAACTATACTTGTGATTGTTGTGGGAAAAATGAGTTGATTAATATTTTGTTGGCTATGTATATGGAGAATGGTAAAAATAATCGGAGAATTTACTTATTTAGAAATTTAGAAAGAAACAAAACAATTATTGACTTGGATAAGAAGTTTCACTTGTTTAGTCAGACCTAATATTTTGTTTAGTTTCTCGGGCCTGATGAACGTTTTGATGTGTTTTGATGTGTTTTATAGATAAATAAAGTATCGGGACTTAATGGAATCAACTCGGGGATAAAACGATGAAATCCGGAGCAAAAAATGGCGAAAACGGAAATTTACTATACGCGTCACGAGGTGCAGTCCTAAATTCTGATTTTACGCAAGTTTCATATTTGGCCATAACTATTTCATCCAATATCCGATTGAGCTGATTCAGGTTCCAGATTAAAGAAGACTCAAAGATATACAACTTTGAAGAACAAAATAATTTCGAATTCTGAAGATTTCATGATAGACATTGATGAACAATCTGAAATTGTGTTATGTTTAATTACTAAAGTCATTATCAAAAATATAAAAATTTGTCAAACTTCCACCAAAGATGCAAGCATGTTTGGTGAAGTTTTTTGTGCCATGTTTGGTGCCATGTTTGGTGGAGTGTTTGGTGGAGTGTTTTGTGGCATGTTTGATGGAGTGTTTTGCGGAGTGTTTGGTGGAGAAATTGGTGGAAGCCTTTTCTTTGCCTATAAATACTAAGCCATTTCATTTGTAAAACTCATGTTTTCCTTAGATTTTTGTAAGGAATTTAAGAGTTGCATCTTGTTTGTTTATTTTTTGTAATTTAAATTATGTATTTTTATTTTCAGTAATAGTAGTAGTTTCTTTTCTTTTATGTTTTGTAGTTAGATTTCCACTGGGGGAAGGGTGAAGCTTTTATTATTTTAGTTTAGATAAATCTCCCTTAATTATAATATGGAAATTATAATTTAAAATAAAGGATTACCGCCTTAATGGCTGGTTTTATTTATTTGACATAATGTGACACCGCCTATATGGCCGGTCTTTAGGTGACAGATGATTACAGCCTATATGGCTGGTTTATGGACAAATAATAACATCGCCTTTATGGTCGGTTGGACTTAATTGAAAATCTGACTTAATGAGGATACCGCATGTATGGTCGGTTGGTAATATCACTGATAATTTCTATATTATAATAAGGGAGATTTCTAAATTAGAATTAGTAAAGGTGGATCCCCTAACCCCCCGTCATTTTATTTTTATTTTAGGGAAGTGATAAAACATAATATTCACATGCTTAATAATTGATTTAATTATATATTGGGTAATTCTTTAGTTTGTTTATTGAATCTTAAGCCTAATGCTTCTTGTTGCCTGATCACCAATAAGATTGATATGGTAAACTTAAAATGAACTTGGAAAATGAATTTTAGGTTTCAGCCTTAGATTCAGTAGCTCACGATCTTCCTTTAGGATAGATAACCATTTAATAGATTTCCTTACAGGATAGGAATATACATGTCGGGCGTGGGTAGCTATAATTGAAACTTGAACTTAATGAATTCAGGTAACTTGGTTAACATAGGAATATGATTAATTGGGTTACTTTGGGTGTTTGCAACTGACAGTTGGAAGAGGCTTTTGCATATCTTCGTGTTCCAGGCTAGCAAACTAATTTATTTCACATGTATAAGAAAATCAATTCATCATTAGAATAATATTGTGTGGAATCACAACCTTAGATATTTGTGTATTTTGTTTATTTTCCTTAGTATTTTCTTTTGTGTATTTATTTATTTTATTTAGAAAATCCACATTCAAACAACCAATCAAGCAATCATTCTCTTCTCCCTTAATTAGATACTTGTAAATAAATAGATTCAATAATTAGTAACAATAGTAGGAATTAAGTCATCGTGGGATCAATATTTTTGTACTACTTGAACGATACGTGTGCTTGCGTTATACGCGTGTGATTACGCCGGTCAGTTACCCCTGATAAGATGAAATAATTAGAGAAATTATTAAGAAAATACGCAAAAGTATTCGTCTGGTTATACAAAGACATACCTAGAGTGGAAAGAAGCATAGCACAACATGTAATTCCAACCTATCCAAACATGAGACATGTAAAATAGAAGCTTCGTAAGATGAGACCAGAATGGGCCGAAAAGATTACGAAGATTCGCATAAGCAAGTGGAAGTGAGGTTCCTAAATGTGGTTAAATATTCTAAACGGTTAGCAAACATTGTGCCAGTTCCCAAGAAAGACGGAATGGTAAGGATATGCGTGGACTATAGAGACTTGAACAAGGCATGCCCAAAAGGCGACTTTCATTTGACTCATATCGACATTCTGGTGGATAATACATCATTAATAGCCATGTATTCTTTCGTAGATGGGTTTTCAGTGTACAACCAGATCTTATGGCAAAAGAAGACAAGTACAAGATAGCCTTCATCACAAAGTGGGGAACCTACTGTTACAGAGTGATGCTCTTTGGATTGAAGAATACATGGGAGACTTACTAACGAATGGCAACTACCTTATTTCTTGACTTGATGCATTTGGAGGTAGAATTTTATGTCGATGACATGATGATAAAGTATGAGACTAGAGAATGACACAGGGCTGCATTAGAGAAATTCTTGCAAGTAGACAAATATAATCTCATGCTAAACCCCAAGAAATATATGTTTGGGGTCATGTCTGGAAATTTGTTCAGGTATACGGTATGGGAGAAAGGAATAGAAGTGGATCTAGAAAAGATCAAAACGATAACAGAGGTTCTCGATCATAAAACCGAGAAAGAAGTGAGAGCATTCCTAAGGATGATACAGTATATCATTCGATTCATTACCAAATCAACCTTGATTTGTGAGCCGATTTTCAAGCTACTCATGAAGAACAAGTCGGTGAAAAAGAACGAGAAGTTCCAAAAATCCTTTGAGAAAATCAAGTAATACTTGACCAACCCACCAGTCCTAAAACAACCAAGATTTGGAAAACCTCTAGCCATATAATTTGTTGGACAATTATGACTCATAACATCACTATTTGTACAGAACATGGTGTTGTTGTACAAATTAACTATGTGACAAAGGAAATTGCTCTTTTATCATTTGTAATTGGATTACCGGGATATATAAATGATAAAATTCCATATGATTAGCGGATTAATAAGATATGAGATAGTATTAATCTACGAAAGGTTTAATCATTAAATATTCATAGTCGTAGCATTATCAAGACCGGACATCGATAATGTGGAATAGGCTAGTATTACACTTGTGCGTGTTATGGAAGCGTAACGACATAGTTCTCATATATTTGGGTATTGGATACTCATGCAAGTGTAAAAGGAGGTTCGGTTTACCGATGGTACGGAAACAGCTTCGCTCTGGATAGACCCATCAGAATCCCATTGGTAGTATGACTATGTGTCTATGGGAATCCGAATCAGGGTAGGTGTATTTGGTCTTAACCTGAGACTTGCATCGCTAATACTTCCGACAATCAGTATACTTTGGTTTTGGTCATCCGGGCCTTTAACGGGTTCTGTGTACGCCTCTTCTGGGTATACTGAGAATCATAGTGTATTGGGTGTGATGTCAAGATGGAAGTATCACTTCAGTCATATGGAGATTATGATCACGTAGGATACAGAACTAGTACTCTTAAGTACTGCAGTCATCGGGATAATATGACTAGGTCATGACTATTCGATTATAGAGACTAGTTACCAGAGATCCGATATATGCTTGGTACGGGGCAGACACAATTCCAGCCCTAGGCCTAGCATGTGATATCGATATTGAATCGTAAAACGCAATAATACGTATACTACGTCTGTCAAAGATTATATATTCCTTTAAAGAATATTTCTGGTGAATTGGGTAGACACGGTGCTTTGCTAGAAGCCTACCATGTCTTGTAAATCGGTAAGAACGTGGTACTGGGTACGCACGTGTTCAGAGAGTCCGATGACCGTATTTGCTGCCAACATATCCAGGGATCTCTTGGGTCGCCTCCCAAAGATTCACCGATGCGATTTGACTCGAACACAGAATTAATCTGGGATTAATTATGAGAGAGAAAATTAATCTGGGATTAATTACTGCAATAATTAATCTGGGAATTAATTATCATGAGAGAACGCGATTAATTTGGAATTAATCGGTAAAATAAATTTAATAGTTAAATTGGATTTTACTATTTAATTTATTTAATTGGGCTAAAATAATATATTAGATATATTAATTGAAATTAGATTTCAACGCGGAATTAAAATTGGATTTTAATTCGTGTGAACGAAATAATTTAGAATTAATTCGTAAGAGAATTCCGTAATAATTTTGGGAGGTATTATTATTTAATTAAATTGGATTTAATTACGTCGCGGCGGAAAATTCGTTTAATCGGATTAAACGAATCTGAGCTCGAAGTGTGTTGAGCAAGCCCACTTGAATTTTGAATTTAAAGTGGGGCCAACCCAACTTACATCATAAGTCACTTTTTTGGTGATAGAAGTTGTTGTTGGATTTTTTTTTTGATGAAACTTGTATTACACACTTTGACTTTTACTTTTGGTAAAGTATATACACTTTTTGGAGAAGAGATTTGGTAATTTTGTTTTTCAGAAAACAAAGAAACAAGAACTTCATCTCTCTTTTCCTCTCTACCTCTTGGCCGAACACCATTGCTTCTCTTGGAGAGCAATTTTATTTCTTTTGTTCTTGCTAGCACATAAAGGAGTGAATCAAAGTGATAGGGAGACTCACCCAAGTGTTGGAAACACTAATAGAAAACTTGGAGCTTCATCTTCAACAATGAAAAGCTTTGAAACTCATCCAATCAAAGTAAGTTTTTCCGCAACTTCTTTGGTAATTTTCACACACGAATCACTCTTAGACGATCTTGGCATGTTCTAGGAACACTTACATACTTAGCAGTAGAATTTGAAGCTCAATGGGCGATGTTAGTACAACAAAATGATGTGGGGTAGAACACATGGTCTATTACCTTAATAAGAAAATATTATTGTACGAGACCTGATACCAAGAAGTGGAGAAAATATATTTAACAGTAATATGGGCCTTTAGAAAGTTGCGGTATTATTTTCAATCATATAAGATACAGGTAGTTATAAAGGAGAATCTGTTGAGATACTTACAGTCAGCACCTTCTTTGGTCGGAAAATTAAGGAGATGGTTAGTCTTATTAATGGAATTCGATGTTGAATATATCACCAAGAAGGTAATCAACGGGCGAGCTGGGGCAAAATTCCTAGCTCAACAACTAATCGAGGGGGATAAGAATGAGTTTGAGTTTCCAGATGAGGAAATTATGGCAATAGCAGTTCAAGGCTAGAAAATGTATTTTGATGGGGCTGTAAACTACAAATGAGCAGGAATTTGAATTGTCTTGATAACCTCGGGAGGAGAGTTCTACCTATGGCCAAGAGGCTCACCTTCTCAGATACCAATAACATAGCTGAATATGAAGCCTGCATTTTCTGGTTATAAGCACTTATTGTTAGTGTCCTAGACATGCCACAAGATCTCTAAGATGATTTGTGTGTGAATTTTAAAGAAGTTTGCGGAAAAAACTTACAATGAACGGATGTTGGATTTCAAAAATTCCTTTGTATTTGTTGAAGCTCCAAGCTTTGTTGAACCTTTTTAACCCAATGGTGAGTTTCCCTAACACCTTAATCAACTCTTTAAGTGCTAGCTTTGTTTGATTTTGAAGCAAAATCAAAGGAAGAAAAGAATCATGTATTCAGCCATGGCAAGGGAGAGAAGAGAGAGTTTGTGTTTTGTGTATATTTGTTTCCAAAACCTAATCACAAAGTCAACTCACAAAAGTTGTGTATATGCTTTACCAAAAGCAAAAGCAAAAAGTGTTGGAGGGAAAATGGCATTAAATGCCCTCAACCACTTCCATCACTCATGTAGACACTTGATGTAAGTTGATGGGCCCCACCATTTAAATTCAAAATTCAAGTGGCTTGCTCAACACACTTCGGGCTCGGGTTCATTTAATCCGATTAAACGAATTTTCCATCGCGATGTAATTAAATCCAATTTAATTAAATAATAATGTCTAGCAAAATTATTACGAAAGTCGCTCGCAAATTAATTCTAAATTAATTCATTCACCCGAATTAAAATCTAATTTTAATTCCGCTTTGAAATCTGATTTCAATTAATATATCAAATATATTATTTAATCAATTAATTCCAAATTAATCGCGTTATCTCTTCTATTAGAATTGTATCCCATATAAATTCTTGCCGCAATTAATCCCATATTAATTTTCTCTCTCCTATAATTAATCCTAGATTAATTCTGTTCGAGTAAAATGTCATCGGTGAATCTTTGGGAAGCGACCCAAGAGATCCTTGGATATGTTGGCAGTAAATCCGATCGTCGGACTATCCGAACACGTGCGTACCCCGTACCACATTCTTACCGATTTATAAGACATGGTTGGCTTCTAGCAAAGCGTCGTGCCTACCTAATTCTCCAGAAATATTCAACGAAGAATATATAATCTTTATCAAGCGTATTATACTAAGTATTGCGTATTACGATCCAGTATCGGATGTCACATGCTAGGCTTGGGGCTGGAATTGTGTCTGCCCCGTACGAAGCATATATCAGATCACTAACAACTAGTCTCTTTAATCGAATAATCATGACCTTGTCATACTATCCCGATAGCTGCAGCATATAAGAGTACCAGTTCTGTATCCTGTGTGATCATCATCTCCATATGACTGAAGTGACACTTCCATCTTGACATCACACCCAATACACTACGATTCTCAGTAAACCCAGAAGAGGCGTACACAGAACCTGTTAAAGCCCCGGACGACCAAAACCAAAGCGTACTGAATGTCACATAGTCATACTACCAATGGGATTCCGAAGGGTCTATCCAGAGCGAAGCTGTTCCCGGTCTAACGGCTAACAGAACCTCCTATCACACTTGCATAAGTATCCAATACTTAAATATATGAGAACTATGTCGTTAAGCTTCCATAACGCGCACAAGTGCAATACTAGTCTATTCCGCATTATCGATATCCAGTCTCGATAATACTACGACTATGGATATTTAATGATTAAACCGTTCATGGATTGATAATGTCTCATATCTATTAATACAGAACTAATTATAAGGACATTTATCATTTATATATATTAAAGTAATCTAATTACAAAATGATAAAATAGCAATTTTCTTTGTTACATAGTTAATTTGTACAAAAACTACAATGTCTTTTACAAATAATGATGTTATTGGTCACAATTGTCCAACACTTATAGCCCTAGGGACAAGAGACACTGAGATATATGTGTTAGGGTTTTGGGCGATGAAGCGCAGCAGAAGTGCGGGTTCGGGCGAAATCATATTTTAAAATCTTTTCCAAAATACCAAATAAATTATTCAATATCTAATATAAATAATTTATTCATATTCCACCTAAACATATTTATTCAATATCAAATATTAACATAAACAAGGTTGAAAACTCGCGAAACTATTATGAAAATCATTTTTCCGCAAAATGACGTAAAACGCGTTTTTGAACGAACCGACCACCCGACACTTATAGGGACAGCCCAGGTCAGCCCCAATAGTGTCAGGGCAGTTCATGGGCTGCCCGAACAGTGACAAATTTACTGTTTGGACAGCCGTCACCGGGTTGGCTCTAAATTCACTCGGTAACGCCATTTTTGGCAGTTTTCGCTTATTTCAACTCGGAAACACTTTCCGGAAAACGTTCCAACACCCAAAATACATCCAAAATATTCATAAGATAACAATTTCATCACAAAATCAGATTCATTTCCATGTCTAATACATAAAACGAAATTTCCCATCTTTCATGCTTAAAACCAATTTTATCACAAGATTAATCAAATTAATCTTACACCAAAGAAGTCCCACCACACATGAAGAACTCTAGAACATTTTTAGGTTATTTTATAGTGGTTCAACAACTCTAGAATAGCAACCAAATTATCTAACAACATATTGAACCCAAATTATAATAATCTGGTTCAATATACTTTCACACATGCATAAATCCTTCCAATCCACCATCCAACAACAAAAGCCCAACATTTATCAAAGAAAGAAACCGTAGAATCAAACTAGAAAATCAAGAACAAGAAACAAGTTTTCAAAGCTCAAGGGAATAGAAGATTACCTCTAATCTCCAATTTTTTTCTAAGCTTTTCTTGATTTTTCTTTCTTTTCTCCATGATTTCTCCAACCTAAAAACTTGAGAGCTCTTTTATGGTGTTTTTCGGCCAAGGAAGTGATAAGATGAAGATGAAAAACAATTCTCTCTCTCTTAAAATTGAATTGCCGTCATTTTGAGGTATTTTGGGGATTTTACAAATTTAATCTAATTAAATCAATAATAAGCTTTTTAGTGGCCAATCAAATTGACACACATTTAGCTTAAAAAATTCATGCCATGTGCTCAAATAATAATTGGATAAATTTCATAACAATTATGGAAAAAGTTTATTAATTAATCATTTTATTATTTAACAATTAAATATTCAAATAATAAATTAATATAATTATTATTATATATGTATTTTATTTACAATAAATAACAAATATATATTTATGGCATGTGTCAAAATCTCATTTGACGAATAATTAATGTGTATCTAATCGTATTATGTATCAAATACAAATACACAATAATTACGATTGGATAAAATCCCCTAATACATGTGATATCGTTTAACCGATTAACCGATCTAAATTAACTCATTTAATCCGATGAAGTATTATGAATAATCTGTATTATTCATATCGAGTTGCACAAGTGCTCAACGAGTACACTTCATATTGTGGGACTCTCTAAGTTTAGGTTTATCCTTCACGAAATACGATTTCGTGTCCATAATCTGCCCACTCATGGATTATGACGACCACGGATAATCTCGCTAAACTATACAAGTCGAGGTCATAGCATACGTATAATCTCTCCGTCACAGGCTATCTGTATTATACCTGGGATATAGATAATAACGTCAAATCTGTTCGGTATAATACAATCAACTTTCAGTTTACGATCTCTAAATAACACTTGGAACTGGTTTCCAAAGTTATACCATGGCCACAGATTTACTAGATCGTAAACACGTGTTGGATGCCTATGCCCTGTACATAGGACTGTCAGATCCTATCTTGATACGCACAAGATATCATGAGCATCAGTCCACACCCAACGAACAGACGGAGGTCTGATCATGACTAGATCGTTGACGTGACTGCCATCAAAGTGTGGAGGATAGCTCATATATCCAAAGTGGTATGTTGTTGAAGGACCACTATGCTCGCTCAATTCGAGAAAGTTCTTATTGACGTTGGTGTACCATCTATTAGGAAACCTACAGTGAGTCGTTCAGTGTCTTATCAAATAAACACCTACATGTCCATACGAGTCTCCCGAGACTCATGGTTCACTGGGATAAACCATTAGACCAAGTCACGATATACGATATGTACTAGTCTCAGCAGATTTTACTAACCGACCCGTGTTAGCAAATCTTGACCAGGAACTTTATTTAAGGATATACAACTAATAGTGCGCTTCCCGATGTCAATTACAAACTACGTTGTAACTGCGTACTATACTGTAAATCCTAGGGTCTTTGTCTAATATACACGTATCACTGAACCAGATTCAGTTTCTATCTAATCGTAATCAGATATCTAATCGTGATTATATCGAATAAGTGTATAAAAGACACGGGTGCTACCATTAAAATTAGTAATATTACGAAAAATATAATTACTCGTATTTATGAAACGGACATAAATACGATATGGATTGGCACTCCGAGCACCAACCCTAACAATTTCTCCCACTTGCTCTAGTGCATATCCATGGTATCCTATACACATATCAATGTGTATAGTATACTCATGGCCCTCAAGAGCTCACCAGTACTCAAGAGGTAGGCAATAACAAGTAAGCCTGCTTTAACAAATTGCGTTTGTCTAACAAACTCAACCGTTTTCCTAAGTCAGCATCATTTATATTCTTGTAGAATCCAAATTCCAAATCAATATGACTCAGATGCAATATCAGTATTATTTTATAGTTACTAAGTTGTCTATGTATTTAGAGATCAAATCCAAATACTTTAAAACAACCGGAAGCACTATACTAATATGAAAACTTCTAATCTATAGGGTCACTATGCAACTTCATAAGTTAATACTTCATAAGTTGGAATTGATTCCACTAGTTCAGTAGAATCAAAGATGACACTCCCACTGCATCTTTTATGACTTTATATGACATAGACCATCTAATGTCATAATTAGAATCAAAACTAATCTAACCTTATGGTTGCTGACTAAATTCTCCATGAATCAGAAACTCGATCTTAATATCTCAAATATCACAAAGAACATGTTTCACTGCAGCATATCAAATTAACTCGTAACAATTACGATTAAATTGATATCTTCAATCGCACATAATATAGCACTCACTACGCCATCATCCTATGATGCATAAGATTGATTAGACATTCCAATCAATCTATCTTTTGACAAAGGAATCATCATTTACGAAAGATGAATAATATATACATAAAGACACGTTAACTGTCAAACAGTTACATTAACTGTCATACAGATAGTCTTACTGTGTCCTTTATTAAATCATATCTAATATGCGACTAATGGGAGTTACTCATAACTCTCTTAGTTTTATATCTTATATACAACTTTATATCAAATATAACAGAGATCGTTCCACTGCTACCACGAAGAAATGAAGACTTAGGATTTATAATACTAGAAAGAAATTTGTACGCTCCCACTGACACTACTGACAAATACGTATTCTATATACTTTGATAAAACCAGACAATCTGACTAATATCAAAACAGAGAGCATGAATTTCCGGAAAGCTTATCTGAGTCTACAATAGGCTCCATAAGTTGGTATATCAAACTTTGATCTTAGTATAATACAAACTCTATGGCTATTCTAGAATGAAATCTTCAAACAAAGAAATCACAACGGATCTCTCATTCGAAGAAATCACTCAAGAACGTCATTTTGTATTCTTTAGCCAAAAACCACGGTTTAATATAAACATTAACCAACAGATCTTTAATTGTCCAATCAGTGCGACAAGAGACAAGCTTCCTCAGAATCTACAATAGACTACTGAGTATAACCTACTCACTGTCATACTATAAAGGTGAAAACTTTTATCAAGCTCACTTGCTTTTTCTGCACCAATAATTTGCACATTTTATGAACTATTCATAACGGAAACCTAATCAAGTTCAAAACTTGATCGTCGTAAGCCATGAACAATCTTAGATCTATGGTTCAATGGTAATTTCCGAAATTGATATCAAATATTGCTCCCACTATAAGTTATAGGATAATTTTCTTCGAAATATTCTACTGTACATATCATATATGTAACGGTAGGAATGAATGGAACCTAAATTAAAGAGATGAATGGGTGTTACTGGAGCATAACCCCAAGAGTATTGAAAAAATTATTCGGTAACACTCAATATCAACGAACCAAATCATATAAGATTCGATAACTCCCACTGACAAATTTCATCAAAATAGAATCGTGGAAGTTTAATATTGAGTAAGAATCATATTTATTAAATAATCTTAGAACTAATTGTCACAAATTCATGCGTTTGATCGTATCAAACATCTTAGAACAATTCAAAGACACGCAATGAATTTTATAGTTTTCAACATTTCAAATAAAATATCTTTGAACCGTTCAAAATATCATATTCGCGTTTCAGAAGATACATATCGAAAGTTCTCGAACAATTCAAGACATCCAACATGTTCTCTATTAAAAATACGTAACTAAGTCATGACAATTCATTAACCAAGTTACATAGTAGAGAAAACTATTTAAGGCAATTTCTTATTCATTAAACTACACACATCCAATGTATTAGTTTAATAAATCAGTGCTCCAATGACGATCATTGGTTAAATGAGATTTAATTATATCATGAATACAATATTCATTAAATGGATAAGGATATGTGGTGTGAACTCGTATTAGACCATCATTTACCATATGGAATAAGCGTCTAATACTTTTATGATAAAATCTTATAAAGTACAGTTCTAAGTTATTTATTTTACCGAATATTTTCTTAATGTTCATCTTCCATCAATGACATTACTAGTCATGTTAAAATATGTACAATTGTTTATACAGAACAAGTAACTATCCAATAGTCACAAGTTCTGATATCAAATATCAAAACAGTCATTTAACATTATTTTAATTAACTAGACGGGAGATCCTGTATCCAATACCTACAGTTGTCGTATTGCGACAATCGATATTCTCTATACACAACTATATATATCTCATTTCTTAAGCTTTATAATTTGCGTTCAATTATTCATAACAACTGCAAATAATTGATTAGCAAACTGTGTCATACATGTGACTTCTTAAAGTCACTAAAGCCATGAAACGTCATTATAAGACAAACAAATACTAAAGGGTTTTTTTAATGTCAGTCAAGAATCTCGAGACATGAACCATTCAAGTCAATTCTTACTGCACAAGAAATAATTCTTTTCTAGAATAATATCCTAAACCAGATATCTATTTAGATTACCTAATCGTGACTTAGAAACTAAGTCACAAACCATCTTGATTTTCAAAGAAAATCGGAACAACAGTTCCCGATGGTTTTAACTAATCTAACAATATCTAAGTCTACTGTCTTTCTAGAACCTATTCTAAAACTACGCAACTATAAGTAAAGTCAGAAAACCTATATTCAAGAAATATAAATGCAGTGGATTAGAAGCATAATTCTATAAACAATACGGAATAAAAGGAAAACGAAAGCAGTAAATTCCATAAAATTGCGCACTGTCTGAGTTATGGATTTTTAACCGCAGTGTCTCTCACTACTTTAAGTAATACCGTAATCCCCAACGGACAACGAGAATTCAATAATTAAATCGAATTCCATAGTGAGAGTATGATCCCATGAATATATTTCGACTCACGGCTTTGGCACGATGTCACCTACATATATTCATTAGGTAGACAACTCTTTGTCAATCACTCACCAGTGACTCCTGGTTTCGGTCCTGACCGTTTCTCGTTGTGACAGCTTTGGCACGTTCACAGGGAGGCGTATCAAGGCCACACTTATCAATGACAAACTCAAGCTACCGAGGTAGTCCTGACAGCTTTGGCACGTTCAGGATTTCCACTTTCACTCGAATTTGTCTAGTATCAATATATAACCGGTATGGATAAAATTCTATCAACTACACCATCACTGCTTTGGCACGATCTCGAATGCAGCCATAGAAAGTTACCCATAAACCGTATTGACAAGACGGACCAAGAAACATGTATCTGATACAAGTTACTTTACAGCCATATTTAAAAGCGGGGATTTTCCTATGAAAGTTATACTCTACATTGAATGAAAAATTATAATCAAAATCATTTTCTAAACAATTCAGTTCTACCTATAGAAAATATAACTTAATTTAACGATTAAATTTCCATTACATTTTCGTTAGCGAAAAACCGAAAAGTAAAGAAACACATATAGATTTCATGCATGTTCGAACATTAAAATTGGATTACATATCATATATCAAGCATGAATAATGTAATGGATGAAGCATCAGACCCGCTCTGATACCATTTTTGTTGGGGTTTTGGGTGATGGAGCGCAGCGGAAGCGCGGGTTCGGGCAAAATCAAATTTTAAAACCTTTTTCAAAATAAAAAATAAATTATTCAATATCTAATATGAATAATTTATTCATATTCCACCTAAACATATTTATTCAATATCAAATATTAACATAAATAAGGTTGAAAACTCGCGAAACTTTTACGAAAATCGTTTTTCCGCAAAATGACGCAAAACGCGTTTTTGACCGAACCGACCACCCGACACTTATGGGGACTGCCCAGGTCAGCCCCAATAGTGTCAGGGCAGTTCATGGGCTGCCCGAATAGTGACAGATTCACTTTATGGATAGCCGTCACCGGGTTGGCTCTAAATCTACCCGATAATACCGTTTTTGGTCGTTTTCGCTTATTTCAACTCGTAAACACTTTCCGGAAAAATTTCCAACACCCAAAATGCATCCAAAACATTCATAAGACAACAATTTCATCACAAAATCAGATTCATTTCCAGGTCTACTATAGAAAACGAAATTGCCCATTTTTCATGCTTAAACCCAATTTTATCACAAGATTAATCAAATTAATCTTACACCAAAGAAGTCCCACCACACATGAAGAACTCTAGAACAATTCTAGGTTATTTTAGTGTGGCTCAACAACTCTAGAATAGCAACCAAATTATCTAACAACATATTGAACCCAAATTACAATAATCTAGTTCAATATACTTTCACACATGCATAAATCCTTTCAATCCACCATCCAACAACAAAAGCCCCACATTTATCAAAGAAATAAACAATAGAATCAAAATAGAAAATCAAGAACAAGAAACAAGTTTCCAAAGCTCAAGGGAATAGAAGATTACCTCTAATCTCCAATTTTTTCCTAAGTTTTTCTTGATTTTTCTTTCTTTTCTCCATGATTTCTCAAACCAAAAACTTGAGAGCTCTTTTATGGTGTTTTTCTGCCAAGGAAGTGATAAGATGAAGATGAAAACAATTATCTCTCTTAAAATTGAATTACCGTCATTTTGGGGTATTTTGGGGATTTTACAAATTTAATCTAATTAAATCAATAGTAAGCCTTTTAGTGGCCAATCAAATTGACACACATTTAGCTTAATAAATTCATGTCATGTGCTCAAATAATAATTGGACAAATTTCATAACAATTATGGAAAAAGTTTATTAATTAATCATTTAAATATTTAAAAATTAAATATTCAAATAATAAATTAATATAATTATTATTATATATGTATTTTTATTTACAATAAATAACAAATACATATATTTATGGCATGTGTCAAAATCTCATTTGATGAATAATTAATGTGTATCTAATCGTATTATGTATCAAATATAAATACACAATAATTACGATTGGACAAAATCCCCTAATACATGTGATATCGTTTAACCGATTAAATGATCCGAATTAACTCATTTAATCCGGTGAAGTATTATGAATAATCCGTATTATTCATATCGAGTTGCACAAGTGCTCAACGAGTACACTTCATATTGTAGGACTCTCTAAGTTTAGGTTTATCTGTCACGAAATATGATTTCGTGTCTATAATCCACCCACTCATGGATTATGACGACCACAGATAATCTCGCTAAACTATACAAGTCGAGGTCATAGCATACGTATAATCCCTCCATCACAGGCTATCCATATTATACCTGGGATATAGATAATAACGTCAAATCCGTTCGGTATAATACAATCAACTTTCAGTTTACGATCTCTAAATAACACTCGGAACTGGTTTCCAAAGTTATACCATGGTCACAGATTTACTAGATCGTAAACACGTGTTGGATGCCTATGCCCTGTTCATAGGACTGACGGATCCGATATTGATACGCACATGATATCATGAGCATCAATCCACGCCCAACGAACAGGCGGAGGTCTGATCATGACCAGATCGTTGACGTGACTGCCATCAAAGTGTGGAGGATAGCTCATATATCCACAGTGGTATGTCAAGTCGAATGACCACTATGCTCGCTCAACTCGAGAAGGTTCCTATTGACGTTGGTGTACCATCTATTAGGAAACCTCCAGTGAGTCGTTCAGTGTCTTATCAAATAAACACATACATGTCTATATGAGTCTCCCGAGACTTATGGTTCACTGGGATAAACCATCAGACCAAGTCACGATATACGGCATGTACTGGTTTTAGTGGATTTTACTAACCGACCCTTGTTAGCAAATCTTGACCAGGAACTTTATTTTAAAGATAAACAACTAATAGTGCGCTTCGTAATGTCAATTACAAACTACTTTGTAACTGCGTACTATACTGTAAATCCTAGGGTCTTTGTCTAATATACACGTATCACTGAACCATATTCAGTTTCTATTCAATCGTAATCAGATATCTAATCGTGATTAGATCGAATAAGTGTATAAAAGACAAGGGTGCTACCATTAAAATTATTAATATTATGAAAATACAATTGCTCGTATTTATGAAACGGACATAAATATGATCCGGATTGGCACTCTGAGCACCAACCCTAACAATATGGTGATTCAATATTGGTAATCCGACAAATACGAGGGGATTGGGAATTGAAAGAGGATAAACTAAACTCGTTTCTCTTTCACCTTAAAACATTGTTACAAAACATCCCGGGATATGCATTCCAGCACTTGTCTCGGGAAGATAACCAGATGGAAGATGTCTTAGATTCGACTTGGGAGAATTTGGAGAAGTTAAGTATGAAACTTATAGTGATGACTACAGCCAGTAGATCTAACTATGAAATATAGTAGATAATGGATATTGGGGTCAATTAAGGAAAACCCTGGTACTATAGCATTCATAATTTCTTATATAAAGAATCATGTGGGAAAGACATGATAGCAATCCAGAAATTGGCTTCCTAACTCATGAACCTAAGAGGGGATTGTATAAGAGACAATCTAATGGGGTGCGCATTTGAAGTGCCTTAAGGAAAGAGGAAGCCCGAATGGTTATAGAAAAAGTCCATGCGGGGGTATGTGGACCACACATGAGTGGGATGAACTTGTCGAGAAAAATCATATGACATTGGCTCTATTAGCTAACTACAGAGGCAAATTACGTATAGTTGGTGAAACGTTGCCATGATTATCAAGCTCGCAAGAATTTGAATCATCTAGCCACCAGATTTACATGGGTTATTAAGACCTTAGCCATTCTCAGCTTGAGCCATTGATCTGAATAGTGAAATTAAACCGCAAGTTTCAAATGAACATCTGTTTATAGTAGTTGCCGTAAATTACTTCTCTAAGTGGGTAGAAGTTGAATCCTTTCGTAATGTCACCACCAAGAAAATGGTTAAGTTTATCGACAGAAACATAGTTTGTCGGCATGGGATGCCGCATTATGTACTGATAGATGATGGAGTCTAATTTCAAGGAGAAACCAAATCTATGCTACATAAGTATGGGATCAGACACCACAAATAGTAGCCTTACAAATCGCATGCTAACAGGGCAGTAGAAGCTGCTAATAAGACTCTGAAGATGATCTTGGCCAAAATGACGTAAACCCACAAGGATTGGTAGACAAGTTACCTTTTGCATTAGTGGAAAGGAACATCGGTGAGAAGAATGATGGGAGCTACGCCATACTCATTGGTGTATGGGATGGAGGCTATACTTCCAGTATATATCAAAGTGCAATCAATGTGAGTTCTGATGGAAGCATATTTTTCTGAACAAGAATGGGCTGCATGGAGATATGAAAAGTTGGCATTATTGGACGAGAAAATGATGAGAGCTCTGTACCACACCCAATTATACCATAAAAGAATAGCAATGGCTTTAATAAATGGGTCTAACTCAGCAAGATCAATGAAGGGTATCTGGTACTAATATAGTCAAGGGCATTAGCAATAGACCCCAAAGGTAAGTTCAGGCTAAATTGGGAAGAGCTCTATTTGGTCAAGAAAGTCTTTAGAAATGGAGCTGCGTGGTTATCCGATTTGGAAGGAAATGAATACACGGAACCTACAACATCGACAGGCTAAAGAAATACTTTGCGTAAAAAATAATCGTTAGGTTGAAAATCCGTAAAAGACGGCCCAAGCAAAAATTAGAGCATATCTTGCTAGACCAAAAATGGTTTAGGAAAAATTTAGGGATAAGAGAGTAAAAAAAATAGTTAGTTGAAAAACCCGAGAGGACCAGTTCCAACAAGGGTATCGTTATAATAAAAAAATTAATGTATTTAAGCATATAACAATAGCAAATACTAATATTTTATTGAAATAAGGTCCAAAATGTTCATAAAAACAAAATGCTAAATGAGAGAATTCAAGAAAAGTACGCATGAATCATATTCTTCCCCATTTCATTTCGAGGCATAAATTGAAAGGTTAGTCGCAGAGTCATCGGATGCAATAGAAGTCTCAGGGGCAGAGACAGTCCAAACATTTTGTTCAGTCTAATTGCTATAGAAACTATCTAAGAAGTGACAAGACACATGATCGCCTTGGAAGATACGCCTTTCAAGGGCAGGAGGTGAGAGGAACTCATATTATCGATAGAGTCTGGATGACATATAGAATGAATTAGTAATGAGACTTGGGATAGGTACGCAGTGACCAAAGAAGTCTAAAGTGACATGATAGAGGTGCCACCAAGGGCACATCCATAATTTTTCAATGTTCGACAGTTACTGCAACCACATTATTCTCGCATCATAAGAAATACCTTTCTTCGCCAAGGCACGGGCAAGATGATTTCGGGGATCCTACCTCAATGCTAGAAGCACCATCCAATAATACAAAAAGTTCAATAAATGAGGAGGTATGCATTACTCTCTCTATCTCGGTAGAGCTAAAAAGAAAAACCATATAAGCTTCTGGTAGATACTGAATTTTTGAAAAAGAGATTGCCATAAGAGTAGAATGGGGAAATCAAAGACCCAATATGGAAGTAAACTCCTCGGGCAGAGGCACAGCTCATGACCATTGAAGCGGAAGACATAATTCTCAACATCCCAGAATGTCATTGTAGCCTTAAGAAATACATAGTTAATTTGACATGATGAAGGCAATGAAGAGCAGACAACTGAGCTACTCTTGGGGGGACCAATCAAACACCCCATGGATTAGGGATACGATGGGATCTTGGAGAATACATGCCATCAGATGACTTGGGCAGTGGATAGATGCTGGTCAGAGACGACAAATATGTCCAATAGTAGGCCGGATATGTCTATGGGTGGCCGGATATAGATGACTAAAAAGAGGTACTGCGAAGAGCAATGAAGTGTGGGTAGGGAAAATGAGATTCATAGAGTTCTTAGAAGTAAAAATGAGATAAAAAGAAGTTTTTGTGAAGAGTATAGGAAATGGTGGAGTCTTATATAGAGAAAATTCGAGGTTATACCATGAGAAATGGGGATTTCTAATCTCAAAGTGAAACCTCATATTGTGATGTATCTGGTCTCCGTCCGAATGTGCATGCCATATCCTGAAAAGTGGCTGGAGTTACTTTTCCAGGATGGCCAAACATATATGTTATATTTATCCAGACTTGTAAGGGATTATTTCATATTCGGAAAGACTCAACTTATATCTGGTCGATGTTCTAAGTTCCAGAAAGGATTGTAGATGTTGTACTCATATATGTTATGTTGTAGTGAATGCAAAAGAAAGATGCATGATAGATGGTTTTATTAAATAAATAGTTTTGAAACTTCATTTTTATTTAGAATGCCATGATATAACTACAACAAAAGAAAAATGAGAGTTTTCATAATCATTAGATGTTGTCTCTTCTCCCTCACGCTCCTCTTCACTAGACTCCTCAGACGATGGATCCTTCGGAGCTTCGGGAGAATGCAGTCCCCTCACTCGAACCCCCCATCATATGGTATCAGCCTCCAAACATGAAAGATGCTGACGCGCCCGCTCAATGACTTCATGATACTGAACCCGTACCTCTATCTCATTTATACGGAGCAGGTAGTCTCTGGCCTACGCCTCCAAGCGACCATAATTAGGAAATACAAAAAGATAAGTTATGAAAACATGCATACATGCTAACTCTATCTTTACAGGTACTTCATATGAAACACTTTGCACGACTAGCCCAGACTTTACCGCATATACTAGATGATAGCAATGGTTCGCAAAGTCCATAGAAACCTGCAAGTATGATTTGGTCAGTGAAAATAATAAAGCCAAAAAAATAATGAAAGCATACTGATTGAGATTCTTACATGGATCACATCAACATCGGTAATTGTCAGAGCCTACATCCCTCCTAGCAGTAGCACATGAGTCTCCGCTGCACCGGTATCATCATAGATCAAATAAGTCAGATCCGGCCAATAAAACATTAAGCCATGAATGACCATAAGGAGGTCTATGCTGAGAAGTAGAACTAGTTGCTGGAGAAAGACCCTGCTGGGAAGAAGGAGTCGAGGAGCGGATCTCCTAAAAGAAGAAGGGTCTGGAGCTGCCATAGCATCTATCTCTATTTCCTCAATATTAGTAGGCCGGCACGCTCGAGGTGCCTCTCGACGTCCATGGACCTGCACCAAAGAACCACGACAGTAAGAGACATGTAGATGAATGGGATATTATGATATATGAGACGACATTGCAAACCTAGGTAGCCCAACACAGCTCGGTAATAGGAAGAGATCCAATTAGGGCAGTACGAGCCCACTACTAGTAGTCTCCATCAATAAGGAAAATATCGATAGAAAAAACTTACAGGGCGGCCATGAGATCTTCCCCTTCAATCTTAAGGCTAAAGAACTCGGAAGTAGGAGGAGAAACATAAATGTTACGGGCCTGGAGAGCAAAGTTCCAGAGCTACACCTGCTCCCCTAGATACTAAAGATGTTGATCGGTACCAAGAGGAGTATGTGTAAACCGCCCTTCGAGAAAGAGGACCACACAGAATCAAGCATATCAGCGGCTGGGGTCCCCCACCATGCCAAGTCAATCTGAGAGAAAAAATGGATCAGAATAGACAAGATAGTGAAGGGCAGGGTAAAATCAGAAATCAACTCAGAACAAAATAAGAGAAGATTTACCATATCCAATGTGAGCCCATTCAGCCGAGCTCGGTGCACCTCTATATCATGGGATTCGAATGAGCCCACGGTAGATATGTCTCAATAGGATAAGCCAATAAACACAACCTCCTCCCTGAAGATCGGGAAGGGTCGTGCCCGAGTTCCGAACTCGTATGCTCAAGCCTGCAAACGATAAGAATTAGGGTTACCACCAGTTACAACAGAAAAAAAAATAAACAAAAATTGGGACACATACCTCAACCAATAAACTATAGCCCTGGATATAGGAGTTACGCTGACAGCATCGGTTCAGTCCCCGATAAATGGTCGCCAGGGCTGGGGATTCCCGATCTAATTCTCGAACAATATCCAGGTCGCGGAGCGGAGGAAGGGGTAGAGATCAACAGAGTTGGTTGAATCAGCAAACAGAGTGCAACTGAATTTATACAGGATAAAGAGCTCACAAGCTGGTCAATCTTCCATTCAAAAGCCAGGTAATGCCTCTCCCAAAATATTTGTAGCTCCTCATAAGCAAAAACCCCATAATGAACCTAGAGGACGAATCCCAATAGTCTAGGAATGTAATTGGTCTGAAGGGTGGGAGAATAGAGGCTATAGTCGAACTCAATGCATCAGCCATCGTAAAGAATGCTTATCAAGTAGGCAAAATCCTCTGACATGATGGCCATTTCGCCCACTGGAATATGTGTAAGATCGGAAGGATTTTGTAAATCCGGTGGTATCAATCTGAACCTTCACCTCGGAGATAGTCTCATATACCACCTCTACACACTGGCCGGTGGCCTTGAGGTATAAAGCGTCCAACTGCAAAAGATAAAAATCGAGTTAGTGAACATACAGAAACAACATAATAGTAATAACACACAGCCAAATGACTAGTCGCAACATATGGGAAGTCGACCGGATATGTAAAAATGCCATGCCGGATATGTAAAACTTCTGGCCGAATATACGATGGACATCCGGCCGGACATGGAGTGCTTGAACAATGTATAGTTACAATGGTGGGCCCTAGAAGATCCTATCCATATTTTGGAGTTAAAGAACCTAAGTTAAGCCTAGAACGAAGTCATTTGGTCAGAAAGTCTAGACAAACATGAATCATAGGAAACAAACATATGTCTCATGTCCGGCTGGACTAAGAGATTGGGGGCCCGGACTTACAACATGTTCGACCAGACATAAGCAAATTTGAAAACTCAGAAAATATGAGAATGAAAAATAAAACTTACCAGCTCGACGCTAGAATAGGCGTGGTCCCCCATGGAGAAGAGAGTGGGTAGGGAATCCCCATACTTGAGGCCAAAAGATTTTTGGAGTCTCGAAGTGGGATTGAGGGTTGAGACGAATGGTAGAGGGGGAGCCTAGGGTGCGTCCTTTGGTGCTGAAAGTCCCTAAAATGCCATAAATGAGTTATGAAATGAAAAGAAGTCGATTGAGATGAAGGGTTTTTGAGAGTTTTCAAATATAAGTGTTTTTGCTTTAAGGAATGTCGGTGACGAATGAGAAGGAAGGCTCCCCTTTTGTATTCAGGAGGCATATCCGGCCGGACATAAAATACAGGTATATCCACCCGGACATAAGTGAAAAAATCACATCCGGCCAGACATGATGTAGCACATCCAGAATATGAAAAGCAGAGATTGAGGTATCTCAGACCGATCAAGGCATCGGGAGACCTATGGGTCCATTACCTGTCAGAGATGAGATCGGGGCATCTCGTTAACAATTGGGGCATCGGGAGACCTGCAGGTCCATTAACCATCAAGAACATAGATCGAGGCATCTCAATACCGATTGAGGGATGAGACTTGCGGGTCCATCAACTATCAGAGCATGGATCAAGGCATCTCACCATCGATCGAGACATTGGGAGACCTGCAAGTCCATTTATCAAAAGCTGATATCAAGGCATCTCACTGTTGGGTTTCTATTAGGTCCCAAGGATCAAATCAAGGAATTAAACATATATGTATGAATACTCGTAAAAGCATGGTGGAATCATACTTACAACGATCGGTTGTGCGATGCGAGGAACAACGAAAACTTTTTATGCCCTTTGAAGCTCCTTGAACTCTCAGCATTTACTGGTTTTTGTCCTCCTCAAATTCGGCCTTGAATGTTCCCAAGCTCCAAGCTTGTGATGTGTATTCCATGCTTACAAGTTCGGTTCCCTATCACCTTTGGATGACTCTTCGTGTGCTAGCAATGGCAAGATTTTCCACAAATCTTCCATCTTCCTTCTCAAGGCTCTCGGTTTTTTAGAACAAAAAGAGAGAAATTGGCCCTAGGCTGTGAGATGCTAGAGAGAAGAGGGAGAGAGAATGATGTCTTATTTTGGTTTCAAAAACCTAATGAAAAACATATACCAAAATTAGTCAAAAGCTTTTCCAAAAAGCTAAACAATTTTTACAGGCAAAAATGCATTAAATGCATTCAACAACCCACATCAACTATTCACATCAAAAGTGAATAGACATCACTTCACTCAAAGTGATGTGACTTCCTTCACTTGATGACTAGTGATTTGACGATTGATGTGACTTGTGGGCCGCACTTTAATTCGCAATGCGAGTGCGCCCGCAAACACACCCGGGCTCGGGTTCGCTAATTCCAAATTAACGAATTTTCCGTTGCGACGTAATTAAATAATTATGCCTAGCAAAATTACTATTCACGTCGCTAACGAATTAATTCTAAATTAACTCGTTTGCCCGAATTAAAATCCAATTTCAATTCCGCGTCGAAATCTAATTTCGTATAATATATCGAATATATTATTTTAATGATTAATTCCAAATTAATCGTTCTCTCTCTTTAATTAATATTTTATCCCAGATAAAATATCTCCGTAATTAATCCCAGATTAATTTTCTCTCATTTAATTAATCCCAGATTAATAAAGTGCGATTCATACGTCATCGGTGAATCTTTGGGAAGTGACCCATGAGATCCCCGGATATGTTGGCAGTAAATCTGGTCGTCGGACTATCCGAACACGTAAGTACCTAGTACTACGTTTTTACCGATTTACAAGACATGGTTGGCTTCTAGCAAAAGATCATGCCTACCCAATTCTCCAGAAATATCCTTACAGGAATATGTGATCTATATCAGGCGTACTATACGTAGTATTGCATATTTTGATCCAGTATCGGATGTCACGTGCAAGGCCTGAGGCTGAAATTGTGTCTGCCTCGTACGAAGCACATATCGGATCTCTGGTAATTAGTCTCTATAATCAGATAATCATGACCTAGTCATATTATCCCGATGACTGCAGTACATAAGAGCACCAGTTCCGTATCCTACGTGATCATCATCTCCACTATGACTGGAGTGATACTTCCATCTCGACATCACACCCAATACACTACGATTCTCAATATACCCAGAAGAGGCGTACACAGAACCTGTTAAAGCCCTGGACGACCAAAACCAAAGTATATTGATTGTCGCAAGTATTAGCGGTGCAAGTCTCAGGTTAAGACCAAATACACATACCCTGATTCGGACTTCCATAGACACATAGTCATACTACCAATGGAATTTTGAGGGGTCTATCCAGAGCGAAGTTTTTTCCCGTACCATCGGTAAACACAACGTCCTATTACACTTGCATGAGTATCCTATACCCAAATATATGAGAACTATGACGTTATGCCCTCACAACTCTCACAAGTGTAATACTAGTCTTTTACGCATTATCGATGTCCAATCTCGATAATACTCTGACTATGGATATTTAATGATTAAACCTTCGTGGATTGATACTGTCTCATATCATCTCAATCTGGAACTAATCATATGGACCTTCTATCATTTATATATCTTAGTGATCTAATCACAAATGATAAAAGAGTAATTTCCTTTGTCACATAGTTAATTTGTACAACAACACCATGATATGTACAAATAGTGATGCTATGGGTTATAACTGTCTAACAATCTCCCACTTGGCCTATAGCCAATCACTCAAGTGTCCAACATCCGAACTATGTACGGTTCGCTCAAACTTCTGCTGAGAAAATGCTTTCGTCAGCAGATTTGCATGAATATCATCTGATGCGATTTATACGATCATCACATCGCCACGATGTATGATCCGAACGAATTAGATGAATATTTGAAGTATATATTTGGATCGTTGATGAGACTATTAATTCTTTAGCCTTTGTTGTAGCCTAGCTCAGCGCTTCTAACAGAACTATATCTAATCTAATTAGATTATTATCAATCCAGAAGGCTTCTATTGTTGCCTCAGCTGCAGAAATAATTCTGCTTTTGTTGTTTATTCTGTAACAGTATCTTGCTTGGAAGATTTCCAGCTCACTGTTCCACTATTCAAACTTTGTAGTACCGTTCTTACAACTTATAGTCATTTTATCGGTTAGGAAACTTGCAGTAGTGAATCCAGTCACTTCAAGTTTTCCTTCTCCATAGTATAAGAAAGCATCATTAGTTCATCTAAGATATTAAAGGATGTTCTTAACATCAATCCAGTGACTATCACTTGGATTGGCCTGATTGTGACTCCATATGCTCAAAGCATATGAGACACCAGGTCACGTACATTTATTTCAATGTACGAGTTCTCGGAGACTATTAACAACTTTAAATCTATCACAGTAGATCTTTATTCCTAGAATAAAGGTTGTTTCTCCCAAGAATTCTACGGAGAATTTTCATGAAAGCCAAGCTTTCACCGATTGTATTATGGGAATATCATTTCCAAGAAATGATATATCATCATTACTTAGGACATTCACTATCAGTGCGCTCCCACTAACCCTCTTATATACACAAGAATCATTTCGTTTTGAATTAAATCATACATCATTATGATTGCATCAAAATGATAATTCCAAGAACGCAATGTTTGCATCAATCCATCCATGGATCGAATAACCTGCAAACCTTGTTTGCTTGTTTTGGTATGACAAAACCGTCAGGATGTCTTAAACATCCTCCAAAAGGTTTCTGTTTAGGAAAGCGTTTTTGTCATTCCATCTGCCATATTCATAATTGAAACATGCAGCAACAGCAAGCATTATCCAAATGGATTTAATATGGCAAACAAGTAAAAGGTTTCGTTGTAATCGACACAATGTTGATAACGATTACATTTTTCGCTACAAGCCCAGCTTAGTACGTTGGTACGTTGCTTCCATGTATGTCTTCCTTGAAGACTTATATAGTACAGTAGGCATAATGCCTTTCGTACAACAACTAGTATCCAAACTCGGTTGGTATACATGGAATCCATTTCGGATATCATGGAACTTTGCCATAAATGGGGAGTCGATACCTTGTATCACTTCCTCATACGTAGTCAGTTCGTATTCCTCATAAGATTAACTCTTTATGAGGTGAGATCAGAAACCCATACCCCAGTTGTTTTTCTGACTCTCTCCGACTTACGTGGTTCTTGTGTATTCGAAGATTATTGGTATGGTTTTCATCCTTGAACTATTTTCATTCCATTAAGGAATCGGTGCCTGGAATAGTATGTATTCGTATTTTAGAGTTTATCGAGTTTTATTTCCTCCCACTTCCCACTGCATATTGGTATTCCTCTTAGGAAAACCGCATGGTGAGCAACAATTACATTGTTCTCTAGTGAGAATGTATAAGTACTATACTTTGGTTTTCCTAGGATAACCCACAACTTAGGCACTTATCCGATTTGGTTTTAGTTTGGTATCATCCAAACATATGCCTAGCATTCCCAAATCTACAGGAATGAGAAAACCCAGTTTCTTTCCTGTTCATATCTAATATGAAGTCTGTCAAACAGATTTTTATGGAACCTTATTCAAAATAAGTTTTGCACTGTTTAAAGTTTATCCTTGAAGGAAATAGTAGCTCAGAGCGACTCATGATTAACCTTATCATGTCCAACAAGATTCGGTTTCTCCGTTCGGACACACCATCAGACTGACGTGTTCCGGGAGGAGTCCTCATTGAAAGAATACTATACTTTTTCAAGTATATGAGAAACTTATTGCTTAAGTATTTTCATCATGGTCTAACCGTGATGGTTTAATACTTTAGCCGATCTGCTTGTTAACTTCGTGTCGAAACTCTTTGATTTGATCAAAAGTTTCCGATTCGTGTTTTAAAAGAAACACAAAACCATAACGCGATGCCACATCCGTAAAGGTCACGAAACATTCATATCCACCTCTAGCCTAGCTAGATATGGGCCCACTTACGTCACTATGATCAAGGGCAACAGATCGGTGGCACTTACACTTTTACCAAGTAAAAGTTGTTTTAGGCACTTTGCCCAATAAACTAGATTCGTATACTTTATTTGAATAGAATAAAATTTTTCCTAGTACCCACTCTTCGAAAGTGTGGATATACGAGTCTTGTTAATGTGGTCCCAGACAACAATGCCACTTATAAGTCTCAACTGATTAAATCAGTTTGAGCTATTTGTTTGTCATGTTATATGTTGAGATTTATTTTATATTCAAAATATAAAAACTGTATTCACATCTAATGTGTTTATCTAATATCATCTTTATAAAATGAAACACTTTAGTGTTCTAGAATATAAAGGTATATCCCGCAACGGATTAAACCCTGATATAGAGATAATGTTTCTAGTCAACTAGTTACATTTTAACAGTTTCCTAATTTAAGTATACACCCGAAGGGTAGTTTCTAACTTAGGTTTCTACGGTTTTAAAACAGCAACTCTCGTCTCGTTTCTGATTCGCAGATCAATCTCAACTGAAGTCAGTATCCTGCTCATAGCAGATTCTGCACACCAGTACATATTTATGTACCACACTTAGTATCTAAAATCCAATTTTAATACTAGTAGTGAACATTATATGACAAACATATTGAAGTCGGAGCCTTGCACCGTCTTCAATTCCTTCATGTCTGCCTTGTCCATACGACAGTCACACTTCTGTGTCCCGTTTGCCACAATTTATGCAGACATATTGGGATATGTCCTATGTCTTCCCAGAATATTATAATGATTTTGCCTTTGCCCTTTTTCCACACCCCTAGAAGCCTTTGGCCAAGCCTTGGCCTTCTGGGATGTCGAAGTAAGATGCGCCTTGCGCTTCTTGCCCTATTGCAAACTCTGGCTTTGTCTCCTTGAGTATAGCCATTAACTCTCCAAGAGTTTACTATTGCAATTTAGTACTTCTAAGATCTAAAAATAAATCTATGAAGATCTTTCAATTTCATTATCATACTATAAGGATCTAATCCTTAGTTCTGATTAAGAAATTAAGGAGTCTATTTGGCAAGCATAATGGATTAAGCACTAAAGTTATCATCGCATGAATCTTCCAAAGATCATGTTCTACTATTTGCTTAACTCCAGGCTTAGGCTCGAGATGTCACTATATCAAATAAGGTAACTTCTCGGTCACTCAGGACTATCCTGAGATTTTATTCCCAATTTTAAAATTAAAGTCGTTTAAATATATTTTCACCCAGGATTATGTTTAAACACCAATCTTTCAATTATCTTGATTCTAATAGTCCAATATTTAATCAACGATTTTAGGTACTATTTATTATAATGATACTATAGTCTAACTATATAATCAACTATAATTCATGATTAAGTTCAATTATATTGATTAGTATAATCCAATTATAAAATCAACTATTAATTGAAATGGTTAATTCAAATATATTGATTACTATAATCCAATTATATAATCAACTATAAATGAAATAGTTTGAATACAGTCCAATTGCTCAATTAAAACAACATTAAATATTAGTACAACTAATATATTAATTTATTTGACGAAATATTTGTAATGAGCGCGTATGGCAAGTAACTAAATGAATATTGCAAATTTAATACTTGCCTCCCACTATTTTTCGGCGAGCCTCTAACCCTCTGTTGAGTACTCGGGAAACATTGTTTCCTAGTGGGCTAGGATCCCGTTAAATAACACACAATCTTGACTTTGGCCAACAAATTGTATGATAATTAACTAGGTAGATCTCTAAGATCAATTGGATCCCATCCAATTCCTAGATCCAGTAGGTGGACATCCAAGTCCGAAACATATATCTTATATATGCCAATATATCCAATATATTGCCTAACCTTTTTCCTCTGAATCAACTAAGCCTTGGCTTTGGCACAACAAACTTAGTGATCCCAGTTAAGCGGAACCCATTGACCTTGGAAATCTTCGTAATCAATGTCGATGGACAAGAAGTGATCTTGACTTTGGCCAACAAATCACAACTTGAACAAGACACTGATATGGAACAAAGCCTTCATGATTCAAACACATCCTCGACGGACAAAGGTCTTGACTTTGGCCAACAAACCAATGCCAGTCTTGGATCTTGAGTAAGAATCACTCAATGGAAGGAAAAACGCTTAATATGATGTTGAGGGTTTTTTTTTTGCGTGTAATTGGCAACCAATTAATTATCTTTGTTAAGGTATCATCATCATACACCCTTAAACATGCATTCTAAACACATAATAAGGCGCATAAATAAATATAATAATGATATGCGGATGGATACTTAACATTTTGTTCCTAGAACAAATCTCTCCATTTCCTCTCTCCCACTAGCACAAGTATTACTTCTACCCAATTACATAACACTTCTAAAGAAACCTCATTTACATTGAGGGGAATAGGTGAGAAGAGAAGTACAAAGAGTAAATAGGTAATAGGCTGGACACGCAGGTCCAATTAATAAATTCTAAATTTATTACAACAATTTCCAAAATTGCCCCACCCATCTAATATCCATCCGATATACATTATTCATGCATCGCATCCATGTATTCACACAAGCATGTTATCAATCAATCTAATCCAATTAATTAATCTGAATATTAATGACCATCCAATGTTCAAACAACGATTTGATTTTGCGCGAGTCAAACTCGTTTTGCGAATAAGTACTCAAAGTACGAATTATTGAATTAAATTAAACTACAACATTAAATCCAATTTAATTTGTATTTAATACTAATTCATTTATTTAATTCCAAATTAAATATTTACACTTTATTAACGAACCTTTACGACTTAGATTCTAAATCTAATCGTAAGGGTCTCAAAGCCCGATTAACATCCAATGTCAATTTAATTTAAAGTCCAATGGT
Organism: Zanthoxylum bungeanum; assembly: GCA_019454045.1. Classification (NCBI taxonomy): domain Eukaryota; kingdom Viridiplantae; phylum Streptophyta; class Magnoliopsida; order Sapindales; family Rutaceae; genus Zanthoxylum; species Zanthoxylum bungeanum. The sequence continues at coordinate 18,093 of SKCR01040857.1, read as the reverse complement.
CTTTTAATTAATTTCTTAAGGCATGGACTTTTGGTCAATATGGGTCAAACCTAAATACCAAAGCCCATTTAAGGAATCACCCTTATTTGCCAAGAAACCAATTTAGGCCCATTAGGCCCAATTAATATTAAAGGTCCATTTAGTCATAATTGGACTTTATGGATATGGTTTTGGGCCCAATTGGATCCAACCAATTTAGCCTAAACCAATCTTGGTACAACCAAGCCCATTAAGCCCAATTACAACTTTTAAAGCCCAATTTCCAAAATATGCCCAATTAATTAAATTACCAAATTCCAAATTTTATAACTTAATTAACTAAAGTGTATGCCATAATTAATTACCCAAATTAACATTTCCAAAACACAAATTTGTACAATTAATTATGCTCATTATCATCAAAACATGTCAAACACATTTTAATCAAAAATCACATCATTATACATGCTAATACTCACGGCAATTGGGGTTTTTCATGTCCGATTCGGTTTCAATCCAATTAAATCCGCAATCAACATTACCCAATGTTTTCCAACTCACCCAATGATCAAAAACATAAAATACCATGACTTTAGGGCATGCTTAAGTTTCGGCCAAGCCTCAACAATTTGGGGAAAATTTGTCCAATTCAAAATTCATGAAATTGACAATGCATAACACCATGTTATCATCATTTAAGCATATATCAACAATCAATTTCATCAAAACAAGCTCAAATTCAATTTACCCAAATTTTACCATAATTCAAGTTTCATGCTCAAAATGGCTCTGATACCATTGTTGGGTATCTATTAGGTCCCAAGGATCAAATCAAGCAATGAAACATATATGTATGAGTACTCGTAAAAGCATGGCGGAATCATACTTACAACGATCGGTTGTGTGATGCGAGGAACAACGAAAACTTTTATGCCCTTTGAAGCTCATTGAACTCTCGGCATTTACTGTTTTTGCCCTCCTCAAATTCGGCCTTGAATGTTCCCAAGCTCCAAGCTTGTGATGTGTATTCCATGCTTACGAGTTCGGTTCCCTATCACCTTTGGATGACTCTTCATGTGCTAGCAATGCAAGATTTTCCACAAATCTTCCATCTTCCTTCTCAAGGCTCTTGGTTTTTTAGAACAAAAAGAGAGAAATTGGCCCTAGGCCGTGCGATGCAAGAGAGAAGAGGGAGAGAGAATGATGTATTATTTTGGTTTCAAAAACCTAATGAAAAACATATACCAAAATTAGTTAAAAGCTTTTCCAAAAAGCTAAAAAAAATTTGGAGGCAAAAATGCATTAAATGCATTCAACAATCCACATCAACTATTCACATCAAAAGTGACTAGACATCACTTCACTCAAAGTTATGTGACTTCCTTCACTTGATTGACTAGTGATTTGACGCTTGATGTGACTTGTGGGCCGTACTTTAATTTGCAATGTGAGTGCGCCCGCAAACACACCCGGGCTCGGGTTCGCTAATTCCAAATTAACGAATTTTCCGTTGCGACGTAATTAAATAATTATGCGTAGCAAAATTACTATTCACTCGCTAACGAATTAATTCTAAATTAACTCGTTTGCCCGAATAAAATCCAATTTCAATTCCGCGTCGAAATCCAATTTCGTATAATATATCGAATATATTCTTTTATCGATTAATTCCAAATTAATCGTTCTCTCTCTTTAATTAATATTTTATCCAGATAAAATATCTCTGTAATTAATCCCAGATTAATTCTCTCAATTAATTAATCCCAGATTAATAAAGTGTGAGTCATACGTCATCGGTGAATCTTCGGGAAGCGACCCATGAGACCCCCGGATATGTTGGCAGTAAATCTGATCGTCGGACTATCCGAACACGTAAGTACCTAGTACTACGTTTTCACCGATTTACAAGACATGGTTGGCTTCTAGCAAAGCATCAAGCCTACCCAATTCTCCAGAAATATCCTTACAGGAATATGTGATCTATATCAGGCGTAGTATACGTAGTATTGCGTCTTTCGATCCAGTATCGGATGTCATGTGCAAGGCCTGGGGCTGGAATTGTGTCTGCCCCGTACGAAGCACATATCGGATCTCTGGTAACTAGTCTCTATAATCAGATAATCATGACCTAGTCATATTATCCCGATGACTGCAGTACATAAGAGCACCAGTTCCGTATCATACGTGATCATCATCTCCACTATGACTGGAGTGATACTTACATCTCGACATCACACCCAATACACAACGATTCTCAATATACCCAGAAGAGGCGTACACATAACCTGTTAAAGCCCTGGACGACCAAAATCAAAGTATATTGATTGTCGCAAGTATTAGCGGTGCAAGTCTCAGGTTAAGACCAAATACACCTACCCTGATTCGGACTTCCATAGACACATAGTCATACTACCAATGGAATTCCGAGGGGTCTATCCAGAGCGAAGCTGTTTCCCGTACCATCGGTAAACACAACCTCCTATTACACTTGCATGAGTATCATATACCCAAATATATGAGAACTATGTCGTTATGCCCTCACAATGCGCACAAGTGTAATACTAGTCTTTTACGCATTATCGATATCCAATCTCGATAATACGCTGACTAGGGATATTTAATGATTAAACCTTCGTGGATTGATATTGTCTCATATCATCTCAATCTGAAACTAATCATATGGACCTTCTATCATTTATATATCTTGGTGATCTAATCACAAATGATAAAATAGCAATTTCATTTGTCACATAGTTAATTTGTACAACAACACCATGATCTGTACAAATAGTGATGCTATGGGTCATAACTGTCCAACACTCACCACTAATTGAGGCATCAGAATACCTGCAGGTCCATTAATTACTATCATAACAGAGATTAAGGCATCTCACTACCGATCAAGGCATCGGGGGAGCTGCGAGTCCATCAATCACTGTAGTAGAGATCGAAGCATCTCAAACTGATTGAGGCATCGGGGAATCTAAGGGTCCACTTATCCAAAACCTATTACAAAATTCAGGTAAGACTGGCAAGGCCTAGCAATCCGGGTACATAAAAATGCATGCATGACTTTGATAGACAAGTCACTGTCACACACTGCACAAGCCTACCAAAGTGGGGGCGACTGTAGACATTGCATTTTTTTGCATAGCCCAATGATGAGTCTCTTATGGGGACACCTTCTAAAAATTGGGGAATTATAAGGATGAATGTTGGAAAGGAAATGAACTTTAGGGAACACGGCCAAAAATCGGTCTGACATTACCTATGTCTGGCATACCTTGTCTCTAGCCAGAAAAGATGGCCGGACATGACTTGAAGACCCTAAATTCGGTCGGACATGATATAGTTATCAGTGAATGAGCAGATTGCCAGTACTTAATTTTATGGCTGATTGTCTCCGGCCAAACATATAATTTAAAGTGTATGGTCGGTCGGACATGTATCCAGCTGTCAGCACACATGCAAAATTAAATTAGCTGGAATCAGAGGCTTGATTATGTCCGGCCAAATATACATCCCAAATCCTGAATCTGGTCGGACATGGTTCGAGTTGTTTCTGATATTTTGATTACCAATCACTCATGATATATTGGAGGGGGATAGGGTATTTTGCTCCCCCTTCCATCCTCAGCCCTCTCCATTTCACTATAAAATGGGGGACATTTTGAGTGTTAGAGGATAATAAAAATATTGAACAACAATCATAATCTTGAGGTTAACAACAATATTCTGCACACAAAAAAAAAACCCTAAGGAAAATAATAACCTACCCACCCTTGAAGTTTTGTACGTTCTGGTGTGAATCCAGCAGAGACCCAACGATCAAAATTATCTTCAAAACCTAGCAACATTGAAAAAGGTATGACATGAGGACACCCTCTTCAATATTTATGCGAATCTAAGATTCTATTTTGACATTGTATCTTCAGTAGGACGTACACTATGTCTGGTCGGACATACACACACATTTTGCCCCCAATAAGCATGTTAGGCCATGTCTATTGCTTTCTGGAATGCATGTTTATATAATGTAGTCTTATATGAATAGACTATGTAAATTTTGTTTTATCTCGTCAATATTAATATGCATGTTACTATTTTCCCTTGTTTATTAGAATTTTATGCATGATTCTGTATTCCATATATTTTGAATTGCAAGTTATGTATGGCCTGATTTATTATAATTCTGGTCAGATATGATTTATATCTGGTCGTATGATCCCATGGTATATAGGATGGAAATCCGAACATAAGTTTTATAGCCTATTCCGAATGGATAGTAGTATGATTCGCACTAGGGATACAACTCTATGTACCACTGAAGGATGGCCATTTTATTATGAATGTATCTAAAATTCACATTTACCATATATGTATATGCATGTGCATGTTTCTGTGTTTATGGACTACTCAGTATGTCCAGCCTGACTCTGTCCAAGTCCGGACGAACATGAACAACTATATCCGTCCAAGTCTCTCTAAGGCCAAGCCCACCTAATACATGATTCGATCTATTTAATTATTATTTTATCATTACGGGAATTTTTAGTGTCTTATTGTTCGTATTACTTTCCCTTATTATTATCATGTTATTTTATATGTCGTTGTTGTGATTTTGTGTTTCTGAGTTGTGAATTATATCCAGCTAGGCGTCTATCAAGTCTGGTCGGACTTTGAAAGTTATATTCGGCCTACTATGGCCATGTGAGGCCAGGCCCATGTGATGCTTGCCCAGATCTATTCCATTAATGCTTTAATGTTGTACTAACTTATGGACATTTATTTTATTTACTATCTTTAAAATTTGTGTTTGCGCTTTGTGTGTTACTTTAAATCGCTTTTGTGTGTGAAATTGCATTATAAGATATGGGGATACCTCCTTTAAACTTAAATATTATACTAGCATCAGTAAGAAATCATTTCAAACCCAAACGGGTTTAAGGTTGGACCTTGCGAGGGGTGTAGTGCGGCCATAAATCATTTTCGGTGTCTCATACCGGGTGGTGACTTTCTTATTCTCCGATTAGTCTCCCCTGGGGACTATTCGTACTCTCTACGGATTACGAGCCCAATAGTGTTGTTGTCGTCGACGTCATTGGCATAGCAGTAAACCATGCTTGCTCCTTCAACTGTCTTATCTAGTACATCTAAAGCCACATTGAAGGAAGTTCTTCAGAGGAAGTCTAGCTAAAGACTATAAACTAAGCGCTTTTTGGGAGGCAACTGAAGCATTTCTAATTTTTCTTGTGTTTTATTATATTTTTATTTAATTGGTTGTGTTATTTATGTTTTACTTATATATTTTTTTCTTTCGTTGAGCGAGGTTTCAACATAAGTTTGGGGGTTGCGGCATTAACTTCAGTCTCCAACAGATAAATTTCTACATCATCATCGCTAAACATGGGGAGTATCTATTTCTTTTCCCTCTATTTTTATTTTTCAACATTGTGGATAATGTTTATTTTAAGTTTGGGGATAGTGAATAGAAATTTATATTTATATTTCAATTTTTTTAGTCGTGTCTTGGTTAGAATATCACATGCCTATGATATATATTTGTTCTGCATTAAAATTTTTGGCTCTTAGAAAATGGTAAATGTTGGTTGATGTGAATGCTAAATTGTAAAATAGATTTTTTCTTTAGATGATTCTTTACCTATTAAAGCACTTACATCAATTATGTTTCAGTTTAGACTTGAAATTTGAGATTGAGAGGCTTTGAATTGAGATAATTAGATTGAATGAATGACAGATAGCCTAGATATCTATCTTTATCTTAAAATTACATGAAGACTAGCATATAAATGAGCTACCTATAACCTTTAAGCATGAAGCTACCCATGGACAAGCGTAAAGCTATTATGAGGAGAAATGCTACCTTAAAGAATAGTGTGAAAGCTCAAAAAAAATAAAAAAGAACAACAACAAATGCTAAAACCAAGAGACATGAGCTTAATGATAAGACATAGATAATTTAATATACATAGGTTGGTTTGGTCCATTCTATTTTGATTGTCGAGATGAAAACTATTAAGATTGATGATCTAGTGGATAAACTCTGATGGAATTGATTCACACACACACTACAAAATTTTATCGAGATGAATTTGATTTTTGAATAAAGTTACGACCATTTATAGTATTTTGAAGTTTTCTTTTAACAATTAACATTTTATATAATGATCTTTGAGGTATTATTGTGAGAATCTAACCATGTTATATTTGTTGCATCTTATTAAGTTTATTTATTTAATAGTTTTAGATGATGTTTATGTGTGTCATCGTTGTAAGCCATCACTAGACTATAACTCATCCACTAGGGTTGCCTAAGGGTTTAAAGTCTAGTTTGATATGCTAAATACAATCATGATCCATGCGAAATGGTTTACTTAGTGTACTTGTTATTTATTTTGTTATTTATGTTTGTGTTATTGCTTGAGGACGAGCAATCATTCAAGGTTGGGGGTGTGATGAATACCTATAATATACACTTTTCAAGTATATTTATAATTGATTTCCCTCCTAAATTATTTTCTTGAATGTGTTAAATGTACTAATAGTAATTGTTTTATTTTCTAGGATGCATTATATAAAGAATTAAGCAGAAAGGAGTGAAAAATCTGAAATTCTCAATTTATACCAATGACTTCCTAATTTGTGTTGATTTTAGTATTTTGGGCATAACATTTTCATACAATTTCCAAATGAGATGATTTAAGTTGTAATTACCAAGAAGACTCGATTATCTACAACTTTATAGTTTATATCGAAGACTGAATCGAACTCCTTTATAATTAAAATCGAGCTTGAACCTGTCAACTCTACACTATCAGCATGCGTCGCAGCACAGATAGTTGTGTCGCAACGCAAATGTGGAAGATTCCAAAAATTGAATAGAAAAATTGGTTGTTATAATATATATATATATATATATATATATAATGGGAACGTTTAGGGTTACTTCACATACAATTTTAGGGAGGAAAATAAGCCTCTTTTGAGCCCAAAACACTCTCTAAACTCGAGAACCATTCAAAAACAATCAAGAATAAAAATATCAAGCAAGGATTAAGAAGAGAATATTGAAGAACTTGGAGACTGAAGATTGACAACCTTTATGATTTGTTTTCTTTATCCCTTATTTATTAATTTTTTTATTATTTATTATGTTGAATATCATGATGAATTTTTTTTTATCTTCTTCATCATGAACTAGATCTTGTTCTAGGATTATAATGTAACCCAGTATAAACTTTTATAAATTAAATCTATTTTATGATTGATATTTTATGTGGATTGTTTGTCATTCTCTATGCTTAATTGATGAGCGGCCAATATGCATATATTTTTCGCCCCTCTAACTTGATGTTCGGTGAGTTATCTATAATTTTATAAGTGTTTTGATGTATTTTGGGATTTATTTTGCAGGTTAAAATGATATCGATACTCAATGGAATCAACAAGAGATAAAAACGGTAAAATATGGAGTAAATTGGGACAAATTCAGAGTCAAAACATGCATCCCGACATTGGATTGCATGTCTCGACGTGCGTATAAGTCATCCCGACAAAGGATCAGACGTCGCGACGCCATTTCTGGTGTCACGACGCCTCTAGGCCTGAAGACCAGACCTATGTGTTCAGAGACAATGGCGTCATAATGCAACTTCTGGCATTGCGACACACCGGACGAATTTCGGAAACATAAGGAAATAATTTTCTACATACAGAATAACTCCGGGACTTCCATATAAATACATAAGTGCGTCCAAAACCCTAGGGAAAAGAGATTAGACACAACAATAGAGTCTCATAACATTATTTTGAAGCCTCCAAATAGATTTATGAGAGAAGACAAAGCACATCAAACAAGCACAGCACAGAACTCAACAATATGAAGCAAAGGACTGGCGATCTCGACAGAGTTTCTTCTTACTTTTCCTTCATTAATGTTTTATTTATCATTAATTATTTATTTAGAGTTTTTGAGCAAGTGTAGTAATTAAACCTATAATTTGAGGTTGTGATGAAACTAGTATTTTCAGTATATAAATTGAGTTTTCTTATATCTTGTATGATACTTTAGCTTGTTTATTGAATTTTGTTCTTAATGCTTGTTATTGCATGATCACCAATAGGATTGATGTGGTAAACTTAATTGAAATTGACAAAGGAATTTTAGGTTTAGCTTTAAATTTAATAGCATACGATCTCTTCTTAAAGATTTTACTACATGATAGAAATATATCTGTAGGGCGGGTGTAGCCATAATTGGAACATGATCTTAATAAATTTGGGGTTAATTAGTTGACATAGAAATATAGTTAATTAATTGACTCTGAATATTTGCACATTACCATCGAAAGAGGCTTGTGGATATCTTAGTGTTCTAAGTTAATAAGTCAATTTATTACACGAGTTTAGGAAAATAAATTCATCTTTACAATAATACTGGGTGAATTCACAATCTTGGATGTCTTCTTCTCCATGATTACCTTTGGAATTTTCCATAATTATATTTATTTTCTTTAGCTTTAATTTAAATTTAATTCAAAATAATATTTAATTTTAATTAGATACTCGTAGGTAGTTAGTCTTAATAATTAGTAATGTAGGTAATAAGTCCTCGTATGATCGATAATTTTTATATTATTTGAGCGATATTTGCGCTTGTGTAATGTGTGAAAATTACGGTCATTAATATTTTATATTGCTTAGCCAACGATAGGATAGTTGTGGTGAGAATTTTGGTTTAGCCCTGGGAATTGATAACATGTGAACTCATTCTTTTGAATAAAATCTTCGTGCAGGATATGAATATATCTGCTGGGGGCATGCGTAGTCATAATTAGAACTTGATTGTAATGAGTTTGGTTAGATTAATTATCACATGAATATAGGTAATTGAACTAAGTTGGACATTTCTACTTGACCATTGGAAGAGACTTGTAGATAATTTCGTATTTTAGGTTAATAATTCATTATAGTTGATCAATTATAAAGAGAGAAAAAAGATTTAAGGGATTATTGTGAGGAAGTTGTGATCCTCAGTTCTTTTTACGTTGATACTTACTCTTGTTTAAATTTACCTTTCTTTTCATTTGGTTTAGTAGTTAATATATATTTTTTCAAAATCATTAGTTTAAATAAGGTTAGGATAGGTAAAACTTTAGTATTAGATATTAATAATAATTCCTCGTGTGATCGATATTTTTATACTACTTATACGATATGTAAGTTTGCGTGATATAGAAAATCATGACCAGTAATCATTATGCTCTATCTTAACTCTGAAAGTAATCTAGATGAAGTGCTTGACAAACAAATAATTATAACTCAAAATTTATACACAGTCATCTACTATTTGATAGTTAATTAGAGAAATTATTTTTAAAGGCAGTGATGATTAAAAATCACAGCACCTCAATTTCAAACAACTGTCTTATAACGTCTTTCTATAAAACGATAAAAATAATTTTAAATTATCTATAATATATTGATTACGTCAAAATCCAAATCCTCAATTCAAGATCAAGAAAGAAGAAAAAGATGCCAAGGCATCTATAGTGTTTTGGGATGACTTATAATTAATTTGAAGCATTGAAAATTAAAAAGAATAAAAATAAGTGGAATAACTAAGAATGAAAATCTTTATTTGGATTCTAGATTTCAAAATTTATAATAATAATCTAATTGTTTTATCCATTATATGATGAACTAAAACACATAAACATTATCATCCACTTGAAGCCATGCATAAAGGGGACAGCATATAAATCTAAGTGGGGAATAAATAAAACATAGAAAAATAAATCTTTTAGTTGACTAAAAACTAAAATTCTTTACAAAGATATGAAATAATCTTCCAATTTGGCTTATATATAAAAGTTCCCCAACTCTATTTTTGATGTGTATAAATAACTATGAAGATTATCAAATATAGATTTATGGATTTAACAAATTGTATATATTATAATTTAGGCGTCTGGAGAAGAGAAATACTATATATATTATAATTCATAAACTTATTCTCTTTTAATTTTCCTATCATTAGATGAAAAAATTGTACAATACAACATTAATATCACGTTATATATATAATAAAATAATAATATTTTCACATATATATTAAAATATTTAAAAATTATTAAATAAATAATAATTTTGGATAGTACTCATTTTATTCAGCAACCTGAAGGTTCCTCGATTGAAGCCTCCCCAGTCAGAGTCCAAAGATCAGACTTTTGCTTGCCATTAAATAAAATAAAATGTTTACAACTTCAAAGCAATGGCATACTATATAATCAATTTAATATAATGTTGACGGCTGATTTTGGTCTCAGGGGCAATATGGGAATATCACTCCCGAGACTAATCTTCTCTCAATAGTGAATTTGTTTGGTTATGGGGGACCAAAGGTAAATTTAGCAAAAGACAAATAACACACCAATCGACAAGGAGATTTAACGTGGTTCGGTGGATTTGGATCCGATCTACGTCCACGGACTCAAAAAGGATGATACTTTTATTACTTAAAACACTCTTATCGGGTCTCTACAAGTCAGAGCTTGAATATTCAGATCACTAATTCTTGATGATTTTTGTGATGTCCTTTACACATACTCTGCCCTCCTATTTATAATAGTGTAGAAATCATATTCCTTCTCGTATAAGAATTTCCTAGTTGAAACTATTCTCTTTTCCCATAAGGATTCCTAATCAAAACTACTTTTACTTTCTTTATCATACTAGGACATTGACTTACTAGTTTACCCCATGAAAGTAGGATAACTTATTATCTTATTTTGTATGGATAGAATGCTTTATTTTCCCGAACATGTCTTGCCCTATGCTCGGTCTTCATGTGGTCGGTCATAATAGTCTTTTGTACTGAGAATGCTGCTGTCGACCTGATAATTGCCCGGTCATCTTGAACTCAAGTGCTCGGTCACTAACCGTAAAGTTCCCGACCTCTTACTGTTTGACTCTTTAGTGGTCGGGTCGCATTAATAATCTTGACTGAGAAGTGAATTACCTTTTTACCCCTGTCGTGCTGCTTTAAATAACATAGTGCCTGAAAACACCATCAACATATAATATAATATAATATAATATAATATAATATAATCCAAAAGCATCTAAAAATTTGCAGGTCCAATGTTTACACATATTGTTGTTCTCTTTAAGTGCATTCTTGATTCTTTTGTCGTCTTTAAACTAACCTAAAAATACATTCAAAGAATTGAATTTGTTCATAATCTTATGTCTTAGATATTAGAAGTAATAGGTGTTAGTTGATCCGACCAATCTAATCTTTTGAGATAGAACATGAGATTTGAAATTTGAATCCTGTGTATTAGATTTAAGAACACTTTTTGATTATATTCATTTAATATTGTAGCTCTAGAGCTTGCCTAGTGGTTTCCTATAAATCTTTTTTGGTTGGTCGCTCGTGTTCGAAAATAATAATTAGAAAGTTTACTTTCATATGACTATAGAGTAACTGGAAGATTTTATGACTATTTTTTTCGAGAATTTACCACAATCTAATGTAAGGATGATATAAAAAAAAAAATTCAAATTATGTCGAGATTCTCGTCATGAATAAAAAACGAATCGAGATTTATAATGATTTTTATCTGAATTCATAATTGAAACTACACCATAATTATCAAATCTCAACCCGTCCCGATCGAGTACCATCTCTAACCCACTGTCTTAGGTGGTATTAAAGGTATATCTCAAAAAAATACACAAAACACTAACTTCATGTTTATATTAGTGAACAATTTCTTGTCTCATTTTTTTATTAGATTTCTAAACAAGATTTCAAAACAAGATTTCAACTTTAAGGTAAGTCCGACAAGCAATGTCACATGAATCCTTGAGCCCATTTATCTCACAAACAATTAACACTATTATTTACTTATTATTTAATTAGTTAATATTTTTTTTATATAAAAAAAAAGGATAATGTTGAATGTGTTGGAAAAATGCTTATGCATAAGCATTTTGAGGCTCAATTTTAAGCATGGTCCACTTCGTGTTAGTGGTTGTTATTGAATGATTCGGATACTCCTCCGTGAGTACTTCGAAATGGTATATTCATATGCTTAAAATGGTGCTTGGGTGAATGAGAAATTGTTGCTCAAAGTTCACCCATTGGTGTTGGAAAATAAAGAAAAGTAAGCTTGTCCCATATGGGAAAGCTATAGAGTAAATATTATGCTTATATATGATTGCTCATATGTAGATGGGTAAGAGTTATAAGGATAGCGGCTTTCTCTACGTGCGCGGGTGGGTGCAAATCAAATCCGAATCAAGCTTGGCTCGTGTGCACCTGCGTACACGAATGCCGGACCAAATTGAGCGGGCCTGGCCCAACCAATTTTTGGATGTCTCTTTATTTTTTCAAAGCCTTTTTATGTTCCATAACAGTTGAATCAATGACAATTAATCAACTTTGTGGTTACAATTTGAGATTAATGACATTAATCAACTTGATGGTTACAACAAGTGTATTCGCTCTGTAGATATGGAAAACAGTCCAAACACAGTAGATGTTCTGGCAGCCCCTGTGGCTAACCAAAGTGCAGTGGCAGCCTCTTCGGCTGGCCAACTTGCTTCAGCCTCTGGGCTTAATATGGCAGCTGTTGTGGCTGGCCAAAGTGTCACTGCCTCTATGGCTAGACAACCTGTTGGACATGTGAGCCATGTCAATCCTGCTGCGGAAAAACCTGAAAAATTCAGTGGAGAGAATTTTAAACGGTGGCAACAGAAAATATTTTTCTACTTGACCACGTTGAACCTAGCAAGGTTTCTAAAGGAAGATGCTCCTGTACCCGCGGAGGGTGAGATTGATATCCAAGTGATCACTGCAATCGATACTTGGAAACATTCTGAATTCCTATGTAGGAATTATGTGCTAAATGGGCTGAGTGATTCCTTGTACAGTGTGTACGCCGGAATGAAAACAGCAAAAGGGCTTTGGGAATCTTTAGACCGAAAATATAAAACTGAGGATGCCGGTACTAAGAAATTTTTCGTAGGCCGTTTCCTAGATTTTAAGATGGTTGATTCCAAAACTGTGTTAAGTCAAGTACAAGAATTGCAAATTATTCTAGCAGAAATACATGCTGAGGGGATGGTTTTAAGTGAAACCTTTCAAGTAGCCTCGATAATTGAAAAACTACCACCTGGTTGGAAAGATTTCAAGAATTACCTAAAGCATAAGCGAAAAGAAATGAGTATTGAAGACTTGGTTCTTAAGCTCAGAATTGAGGAAGATAATCGTGTATCTGACAAGAGAGGCATAACTCATGAGGCCAAAGCAAATGTTGTTGAACATGGCCAAAAGAACAAGAACCCTAAGAACAAATGGTCAAAGATGGGCCCTAAAGGAGGAGTTTCCAAGAAATCCAAATTTCAAGGAAAATGCTTCAACTGTGACAAAATGGGTCACAAATCTTCTGAGTGCAGATTGCCGAAGAAGAAAAAGAATCAAGAGGCTAATGTGATGGAAAATGTGACTCAAGATGTTTCAGACATTAACCTTTCAGCTGTGGTTTCTGAGGTGAATCTTGTGGGTTCTAACCCAAGAGAGTGGTGGATTGACACTGGTGCCACTCGACATGTGTGCTCGGACAAGAGCATGTTTTCTTCATTTGAGTCTGTTGGTAATAGGGAAAAAATATACATGGGAAATTCAGCAACATCTGAGATTGAAGGTCAAGGAAAGGTGATTCTGAAGATGACTTCTGGGAAAGAGTTGACTTTGAACAACGTTCTGTATGTACCAGAAATTCGGAAGAATCTTCTGTCTGGATCGCTTTTGAACAAGCATGGATTTCGGATGGTGTTTGAGTCTGATAAAGTAGTTTTGACTAAAAATGGGTTGTATGTGGGAAAATGGTATGTAACTGATGGGCTTTTTAAGCTCAATGTAATGGTTGTTAAACCCAAAAATATCAATAAAGCTAGTTCTTCTGCTTATATTGTTGAGTACTCTAATTTATGGCATGGTAGATTAGGACATGTTAATTTTAATTCATTGCGGAAATTAATTAACATGAATCACATTCCCAATTTTAAAATTGATAATAAACATAAGTGTGATACTTGTGTTGAGGCAAAACTAACTAGGTCATCATTTCATACTATTGAAAGAAACTCTGAACCACTTGATCTAATGCATACCGATGTATGTGATTTTAATTCAATACAATCAAGAGGCGGTAATAAATATTTTATTACCTTTATTGATGATTGCACAAGATTTTGCTATGTGTATTTGATGAAAAGCAAGGACGAAGCTATAGAGAAATTTGTACTCTATAAGAATGAAGTTGAGAACGAACTGAATAAAAGAATTAAAGAGTTAAGAAGTGATCGTGGTGGTGAGTATGTTTTTCCTTTTGAATCACTTTTTGAACAAAATGGAATCATACATCAAACCACAGCTCCTTATTCACCTCAATCCAATGGGATTGCAGAACGAAAGAATCGTACCTTGAAAGAGATGATGAACGCTATGTTAATCAGCTCGGGATTACCTCAGAATATGTGGGGAGAAGCTGTCTTATTAGCTAATTACCTTTTAAATAAGGTACCTCGGAAAGAAGTAGGGAAAACTCCTTATGAAATGTGGAAAGGAAGAGTACCTTCCTATAAATTCCTACGAGTGTGGGGGTGTCTTGCCAAGGTAGTTATTCCTCCACCTAAAAAGGTAAAGGTAGGACCAAAAACTGTTGATTGCATTTTCATAGGATATGCACATAACAGTAATGCTTATCGATTTCTTGTGCATGAGTCTAATATACCAGATATTCACAAGAATACGATAATGGAGTCGAGGAATGCATCATTTTTCGAATACGTTTTTCCTTGTAAAACTAATTCGAATTCAAATGTGCACAAACGGGCACATGAGACTATCATTGAAGGTAGTCAGGACCGAGAACAAATAAATGTTCCAGAGGATCAACAAGTTGGTGAACTTGAACCCATACGTAGCAAAAGAGCTAGAACGGAAAAATCATTTGGTCCAGATTTTTTGATATTTTTACTAGAGAATGATCCTCAAAGCTATAACGAAGCTGTAAGGTCAGCTGATGGTGCTTTGTGGAAAGATGCCATCAATAGTGAAATTGAATCCATCTTACAAAATCACACTTGGGAGTTAGTGGATCTTCCTCCAGGATGTAAACCTTTAGGGTCCAAGTGGATTTTCAAAAGAAAATAAAGGCAGATGGATCAATTGACAAGTACAAAGCAAGACTTGTAATTAAAGGTTACAAACAACGTGAAGGTCTTGATTACTTTGATACTTATTCTCCTGTAACGAGAATAAATTCCATAAGGATGATAATAGCGATTGCAGCTTTGCGCAATCTTGAGGTACATCAGATGGATGTGAAAACAGCCTTTCTAAATGGAGATTTAGATGAAGAATTTACATGGAACAACCTGAAGGCTTTATAGCTCCAGGACAAGAAAAGAAAGTCTGTAAGTTGGTTAAATCCTTGTATGGATTAAAACAAGCTCCGAAACAGTGGCATAAAAAGTTTGATGACACCATGTTAGCAAATGGTTTCAAAATCAATGAGTGTGATAAATGCATTTATGTCAGAGAGACAGAAGTTGGCTATGTTATTTTATGTCTCTACGTTGATGACATATTGATTGTCGGGAGTAATGTTAAAATGGTGAAATCTACCAAGAATATGTTGAAATCCAAGTTTGACATGAAAGACATGGGTCTAGCAGATGTCATTCTAGGAATAAAGGTCTCGAGAAGTCCTGATGGACTTATTCTTGATCAGTCGCACTATGTGGACAAAATTCTTGGTAAATTCAACAATGATGATTCTGCTGTGGCTAGAACTCCTTTAGATGTGAGTCTACACCTATCGAAGAATATGGGAGATGGTATATCTCAAGTAGAATACTCTAGAGTGATCGGGAGTTTGATGTATCTATCGAGTTGTACAAGACCTGATATAGCCTGTACAGTAAACAAGCTCAGCAGATATACGAGTAATCCAGGGGTTGATCACCGGAAAGCAATAGTGAGAGTACTTAGGTACTTACGTTTTACTCGTAATTATGGGTTGCACTATCATAAATATCCAGCTGTAATTGAAGGATACAGTGATGCTAATTGGATATCTGACATGAAAGACTCAAAGTCTACCAGTGGCTATGTGTTTACACTAGCAGGTGCAGCTATATCATGGAAATCCTCCAAACAGACTGTGATAGCCAGATCTACAATGGAATCAGAATTCATTGCATTAGACAAATGTGCTGAAGAAGCAGAATGGCTTCGAAATTTTCTAGAGGATATTCCAAGTTGGCATAAGCTAGTGCCAGCAATTTGTATTCATTGCGATAGTCAATCTGCAATTGGAAGGGCACATAACAATATGTATAATGGTAATTCTAGACATATTCGTCGTAGACACAATACCGTTAGACAATTACTCTCTACTGGAGTTATTTCGATTGACTATGTAAAGTCAAAGGATAACATTGCGGATCCGCTAACCAAAGGGTTAAATAGAGAGTTGGTTGTGAAATCATCGAGGGGAATGGGACTAAACCCCATTAGATAAATGTTTATTACGAAGGAAAACCCAACTTTGTTGACTGGAGATCCCAAGATCTAGGTTCAATGGGACAACCTACTCGTAAAAGACATAATTGGTTCACTGTGGGGGGTTTACCCTCTAGTCCATTCCTATGGTGAAATGAAATAGTGATGCTCGTATGGATTGAGGTTAAGCAAGGCTTTTAATGATTCTTATGCGTCGGAAATCCGAGCAGAGTATTACGAGATGCTCTTAAATAAGAAATCACCTATGTGAGAGAGAAGTGGGGCCGCTTCAAAGGGAATTGTACGGGGCACAATTCTTAGAAACTCTTGCAGAACCAGGTTGATGTTCATGGCCAAAATGAGCATAACAATGAGAACTCAGATGTGTTAGGTAAAACATCTGTGTGATATATGTTCTCCATTTACATGAACGGCAGTACAGTTCAATGACATCGCATCCACTGTCAGCCAGTAAATGAGATATATTTTCACAAGGAAGGTTCAAAGGCTGAGGCCTACCTATCCTATGCAGGTGTTGAACCGTTGAACTTTTCTAGGTCAAAATAAAATGTTTTATAAAATAATTTTATTCGACGTTTTTCGCCAATTTCATTCATGTGGGGGATTGTTGGAAAAATGCTTATGCATAAGCATTTTGAGGCTCAATTTTAAGCATGGTCCACTTCGTGTTAGTGGTTGTTATTGAATGATTCGGATACTCCTCCGTGAGTACTTCGAAATGGTATATTCATATGCTTAAAATGGTGCTTGGGTGAATGAGAAATTCTTGCTCAAAGTTCACCCATTGGTGTTGGAAAATAAAGAAAAGTAAGCTTGTCCCATATGGGAAAGCTATAGAGTAATATTATGCTTATATATGATTGCTCATATGTAGATGGGTAAGAGTTATAAGGATAGAGGCTCTCTCTACGTGCGCGGGGGGGTTGCAAATCAAATCCAAATCAAGCTTGGCTCGTGTGCACCCGCGTGTCCTGCGTACACGAATGCCGGACCAAATTGAGCGGGCCTGGCCCAGCCAATTTTTGGATGTCTCTTTATTTTTTCCAAGCCTTTTATGTTCCATAACAGTTGAATCAATGACAATTAATCAACTTTGTAGTTACAATTTGAGATTAATGACATTAATCAACTTGATGGTTACAACAAGTGTAAAGCCTCTCATTGATGAGACTTAATTGGCATGTTATTTTCTTTTAATATAGTAGTGTTTTCGTTTTTTAATTTTACACACATTACACAACAAGAGAAAATTGGAATTTCGAAAATCTTTTTAGAGAGTCCAAGCACTTCGGTTGTTCGTTGAAGTCGGATTGGTGGTGCCCAATTTCGTCTATTTTTCCGTTGCATCCTGGGAAACAGACGTCTCGCGTTCTACTGCACCGATCGGTAGGGGACGAATTTGTTTTAAGGAGATTGTTGCCACAACAAGCCTCGGAATTCTTCTTGTTGCTGATCCGTGCCTTATTCTCAACTCACTGCCTGCAACTGTCT
This sequence comes from Zanthoxylum bungeanum, assembly GCA_019454045.1. Classification (NCBI taxonomy): domain Eukaryota; kingdom Viridiplantae; phylum Streptophyta; class Magnoliopsida; order Sapindales; family Rutaceae; genus Zanthoxylum; species Zanthoxylum bungeanum. The sequence goes on along the minus strand of SKCR01040857.1, from coordinate 2 downwards.
TC